>CM067065.1:19785308-20385308 GCA_033980235.1 Diadema setosum
GCAAACATACCCTCTTTTACAGAACCTTACTATATAATATCTTCTCTTTTTGTCTCTCATACAGTTCAAGGAGGTCAACCGAGCACACAAAGTACTAAGTGACGAAAAGAAGCGACAGATATACGATGAGTACGGCTCGTTTGGGATCTACATCGCTGACCAGATTGGTGAAGACAACGTTGATCTCTACTTCCTTGTCAACAGTAAATGCTTCAGGGTAAGTACAGCGTAAGACTCGGGAAGCAGCGTATTCACTATAGGTTAATTCATGAGCATTGCATTTTGTGGTTACAGAGATTCGTGATTGAGGACCACAAATACATGAGTGTACGTATCCAATTCTAGAAGCAATGTTTGCAATGTCTGCCTTGCAGGTAATATACTACATTCAAGTTTAGAATACGGGAAGCAACATTTGCTGTGTTATTATTTTTGCGAATAGCATTTATCTGCAAAATTTGACAAAAGAAATATTTGGCATTTACATTATGTGACCCACCATCACAAAGATCTGATAAAGCCACTCAGTTGTTGATTGTGTTGATTCTTATAATCTTTATAGATGTTGAAAAATTCTTCAGACTCTAAAGCTTTTAATTGTATTTGCTCTTGAAATTTGAAACTCTGTCTTACCACCGAAACAGAAATAAAGCTGGCTGCTAGAGGAATGCCACTGTGAGACACTTAGCTGTAAAGTTATTAATAAAAATGGTCAGTCTTAATCTTTTGAGTTCATTGTCTTCTCCATATCAACAGAGGGGGACTTCATGTGAATTGATTGTGCAGCTCTTTCTACAAATGGACCATGAAAATTTGCTACCAACTTCACTTCAGATTGACACTACATTGTACATATGTATAAACACATACTATCATTTAATGTTTCCTTTATCTCAGAGAAAGTGTAATCTATACATGAACTGTATAAAATACAGTAAAGTGAGCAGCTGTTTAAGAAGTCACTTTAAGTTGCTGCCATCTTTACAATGATTAATCCATTGAGTGCTTTGAGTGCTGATTGGCCCAGAAAACCCCATAGGCTTGTACACACTGATGATGATGAAACAGGGATTT
Organism: Diadema setosum; assembly: GCA_033980235.1. Taxonomy (NCBI): domain Eukaryota; kingdom Metazoa; phylum Echinodermata; class Echinoidea; order Diadematoida; family Diadematidae; genus Diadema; species Diadema setosum. The sequence goes on from CM067065.1 coordinate 19,786,383, forward strand.
GTATAGCGCCATTTATCTGCAGAAACATTCAAAGGCGCCCAGCTCCCAAAAAGTGTCACACATCATCCACAAAGTTGCTGGAAAAGATAAGTCTTCAGTTCAGACTTGAATGTATTGAGGCTGCTGCAATTCCGAAGTTGGATTGGTAGAGAGTTCCACAGACGTAGCGCAACAGAAGAGAAGGCTCTATCCCCGTACATCGTTAGGCGGGTATTGCATACTTGCCAACTAGTAAGATTTAATCAGATTCAGTAAGATTTTTTCCGTTAAAAATAGCAAAATCAGATTTTCTGTCAAAGAAATCAGATTTTTAAAAAATATTTAAATATACCTTTCATGTGTATTTTCTGAAGATTTGACCGAAAGTAAGATTTTCAACTTGAGTTTGCATAGAAAATAAGATTTTTGCAATCCACGAGTAAGATATTTCATCTTGAAATGTTGGCAGGTATGGTATTGGGAACATGGAGAGTCGGTCCAGTACAACGTAGTCCTGGTCGTCGCTGACGTACACTGATAAATACTGTCCATACTCCCTGGCACAGGAAGGGTTAACATGGTAAACATACATGTATGTTACAATGTAAGTCATATGGTGATCAAAAAAACCTGTGTCTGTCCATGTTTGTTGCAGATAACTAGTGTCATCTGCTTCTTCTGCACCTGCTACTGCTTCTGTTTCTGCTGCTGCCTCTGCTGCTTTGGATGCTGCGGACGATGTCGACGAGGAGAGGAGGACGATGAGGACTTCGAGATCGTCATACCTGATGACGAGGTGAGTGTCGGAGGGGACGAAGAATGGATGTCCTCTGATGAAAGATTTTATTATGATCAACCCGTTGAGGATGAGTCCCAAGTATACTCGGGCAAGTGTCCATGGGAAATGCGTGTTGTAGCAAAATCACCCTGTCATCAACGGATTAACAACTTCTCTTCTCCTTCACAATGCATGCATGTCAGGGGAGGGAGAATTAAAACAACAAGAATGCAAAATAAACCAAGCCAGTGAAAAGTCTGAACTCCTCAAATATAGAACCATAATAATTTTCTGTCATTTCTTATTTCAGCCGATAGAAATCAAATGTACAGGCATACCTCTGCATAAAGGATGATATCAAATGAACAAATTGTGTAGCTGTACAGTGGGAAATGCTTAACCTGTTGAGGACAAGTCCGGAGTATACTCGGGCAAGTGTTTATGGGAAATGCGTGTTGTAGCAAAGTCAGCCCATCCTTCACAGGTTAAACTAGAATATAACATGTGTACCTGTCAGTCAAGTTGTCAAAAAAAAAAAAAAAAACCTGTATTTACATGTATATGAAATGTGTCATGTTGTTGTCAAAGACACCCTCCTTATATCAGTTAGGATGATTTCAAGTTACTTAATGTTCTCTTTAGCTGTCAACAAGAGCTAGATAGCAAGTTGTAATGAAGAAATGTTAACCTGATGAGGACGGGCTGATTTTGCTACAACACACATTTCCCATAGACCCCTGCCCGAGTATACTCGGGACTCGTCCTTTATGGGTTAAGGAAAGAGATGTTTAAATTCATGCCAGTTAAAGAGAGAAAGAGGAACTTTAGTCCACTAAAATATGTTGGTGCCATTGTTAGAATCAATTGAGACTCGCAATTTAGATTAATTTGAAATTCTGAAACTGACACAATTGCAATCATATGACCAACAGAGGGCGCAAATTGAAGGATGTATTGATTTTTTTATTATTATCATTAGTAGTAGTATTATTATCATTATTATTATTATTATTATTATTATATATTGTTATTATTATTTTACTATAATACCTTTTAGAAAACATCACTGGTGAATAGGAAAATGTGGTTTCTATGATTTTTTTTCTGATGGTGAAGAGAAGGTGAAAAAGCCTTGTGTGATATTTGCTTCCATGCATCACTCTTTTTATCTTAATTCTCTACGACAGGAGGAAGGTGAGGAAGGTAATGAAACCACACCCGTCACCAGCCAGCCTAAATCGGAGGGAGGAGCCTCTAATGCTCCCATTGCCATGCCGCCACCTCCAGAGAAATCAGCCGCTGACGAGCCTACCGAGACAACGGGGCTAAACACTGGGGAGAAACCGCTATACACTGAGGGATAACACCCCCCTCCCCCACCTCTCCCTCCACTCATGTCTCATGTAATGATTCCAGAAGGGAAGTAACGGAATTCAGTTTTAATGCAAGTCTGGAGGAAATATTGTGGTACGTAGATGAAAGGAAGAGAAAAAGTGAGAGTTGTAAAAGGTTACTGGTTGAAGTGAAGACTCTGCAGAATGCTCATGTCTGCCAGGAGAGGTCTATTAAAGTTGTCTGTTTGTCTAAAGGTGGTATTTTTGACAATTCTCAAAATATATTAATCTTATAGCTTAAAGCTGGTCATGTGTCCATAATATATTGGAATGCCTGTTTTCAATGGCATATTTCACTCTTCGAGAAGGTAGACATTATTTTCATGCCTCTACTGCAAAAAGTTGGAGATAGTTCATTCCCACTATTTCATATTTCACTGCATCAGTGCAGGAATGGCCTTATACCACAGGTATGCATGGCACAATGAAAAGAAAATGTAGCTATAAGGGTCATGTTAAACTGACATTACAATTTGACAACCAAGTAGACTGTGTGTGTGTACAAACAGCCCCTTCAGAGTGCCAAAAGCAACTTGTATTTTCTCCTTAACATGGGAGACAACTAAATATTTTTCTGCCCATACTTAAATAACAAATCATTGTCCCGGAGCATGTTGCCTAATGCCTATGTAATATTTTACTGATGACAAAAACACAAAACATAATAGGTGATTGCGATGTGACATAACCATTGGAAGAGGTGATTGTTTGAAACATTTATGCTGTAGGTGAAAAAACAAAACTTCCCCCATACAGTGTTTAGAAGTGATGTATTTGATAGTTACAATAATTTGCATATACTTTGGGACTTGTGGTACAAGAATATTGCCTTTAGAATTGGAACTGGATATAGACTTTGCTGAATTGTTATTTTTTCTTTTCTTTTCTATGACATGCAGTATACTGTGTCCTGTCGTAAGAAATATAGGCTTATGGCCACATTTCTCGCACATTCACTAGGTATGTAGGATGATGTTCATTTTTATTGTACTAATGTATTTAAACTTGGTGAATTGATTGATGTACTGTTTTCTGTTGCCAGTTATTAGTAGATGGTCCCCAGTTCTCATTTTCTTTATGGACTCTTCACCTCTATGTGATAAAATATTATGGAGTCCTACTTAGTCGCTGCATTGCATCCTGGGAGGTGAAAGGTCATATTCTTTTTTTAAAGAATGTAAGAATCGTTATGTAATCTATATTTGAGACACACTTGCAACATGATGTGTGATGTGACACGTAAGGTATGGACTTGTCAGTTTGAGCACTTGATATTTGTGTCTGAATGTTACAAATTAACTGTGGAAGTTGGTCATACACAAGAAACAAAAAACTTTTTGATACAAACCAAAGAAACCCCCAGAGAATAGAGCTATGTGAGAGTGTTTACTAAACTACATGTATACACTTTCTAATAACATTACAAATAATCTTCATCAGATCACAAATATATCCTTACTGTGAGGTGGTGTGTCGGTGAGTGTGTTTTCTGGTTTCCTCAACAAGTTTAAGAGTACAAGGGACATTCCATATTGTGATCTGAACCTAGTGACATTCTTTTAGCAAAATGTAAACTTGCTTGCCTTCGAGTTCTTTGACACCACCATACATGTCTGCACGTTGCATCACACTGGTAATAGTGGAAAATAAGTGGTGTGTGCTCCCCAGCAGTGGTGGTGTATGTGAACCCACTGCTGGACAATTGAATCTAATACTGTACGTCATTCTGCATTCATCGGTGTTGTAATGGAATCATAGTACAATTGTATGTACATACACACACACACACACACACACAGGCAAACAGAAATGTAGATTTTACATCACTTTGTGTGTAATCACAGGGAATATGTTTTAGCTGTTTACTTGATTGAGTATTGTGTTAATCTCTTGTGCACAATTCAACATTCTAATGACAATCTGCTGAACCAGAGCTTTGCATCATACAGGGAATTATGACAGAAATTGACAATCTGAGCTGGTTTCACATAAATTTGCAATGTATTCTGTATTGATCAGGTGACGAGTGTCAAAATCATCACAATATTCCGGATAGATATCATATAATTAGAGGAGCCATAGACACAAAAACTGTTAAATAATTTTTCTTAAAAGTGTTTATCCACTTCATGTTTTAAGTTGACTTTGGTATTAAAAATGGTATTAAAACAGAGTTAGATTTTACAGAGTGGTAGAAATTTCCTTGAATTAGACGTGCAATGAGAAAGTGATGGAGTTTGAGCAAGTTTCATGTGTTTGAGGAAAAATGTACAAGTACGATGTTGGTCATGATGTTGTTTCCCTACCGGTCTCCCTTTGACCTGAACACAAATCTTTGCTAATTTTTCTCATTCTGGAATGAAATGAATATTAATGATCTATGTCCCTCACATCAAGGGTGGTACTATCAGTATTGCTGACTTATGCAGAGAGGGTCATGTATGAGAGAGTCCAATGGTATGCATCTCTTAAATGGACGATTCTCCTGCCTCAACCCCGTACAAAACTGGAGATTCTGATGTGCAAACATGGGTGCAGTATTATGTTGTGTGTAGTGCAAATTACAGGGGGAGGGGGCTGATCCAGGGCCTGCTTGAATGCCCTGCAGCTGAAGGGTTATGCAATATGTAGCTCCTCTGTAGTGCTAGCGCGAAATAAGAGCACGCGAATATATTTGCTTGCCGTACAAATTGTATATTCCAATAGTCTTGATTCCACGGAATTAAAAACATGCGAAACTTATCTTACCTGACCGAGCATGAAAAATTAGTTGCACGAAAATATTCACTTTTACATGATCTAAGCTCATGAACATTCTTTCTGAACATTCTTTCTGAACATTTCTATTGGCAAAAGGAAAGTTGTGCAGGAGAAAGCTAAATTTTACAGGGAAGAAAATACATCTCAATCAGGAGACACAGCCAGAGAAGGAATAGATCAAACTCAAGTGGGAGAGCGGGAGATTTTGAGAAAGTGGCTTCAAAGGGAGAGATGGATTCTCAGCTGTATTTACTAAACAATTGACCAAAAATAATGATTTGTATAAAATGCTCATCGGTAAACTCCCCTTCCCGGAATCATCTACTTCACTCTTGTAATTGTGAATTTTTTGTACAATTTCATGAAATGGTGAGAAACTGGAAAATTCCGTCATTTTCTTGTTCTACCTCTGAACCTTAATGAAACTTATACCATTTATTTGTGAGACGGTATTTCATTAATTTATTAAAGTCACATGTAAAACACAGAGTGACTTTCCGCTCGCAAGTTCATATGCTGTTGATATTTTAATGTAGTATTAGATTGTAGAGAGACAGGATAGGATAATGTCATTCAGCCTGATATTCACAAGTGTACTCTAATCTCTTAAAGAATAGTCATACTTTGTACTTGCATGCTGACATTAAAAGTGATCTTATAGACAGTCTATTGAAAGTATGAAACATTTTCCCTATAATGTCTTGTGTTATGAAAAAATAATTGACATTAAATGCTATAGTTAGATTTTGTTGTTGTTGTTGTATTAACTTATTGAAGACTAGTCCAGGATATACTAGGGCTGGTGTCAATGGGAAATGCATGTTATAGCAAAATCAGTTGTTTGTCCTCAATGGGTTAATGATGAAAAGGGAGATCAAATATGAAACATTTCTCAACTGCAAATCATCCAGAGTGAAAATTAAAATTCTTTTTTTTTTTTAAATCTTGGGCATTTTTTAATACAGTGCACAGTAATGAAGTAATGTCAAGTGTACAGACATACTTAGCAAAGGGTTTGTGCGAAATGTAGTAAAGGACTTGCAAAGAATCTACCTACATTTAACCTGTATTCTTGGATACTTGGCTAAAGTTTCCCTGGCTTCATTCAAATACAATGTAGTTTTGGTTCAATTCCACTTTCCTCACATTGACATGGTGTCAATTTCAATGTATCTATAATGGATGTTTGGTTTGTAAATAAAAAAAAAAAAAAATTATATGAGAACAACAGCAACAACAACAACAACAACAACAACAACAAAAGGCAATGGAAATCTCTGTTCCCTCTTAATGAAGTATAAGGACATTAAACTTGTGTTGAAACACAACCCTTCTCCCCTCCACACACACAAACATGCAGATATTTTGCTGTGTGACAGTAATGGCATTCCCTTAGGCAATGCATTGACTGGCACTTAATCCCCCCCCCCCCCATCCCTGCATGTGGTCCTACCCCCACCTCCCCTCTATCCCCACTCCACCTGTCACCTAAACCATCAGCATGTCCTTCAGAGTTCAATGAACTTTAATGTACAATGTATTATTATTTTGGTTTGCTTTTTAGGAACTGCAAATATAGACACAATGCAGTGTCATATATTTATATTTTATCCTCAAACCTGTAGATTTCCCTTAGTCTCTTATTTAGTCTAATTCCTCCTAAATGTCCTATTTTAGATTTGTGTAATAAAGGATATCATTTATATTTAATTGTACTAATCAGTTAGAGAGATACAAAAATGAACCTGCTGTTTTCTAGAGATTGGTGTTTTGTATATTTGGTTCTTTTCCGATGGCATGAAATGTGAGAAAGACAAATGTATTCGTATATCTTTGGAATTATGGCGCCATCATTTGGCAAAGTGATTTTTAATCTGTGTCTCATTCTCATGTCTATCCCTACACTCTTTTGGACTCCACAAAGTACTATGATTGTTATACTTGTTATATCTTCTGTGCATAATACCAGACATGTATAAGTGTTATTATTCTTATTAAAAATATGCAATAAACTGTGATGTGTAATGAAGACTATGGCTCTTAATTGCTTTGTGTCAATTGAGTGATGTAGAGTTAAACCCACCTCCATGTTGGCAGTGGCTAATAGAGAGAATACATGTATAATCAAAGGGTCAGCACAATGTTTGATGGAATTGGTAATGGAATCGAATTTCATTGTCCTGCTTTTTTTTCACAAAAAGTGATATCTGTCTAAAGATGCAGTGTTGTCATGGCAACACCACTCTCCCATCGATTTGTTACAGAACATCAGCAAAGTCTTAAAAGCTTTAATACTAGTAACTGTAACCTCCCCCTCGTAACCATGTTTACCAAGTTGTTACAATATTGGACTTTGTCTTCTCCGGTTTTTTTGTTTTTGTTTTTTGAACACATACAACGTATAAGGAATTTTGAGATTTGTTTGCAAGTCAGTAGGAGACTAGTTAGGCAGTCGTTACTCGTCTAATTTGCATACTACACGATGACCCTGAAGGTAATATTGCCGTTAAAAACAATCAAAATTCTCCTGTCATTTTTTCTTCTGTGTCCGATTTTGATAAAGTTTCGTTTGATTTGGTGTTGTGTGGAGTTTCACTCGCATATGTGGACATGTGTTTGCTTGTAATTGAATGTTCCTGCGTAAATCTGTTTTTGAATAGTGTGTTTGAAGCTGATGCAGTGTGGAAATGTCTGAAGCTGCGTTTCCTTCTAAAAAACTAAAGAAATTGAGATAATCGAACCCGTGCATTCAAGATATACAAAATAATGTATTTCTTGTGACACCGATATACGAAAATTCCTTTTCATCTCAAAATATTTAAATATATAAAGAATTACTTTATCATCCAAATACAAAAAAAAAAAAAAAAAATATATATATATATATATATATGGAATGTATTTTATGGCATGACGTGCTTTTATTGATAAGCAGGTAAAAAGAGATTTGCTGATTTTAGATGGGAAATGCAGTTAAATGACCGCGTGGAAACGTTAGGATGCAATCATATATTTTTTTTTAACTTTGTGTCATAGGTGCTTTCTTTATCAATATTTGTTTGTTTGTGTAATAATGTGTTTGTTGTTTATGTTTGTTTTCATTTGTTGTGTGTTATATGAAATAAATATTGAAACCATCATACTCATTACTGATATAACTTCTTGTCATCCTTTGGCGTATTCGCGGAATGACAAACATATATGGCCGGCACTATCCACGTTGGTGGGTTTTTTTTTCTGTTTTTGTTTTGTTTTGTTTTGTTTTTTTGCCAGTTCCCACTTACGGCTTCTTCTTCCTCTTCTTAAGTCTGCCTCCTTCAATAGATTGAAGATTCTTGCAGACTGGTGCTATTTACATTATAATACAATTTATTTACAGATATTTACAAGCACATAGAAAATTTGACGAAAATAACTGCCACTGTGATCAACCGTTAGACGGTTTCGAAATGATCCCACAGATGGCCCTGAAACAATTTCTGACGACAGGGAATTCCAGTTCCTTACAGTTCTTGGAAAGAACGAATGGTGATGCGATTCAGTTCTCGAATATGGTACCTGATAGGAGTGTGGTTGCGAGGCTCTCGTCAACTGAGTAGCCTGTTTGATAATATAGTCCTGTGCTGAAAGAGGAGTAAGATTATTGTGTATTTTGTACATCATAATTAGCCTGTCATTTTCTCTGCGCTGTTCCAGAGTGGTCCAATCAAGTTCTTGTGCGGCTTCAAAAGAAATCAGTCATGATGGCGTGTTTGCGTCATTTATAACTGTATGTTCTTTTAGACACTCACTTTACCGCAGAATGAATACAAATCCTCGCTCCATTTCCAATTTATCCCAGTATTTATCGTACACGATCAACAGGACAGCAGAAAAATTATTTGACATTCTTCACTTTCGTATTACATGTACATTATGTATTTACTTACATGTAGTGCTATTTTAAGACTGCGCGCAGCTTGCGCGTAAACTATTATGACGTATGTCACTACGCGCATGTTATCCCAATCTCCTGGTTACGCAATCCCCACCAACACCTATCTACTGCACATTGTTTGATATCCTTTGGTATTCAACAATACTATTTTCCTATCGCTTTTGCTTTTCCTGGTAATTTTGGAAATTCAAAATGTCGATTGCGGAGATATTTCTGCTGGAAGTCATCCTTCTCATCTTCAAGAAGTTCTGTAAGAACTTTCTTGCAGAGGGGAGACTTGTGGCTGAAATTTGGTGAGTTTTTGCCGGTCAAAATACTGGTGATCTGCACCGCCCTTCTATCTCCGTATTAACAAGTGTATTGACCAATCGCATGCAGTCAGTCACATACTGTCACAGCGCACGTGCGGTGCGAACGTTGCAACATTCCATGATCTATAACATCTCATTTTCTACATGCATTCATTTCCTTTCTTGAATATTCTGATTTTGCTGTAACCAAGAATTTCAAACAGAAATAGACAATATTGTGTTGCTCTTAATACGTCTTTCTTTTTCTTTTTTTCTTTTTTTTTATGTAGAAAGGATGGAAAGTAGCAATTGACAAAAATAGGAATAGACAAAAACTTATAAAAGTAATGATTATAGAATGGGGGTGAGGGTGGTTGGTGTGAATCCCTCTTTCCTGTGCCTCTTTGTTTTATTTTTTTATTTTTGTTATTATTATTATTATTGTTATTATTGTTATTATTATTATTATTATTATTATTATTATTATTATTATTATTATTATTATTATTATTATTATTATTGTCCATGGTATCTCTGTTTTTCTGATACACTTCAGCCAGCGTTTCCCGACCCTTGTGACCTTCGTCACCGGCTCACCCGACTTGGCTTACACAGAAAAGGAGATCAGAGTTCGGCAGGTGAGATGAAGAGAGAGGGAGAGAGAAAGAAGAAGATATGAAAACATGTTAAATTTGAGATAGTAGCGAGATATTATATTTTCACGAAGATTTCGATAAATCAGGAAAATGACAGCAGAGATAAAAAAGAAGAAGAAGAAAACTAATAAATATTTTCATATCTTCAGACTGACATACGAGTTGGATGGACTTTGAAATCCATTACCTTAGTGTAGTGTCAGGTAAACGATGTACGTAGATCTTGAGTTTCTGTTTTGTTTTGTTTTTTTTTTAATAAAATACAATAATGTAGAATTGGAATATAACGGGAATATTAAAGAAACTGGAGAGATTCAACCTCAATATAATAATTATTTCCAAAGAGAAAGAGAGAAAGAGAAAGAGAGAGAGAGAGAGAGAGAGAAAGGGGGAGAGAAAACGAGGGGAGAGAGAATTGAGGAAATGATTCTCAATTTGTACTGTAAAAACATCGCTGTCTGTATAGCAAGAGAGAGAGAGAGAGAGAGAGGGGGGGGGGGGACGAAGTGGGGAGAGGCAAATCGATACTGAGAAAAAGAGGGAGAAATAGCAGTGAATAGTATTGTAGACGTGTGAAAACAATAGTGCAGGTATGAGTTTCGAAAAAAAAAGGTTGACATGACGCGAAAGAAAATTGAAATTTGCTAGAATGTCACACCCCTGCATTCCTTGCTAAACCTCCAGTCAGTTCTATCAAAGCCTACTATTCATATCCCTTACCAAGTATTAATTACACACTCAAATAACACAAAATAACCGATATTGTGGATGTTTTTACCTCCCCCCCCCCCTCTCTTTAGGTGCCCTTTCGTTACCTTTCTTTAATGTTAGTGGAGCGTGGGTGAAAGCCATTATAACCATGGGGCATTGTGAATATCATAAAAAGTCGTCTACTGACTATTTATCAATCGTTTTCAGTCTTTTTGATTCTGAGTATGTATGAGAGGACGGATACAGCAAGAATTCGAATCGAAGGAAAGAAACTAACTATGCTGTAGAAATGCAATACTCCCACGTCCTTGGTAGGTCACAAAAAGATTGCCTAAAGGTATTTTTACAAGCAGGTATATTCTTCCTATTAAAGGGAGAACACTCATAACATTAGTGAACAAAATTAAGCAACATGGATACATTGTCTTGTACATCCTCTATGGACATGCAACAGAAACTCTTGACAGTTCAGAAGAAGAGGCCAAAGCTTCTTGACCGAGCCAAGTCTGGGACTGGCCAGTGGTTGTGGAGACTTCTGAAGTCCGAGGGTGTTGCGCCTGAGACCTGCGCTTCAGAAAACTCGGACTCGGATAAAGATGAACCATCAACGAGCAGCAGCAAGGGGTCAGTGACCTCTAAAGACTCTTCATCCAGTACAGCGCCCTCAGGAGATATCCTGCAGTCAGTGCGCCTGGAGATTGCTGTTCAGTCATCACTCATTCAGTCGTCAGAGAAACCAGTTCTTGCCGTCTCGGTGTCGTCTTGGCGTCACCGGAAGACCGCCTACGACTCTGACGACAGCGATACTGATGATGACGATGATCTCGGAGCACTCAGTCGACCTCAAGTGCCACGGAGATCCCTAAAGAGTGCCGCCAAGAGTGACATCTCTAAGGTGGCTGATCAGCTGCTGAAGTTCGACGTTTCGGACAAACTCACCGACGGAGAACTGGACAACAACGCAGCGTACTTTGCCACTCTGAAGCGATTGCAGCATTGCGATGAACCACTTCCAACGAGGACAGATCGCAAACAACAGCCAAGGGTGAAAAAAGGCGGCAAAGTGAAGCAGAAGACTGACCGAAGTATCGATGACTCAGATGCCAGAGAGACGAGGGCTGAGAGCTGTAAACCAAAGACCTCTGAAACAGGACTGGCAAACCTGAAGACTGGCACCAAGACAGGGTTAAAGGGAATCCTGAAGACAACAAAGGGCGTCTACCTAAAAGGACACAGTACCACCACACGTCACGTGACCTTCTCTTTAGGAGGAGATGCACCCAGCCGGAAAGGGGCGTCATGCAAGGTACAGCCAGCTCGGACCACTGCCAAGATCAAACAGGTAAGGCATATCCTATACTGAGCAATGGTGTGTTTTTGTTTTTTTTTTCTTTCTTTTACCAGGAAGGAAAGAATCATTGGACAGATTCACAGAATTTGATAAGTGATGAGTGAATGAATAATGACGAGGCTATTAAATGCCTGATTGTAGGGATCGAAGACTGAAGCGAAGATGAACATATACTCCTAGTCCCCTCCTTTAAATCTGCCAACATGGCAATATCTTAACACATCTTTACACTGAGATAGAGAACGAACATTATCTCTATTGTGGGCCTTTTTCGTTTAGCATCGCTATAGCTGCTCTGGGAAGCGGCCGGATAAAGCTGATTGTTGATTGGCAAAACGTAGCCCATGAACTAGTATAGTAGGAGTCCCTTATAAAAAAAAACCATGGTTTTACAACCGTAACTATGGTATAACCATGGTTATGGACGGTTTTACAATGGATCGATGGTAGTCCATGATTTTTAATTCATATCCATGGTAAATGTGTGGCGAAAGTGTGGTAATACCATTGTTAAAATACCATAGTTATGATAACATGATAAAACTTTCATTTTACGACGGTTTTAAAACCATGGTGAAAAAATCATTGTTATACCACAGTTTTAAGAAATTAAAAAAACAATGGTGAGAAAACCACGACAAAACCATCGTTCTACTTTGGTAAAAATAACATAATAATATAACAATGGTTGTAACCATGGTTTTACAACCGTAACTATGGTATAACCATGGTTATGGACGGTTTTACAATGGATCGATGGTAGTCCATGATTTTTAATTCATATCCATGGTAAATGTGTGGCGAAAGTGTGGTAATACCATTGTTAAAATACCATAGTTATGATAACATGATAAAACTTTCATTTTACGACGGTTTTAAAACCATGGTGAAAAAATCATTGTTATACCACAGTTTTAAGAAATTAAAAAAACAATGGTGAGAAAACCACGACAAAACCATCGTTCTACTTTGGTAAAAATAACATAATAATATAACAATGGTTGTAACCATGGTTTCACAATAGTATAAAAACAATGGTTAGGAAACCATGGTGTAACTCTCGTTCTACCAAGGTTGAAAACCATCGTTATTAAACCATGATTTCATCATGGTTTTATGATAGTGTAAAAAAGATAGTAATAAAACCATAATTTTAACCATGGTATTATGATAGCACAAAAACACTAGTTATAATACCATGGTTAAACTTTCGTTTTACAAAGGTTAAAAATGATGGGTATTAACCATGATATTAACCATGGTTTTATCATAGTTAAAAAATGATGGTTATATAACCACGGCTCTAACAGTGGTTTAATGAAAGTGTTTTAAAACCATGGTTAAAAAATCATCGTTATACCAAAGTTTTAAGAAATTAAAAAAACAATGGCGAGAAAACCACAACAAGACTATCGTTCTACTTTGGTAAAAATAACATAATAATATAACAATGGCTGTAACCATGGTTTCACAATATTATAAAAACAATGGTTAGGAAACCATGGTGTAACTCTCGTTCTACTAAGGTTGAAAACCATCGTTATTAAACCATGATTTCATCATGGTTTTATGATAGTGTAAAAAAGATAGTAATAAAACCATGATTTTAACCATGGTATTATGATAGCACAAAAACACTAGTTATAATACCATGGTTAAACTTTCGTTTTACGAAGGTTAAAAATGATGGGTATTAACCATGATATTAACCATGGTTTTATCATAGTTAAAAAATGATGATTATATAACCAAGGCTCTAACAGTGGTTTAATGAAAGTGTTTTAAAACCATGGTTAAAAAAATTATCGTTATTCCACAGTTTTAAGTAATTCAAAAAACAATGGTGAGAAAACCACAACAAGACTATCGTTCTACTTTGGTAAAAATAACATAATAATATAACAATGGTTGTAACCATGGTTTCACAATAGTATAAAAACAATGGTTAGGAAACCATGGTGTAACTCTCGTTCTACTAAGGTTGAAAACCATCGTTATAAAACCATGATTTCATTATGGTTTTATGATAGTGTAAAAACAATAGTTATAAAACCATGATTTTAACCGTGGTTTTATGATAGCACAAAAACACTACCAGGGTAGTTATAATACCATGGTTTAACTTTCGTTTTACAAAGGTTGAAAACGATGGCTATTAACCATGATTATATTAACCATGGTTTTATCGTAGTTAAAAAAATGATGGTTAGGCTATATAACCAATGACTTTAACAGTGGTTTAACAAAAGTGTGAAAACAACGGTTTTAAACAATCGTTCAAATTCCATTTTAGCAAGGAAAAGGCTGGTCATGTGTCATAGATTTAAACTTAGGATCACAAATAGGTTGAGCGAACTTCTGCAACCGACGTAAACTTGACAATCCGTCATTATCTTTAACATGAATTTGTAAATAAGTCAGATTTTTTTTTTGTTTTGTTCAAGGGAAAAATGATTATTCTCCAAAACAGAGCACGTCTATTACATCCCTGTTCAGCGAGCACTATTACAAATCAAAGTTTTGATCACATTTCCAACGCCACACATCACAAAGGTCTATCTAAGCCAGATAGTGGGCTGTTAAGAATTTATATTATTCCTCATTCCCTAACTCATGGTGACTGTTACGTCTCAAACTTGAAGGTTAAATCCCAGCCTTCTGTGATACGCCCTCCCGCGACCAACACAAGGGAACAGGACAGCTGCGCCCAATTACGAGAGAATGGTGACCTTTGTCTCAAGAGGGCGTCCTCGCAGATCTTTCCACCTACAGTCGAGGTATTTCCATTTCCATTGCTTTACATTGATTTCTTCATTCGGAACACGAATAGCAATTCCACTGTCAAGTTGTAATTGCCCCATTGAGTGTCGTTGGTAATGTTCAGCACGAAAGCTGTTATACTTCTGAATGCTAATCAAACACATAAACGATAAAATGCGTGGTGCAATGTTGAAATTAGCTAAAAATTGCCATTCACAGTCTCTGACTCGAACTATCATTGAATATTTAAGCCACTCTTCTCCTGCTCGTTCGTGTTTGTGTCATGTACGTGATCTTTGTTCGATCAGAGTTATTGAAGAACATAATAAATAACTGATAATGATACGACACTTAGCTCAGAACACGACATTACTTCACTCAGGGACAGTTTTGATAGCTATGATAATATTTCGCGTCCCCACAGTCGTGCGAACCATCCCATCTTCCCAAGCGATCTCGCCCTTACCTGGTCCCTTTGGCGAGGCTGTCATCGACGGGACAATCTCGTCATCAACCAACAGAGGGCGCACTTCAGCAGCGGGCAAACTCCGCTAGCCGAAGACGGCGACTTGAAACGAGGTTAGTGATATAGCACCAATTTTCCGAATAACAAACCGAGCTCTTATTGCAGGTTTTGATTCTGTAAGTTTTACAATTTCAGTTTCACTTCGTTTTATTTAATCTTTGATTTGACTTTGCAATGGCATGATATTACATCGTAGGCTTGCAGACTTGTAACATTTTATTTCTTCTTTTCATCTTTTTAACATTTGAAATTCTAGCAAACATTCAGGTGTCTCTCCGCGACGCACCTTCTACTGACAACACGATAGAAGTTTTTGTTACCCTCAATTTTTGCCTACATGATTGACAACATAATCTACACGCTAATTTCCTCATCTTACATCTTTCTTTTTAAGTGACGTTTCAACAGTATGTCCCTACAGTATTCGTCTTCATGGAAATAATCAAGAAGTATATTGTTTATTCATCATGAATATTGATGAGTATCGCTCCGATGAAAAAGCTCACATTTGAGTCACTTTGGTAGTTCTGTCTCCGCAATTCAACATTAGTATTTTTGAACTGTACTTTTCTGTATAATTGGTAGACCCTACTTAACCAGATATTCATAGATGAGAGAGAGACGCATTTATATCTGATGAAATGTTGTTGTTTTTGAACCATAAAATCATTGCTATTAAATCTTCCTTTGCAATAGCTCTTGAATGTAACAGTTCACATGATTCTCATCCATCACAGTCTAGACTACCCGCTGTTTTAATACAGTGGTCGGCATCATTTCGATGTATACATTTCCTTTTCTAATTTCATGCGTCCACTATAGATGTAAACTCTTTGTGAACAAAACCAAAATGATAAGGCACGGCCTGGATTTCTTTGTAGCGTCGTCAAACAACATAATACTGGATATTGCTTGATTATGAGTCCCTTTTTGATAGGGTAATATTGCCTATAATATCATGCAACACGTTGGGTTTGGTATACTTGTGCATTCGTGGTAAACTAGGTCAAAGGCTAGAGACGTCATCAAACGGAGGTTCGTTGAAGACGATGGCGACGTTGATCATCAAATTTCCACCAAGAAGCAAAGGCTCAAGGAGGATGCACCAACGAGTAATTCCACATCGAAGCAAGTTAGAACCAAGTCGCGATTGAGGAGGAATAGACGGCTGGCAAGGAAGTCTACTTACCGTGACCCCGTTGTCAGGGTGGGGCTACCAAGGGAGGGACACGCCCACGTGCAGACGGACTGGGTGGACGTGAGGGCGCGGATGGATTGGGAAGTCAATGTGGTCAACACTCCACAGGTTCTGGAGTCGGACGAGATGGAATGGGAGAGAGTGGACGCGTCAGCCATGGAATGGGAGACCACAGTAGCGCCTTCTATGGGAATGGAGTGGAGCAGTGTAGATGTCGCTACAGCCGAGGAGATGCTTTGGGAGGAGGCCTCGGTGGGTAGCGGAGGAGGCTGGCTCGCTTCTTGGTAGGCGGCCAGCCTCAGGGGAGGGGAGGGGAGGGGGAGTGGAGTTGGAAGAAAGAGGATGCAGGCTCTAGACATTGTTTAGAATCCATCCCTGCATCGGTGTGCTTTAGTCTGCATCCGCTACAGTTGTGGCAGTAGAAAACCAAGACAATGACTTCGATCCACACTGACTGGAAAGGAAATGGATTTCTACACCCCCTCATGGAGACAGAAGATACAGTGATGGTCCCTCTGAGACACGTTGAAATTCATTCATGGTGAGATAGCGAAACAAGCTGCATCAGACATCAGCACTTTGTGTCTGCCATGGAGAATTGAGTAACTGCGAGAACCTAGTACGATCAGTGGCAGTTGGGCAAAGACTTACTTAGTCCATAAGCCATCTACTACTGCAACATAGTATCGTCACAGCTCGTGAAGAAGTCGACATTGTCGCCATGGAAACGGCCTTGTCCTCCACCACAAGAACCTTCGTCAGAATATAGAGTAGGTTGGTCTGGTATGAACTATCACCTACAATGGCCTGTAAGCCAATGCTGGATCCGAAAAGCTCTCTTTTAATAGACGTAACAAGGAAAACTATAAAAACTAACGCTTACAATCGCGTATTGTCCAGTGCCTGAGAGAAAGAACCTTTCCGAAAAATAGTCGCGCCTGGTCACCAAATCCCAGAAGACGACGAACGTCACACATATATACTCCTGTGAATCACCTGCACGTATAAACTCTGATAGCCTGAGTTCACACACTGTCCGTTGAAGTCATGAGAGAGAAACCTAGCGACAAATGTTGTGGGGGAAAAATAACAAACGTCTCTTGTCTGGAGAATAATCCCTGTTGCCAGAAAAGAGATTGTTGGCCCAAGCTGATCAACAGAAAAAGAATTAAAAAGCCATTTTGGTTGAAATCAGTTCAAAGGAGGGACAGGCAAAATGACGGATGGAGTGAAGAGCCCTTGCCAAAGATGAATGGCAGATCATCAATACTCAAGGAATCTTCTTTGTTGCACATTGTTAAAATAATCTAATACTACTTTGATATATTGCTCGGAGCTTATCAAAGTATCTATCCGTCAGCGAACAATACAACCACGTCGTTCCATCCACAGAGAACGACTTTATCCGTGGACCAGCTCGGGCGCGGCGAGGAAGACCTTTCTTATCTCATGATTTGGATGAAGACAAAGGATAAAAAGAAAAGAAAATCGCAGATCATGGCACGTCAGATGTCAAAGAGTCAAAATCCACGGTCTGAAAGACAATGCAGTTTTTTTTTTTTCGTAGTGCATCGCTGGAAAGGGATAGTTGACATGTATGCACGAGAATGATATCTCATTGCAGTGCCAAAGACGATCCGAAGCAGCGACACTATAATCATACTGTCGCATTGCAAATGATAATTTGTGAGCATTGGCGGCGACATTATTTTCCCAGGTGGTGTGAGGATTTCAAGGGAAATTAGGAATAATAGGAGCCTTGATATGAAGAAAGGGGAGACATGACACTACTATCAGTAGCAAATATCTCACAGAAACAGACTGGCAAAGACTGGTGGATCGCAGAAACAGACTGGTGAAGACTGGTGAGGACTGGCAGATCGCAGAGCCATACTGGTGCAGACCGGCAGATCACAGAAACAGACTGGTGCAGACGGGCAGATCAAAGAAACAGACTGGTGCAGATCGACTGGCAGATCGCAGAAACAGACTGGAGCAGACGGGCAAATCACAGAAACAGACTGGTGCAGACCGGCAGATCACAGAACCATACTGGTGCAGACCGGCAGATCACAGAAACAGACTGGTGCAGACTGGCAAATCACAGAAACAGACTGGTGCAGACCGGCAAATCACAGAAAATGACTGGTGCAGACGGGTAGATCGCAGAAACTGACTGGTGTAGACCGGCAAATCACAGAAACAGACTGGTGAAGACCGGCAAATCACAGAAACAGACTGGTGCAGACTGGTAGATTGCAGAAACAGACTGGTGCAGACCGGCAGATCACAGAACCAGACTGGTGGAGACTGGCAGATCACAGAAACAGACTGGTGCAGACGGGCAGATCACAGAACCAGACTGGGGCAGACCGGCAGATCACGGAAACAGACTGGTGCAGACTGGCAGATCACAGAAATAGACTGGTGCAGACGGGCAGATCAAAGAAACAGACTGGTGCAGATCGACTGGCAGATCGCAGAAACAGACTGGAGCAGACGGGCAAATCACAGAAACAGACTGGTGCAGACCGGCAGATCACAGAAAAAGACTGGTGCAGACTGGCAAATCACAGAAACAGACTGGTGCTGACTGGCAAATCACAGAAACAGACTGGTGCATACCGGCAAATCACAGAAATAGACTGGTGCAGGCGGGCAGATCACAGAAACAGCAATGATGCAGACTGGCAGATCACAGAAACAGACGGGTGCAGATGGGCAGATCACAGAAACAGACTGGGGCAGACCGGCAGATCACAGACACAGACTGGTGCAGACTGGCAGATCACAGAAACAGACGGGTGCAGACTGGCAAATCACAGATACAGACGGGTGCAGATGGGCAGATCACAGACACAGACTGGTGCAGACTGGCAGATCACAGACACAGACTGGTGCAGACTGGCAGATCACAGAAACAGACTTGTGCAGACGGGCAAATCACAGAAACAGACTGGTGCAGACTGGCAGATCACAGAAACAGACGGGTGCAGACTGGCAAATCACAGAAACAGACGGGTGCAGATGGGCAGATCACAGACACAGACTGGTGCTGACTGGCAAATCACAGAACAGACTGGTGCATACCGGCAAATCACAGAAATAGACTGGTGCAGGCGGGCAGATCACAGAAACAGCAATGGTGCAGACTGGCAGATCACAGAAACAGACTGGTGCAGACTGGCAAATCACAGAAACAGACTGGTGCAGACCGACAAATCACAGAAACAGACCGATGCAGACTGACAGATCACAGAAACAGACTGGTGCAGACAGACAGATTACAGAAACAGACTGGTGCAGGCCGGCAAATCATAGAAACAGACTGGTGCAGACTGGCAGGTCACAGAAACAGACTGCTGCAGACCGACAAATCACAGAAACAGACTGATGCAGACTGACAGATCACAGAAACAGACTGGTGCAGACAGACAGATTACAGAAACAGACTGGTGCAGGCCGGCAAATCACAGAAACAGACTGGTGCAGACTGGCAGATCACAGAAACAGACGGGTGCAGACTGGCAAATCACAGAAACAGACGGGTGCAGATGGGCAGATCACAGACACAGACTGGTGCTGACTGGCAAATCACAGAAACAGACTGGTGCATACCGGCAAATCACAGAAATAGACTGGTGCAGGCGGGCAGATCACAGAAACAGCAATGGTGCAGACTGGCAGATCACAGAAACAGACTGGTGCAGACGGGCAAATCACAGAAACAGACTGGTGCAGACCGACAAATCACAGAAACAGACTGATGCAGACTGACAGATCACAGAAACAGACTGGTGCAGACAGACAGATTACAGAAACAGACTGGTGCAGGCCGGCAGATCAGAGAAACAGACTGGTGCAGACGGGCAGATCACAGAAACAGACTGGTGCAGATTTGCAGATCACAGAAACAGACTTGTAAAGACCGGCAAATCACAGAAACGCACTGGTGCAGAATGGCAAATCACAGAGACAGACTGGTGCATGCGGGCAGATCACAGAAATAGACTGGTGCGGGCGGGCAGATCACAGAAACAGCAATAGTGCAGACGGACAGATCGCAGAAACAGACTGATGCAGACTGGCAGATCGCAGAAACAGACTGGTGCAGACGGGCAGATGACAGAAACAGACTGGTGCAGACGGGCAGATCACAGAAGCAGACTGGTGCAGACGGGCAGATCGCAGAAACAGACTGGTGCAGACTGGCATATCACAGAAACAGACTGGTGCAGACGGGCAGAAAGATCACATCGACGTCTTCCCCTCACTCAAGAAGCTTATTCTAACAGCTGCGCTTTGCTTTGCAATATTAATACCACAAATGGAAATAACCAGGTACTGAGAGTACACAGAGTCTTATACAGGGACAAAGAGAGAAGGAATTAAGAAACCCATCTAAAGAAAAAAAAAATCTACCAGAAGGGAATAACATTATTTCTGACGGAAAAGGTCGAGTTGGACGTGGGACAACTACTTAAGGAAATATCAAGCGAAGTGGACAAAATATGGGTTTGGTGCTAAACAAGGGACATGAAAATTGAGAGGAGCGACAGTTAGGGGCCAGCAGCAAATGGAGGTAAATACAAATGGATGACTGCAAAGAAATAAAAACATTTCCCTAATGTAATAACATGAAGCAACAAAATTTATAACTGCTCGTTGATGACCAAATGCAAGATAAGCGGTACGACATACGAAAGGGACACAATGATGACACTGTCTTGCGCTATCAAGTATGCAGAATGATGCATGGGAAAGCAAGTGAGGACTGGAACTAGATGGTAACAAAATTAAACCGCCAAAAATTATTCATGAAAACAACATTCCAAACGCTGAACGACGCAACGGTAGAAACTGAACCAGAAGTGTGACTGGAGTGAAAATTGCCTCAAGCTAAAGGTCGATATGGATTAAGCAGCGCCACGACAGTATTATAAAAATTTGTCTCAAGAAACTCACTCCTGATGACAAAAACCTCACAAAAAAAAGAAGGTCAGAAAAAACTGCAGAAATAAAAGAGAAGCCGATGAAACTCACCATAACCCGTTGCCTGTTAAATATGGCAATCACCCATCGATTTTACACAACATACACGCCTCACCGGGTTCCGGAAGCAGTGGGTTCATTCAGCACAAAGTTCCTGTGGACACTGACGGATACTTGCTAAAAAGCACGAGAGGGGCTCTTAAAGAAGGAACAAGGGAAACGCAAAAAAACGTGAATTCTGGCAGAGTGCACTACAATATATCACGGCAGAAAACTTTGTCAATGCACAAGGGAGGTGATTGGTCAAATGCACGGAATAAGCATCCAATCAGCAGAGGGGATCTTCCTACTTGATAACTAGCGATGTGGGTTAAGGAAGGAGAACCAACACAAACTGAAATGGAAAAGATACGTCATACGTCTTTAAATTAGATTTATTACTTCGAGGTGACAGAGACAAATCCGGAAATATTTTAATGCGAAAGAGGGAAAGTGGAAGTAGGAACAATCCTACGCGGAAAGCAGAAACAATATCACACATCGACAAGATCAAGATGGAGGGAAGGACTAATATCGAACTCCGCAGTGGGAAAAAAGGAAGGAAACAATGACATGCGAAAGAATAATGAACTTTCATGTAAGGATGAATCAACAACAGACAAAAGACAAACTCACAAAAGACAGAAATGGTCACTTCAGAGGATCGAGGGGCTATAAAGACTTAAGGCAGACCTTTGAGCACAAAGAGTGGAATTGCTGGAAAATAAAATAAAAACAAAGAAACATTAACAGGCTAGTGACGAACAGTCGAAATACAGCATAGACGACAACCGGCAGGGCCTCTTAACACCTTGAAACGATCTCAACAAAACGACCCTTTTGCGCATGCAACACAATGTGTAACCATCAGAAGGAGGGGACGGAAGGAACGGGATTGACTGTCAACAGAGGGCGGGATGACTTGTGAATGGGAGAGACAGGGAAGGAGGAATCGTGTCCCGGGAAAGAAACTGAAAATGACGAGGGTCATCGTATTCGGCTTGTATTCCGCGGAAGGTATTTTTTCCTCTTTTGTATTGCATTTAATTTTTTATATTAGTACATTTTCATAAAACTTTATTTTCCTAAGCAATTTTGGCTCTTCCTAGAATGGCTCCAGTTGTTGTTGTTTTTTGTTTGAACAGCTTATCTGTCTCTTTGCTCTCGCTGACAACTTTCCAAATTAACATTTACGCAATGTGAAATATGACCTCTTGAACGTATCTCTGCATTTCAATTGTAATTTTGCTTTACTTGGAATAAGCAGCTCCCTGTTCATACTTAACACAATGATATTTGTTCTATAATTTGTCTTTCTTCGTCTGTGTTTTTCAAACTTGCAGAATCTTTTCGTAAGGACAACTGGATCGATGGTGAACATCTGGAGTTTTTCACCTGTACACAACAAACTGTAGATGAAACTGAGATGTATCTCTAAATTAATTTTGTCCAAGAATATTTGTATGACCTATTAAGTGCCAAATGGAGATAACGCAGCTTACTTCTTTTTTTTTTAAAGAAATGAAATGAAATTTGTTCTATTCTTTGACGAAACAGATCAAGCCGA
The DNA here is from genome assembly GCA_033980235.1 of Diadema setosum. NCBI lineage: Eukaryota > Metazoa > Echinodermata > Echinoidea > Diadematoida > Diadematidae > Diadema > Diadema setosum. Next base: position 19,809,321 of record CM067065.1, read on the forward strand.
GTATAGTAATTATGTAATTCTTCTAGTCACTTGTAAGAGTCAATTTATTCGAAGTTCAGACCACTTTATCTACCTCTGGAAAGTGTCAACAAGTTCTAATGTAGTCCGTCCCGGAATCCACAGCTATTTATCTCTATGAAAATCATTCCAGCACTTAAAAAAAAAATAATCATGCTCGCATAACGCTTTCAAGTCATCGAATCTTTACGTCAGGTCATGGTAATCACGGAAAATCAGAGGTGAAATGAGTTTTGTGCACGCCTAGACGCACAATAAATCTATATCTACAAAAAAGCAAATCAAAAGCAAATGTTTGGAACACAACATATAAGAATATAATGATCATAATAATAATAATAATAATAATAATAATAATAATAATAATAATGATAATATTAATTTATATTGCACTAAATCCACTCTAAAGAGTGCTCAAAGCGCTACCCCGGTTTTCTGGAATATGAAATATATCTCCCTCTAACAAATGAATTGTGTAAGATCGCAACTGCTGATCTGTGATTTAAAAAACATGTCGGAAAAAATATTCTCTTGCAAATATAAATATACGTAGTTTTCTCCGTTAAGGTGCATTTATTGTGAGGAGCGAAAAACCTCCAGGTAATTAAATGTAAACCAATATATGATCGATGTCACTTATAAAACAAAGACCATGTAAACACAAGAGAAAACTTACGAAAACAAACACCCAAAAAGAAAGATTATTTGAGCGCTTGAGTGATTATGGGTTGTGATTATGCTTATAAATAGAAAGGTCATCGATTTTTCGACAGACTATGGCAACAAATTAGGTGATTTTTGGCTAAATTCGTTCTTATAAGTTTTTCTTAGGACAATCACGTGAATTCTATAAAAGTACGTTTGAGAAGTGCTTCAATATATTGAAAGAAAACAATAAAATGATAAGAGACTGTCAACAGTTGTATATCAAAGCAAAGAAAATGTCAATATATTATCTTTGTAATAACAGCAAGTTTTTCATTATAATGCCCTTTTTGATAGATGTCATTATTTGTGCCAAATGACTAATTCACAACTGTTTATGTTTCATCAACTTTATGTCTTTCTACCAAATGTTATGATTTTAATGCCAATAAAATATTAAAGTGAAATGATTTAAAAGAATCTTTGCATAGAGTAATGTGTAGTTCTGACGTTAACAACTGAGAGAGTGATGGAGTATTAAAGAGGAATTCCGCATCAAAAGCAGACAATAGAATATGGTTCCGTCAAAGCGAACACTGTCGGACATAAATGAGTAACGATATCATGATTTTAATTACAGCGTGTTATCACGAAACATCGATATTGTTAGCAACCACATAATCAAATTGAATGAATAGTTTATGTCACAACCTCGCAAGTCTGACACAAATTATCCACTAAATTTGATTTTTTTTTTTCCAGGTGTGAAATAGGTAAACAGGGTACGAGTAATGTTATATAGGGCAATAATAGTGCCTGGCTCCTCTGGAAGAGCAGTGTTTACATGGAAAAGGTGACCCATGCAGGATAGATATGAATATGATAATGGTAATAATGATAACAATAATGATAATGATGATGATGATAATAATAATGATAATAACAATTATCATCATCATATTAATAATAATAATGATATATTATTATTATTGTTATTATCATCATTGTTATTATTGTTATTTTTATTATTATTATAGGAGGCATTTTATACACGATGAATATTGCGGGTCATTGTTTTACATTTCAGCATTCAGGTGAGCAATGAGTAAGTGAAGAGAGGAAGGTGGAAAGAGACTCTAATCGTGATTCATTGCCAAAAAAAAAAGAAAAGAAAAAGGAGCTCAGTTGATGTCATGTTGAGAAGTGATTAACTACTGTATAACAATCGCTAACGGTCTTTACATCGATACCGAGACCTTATTAGCTTAAAGGTCCTGAACTTAAAAAGGGAGATTATCATTGATGCACAGTGCACGTACAGCATTCTCGAACGTGCGAACGGTGCCGTTACACGCATTCCGCCCTATTTGACGATGTGATTACGTAATCCGCGCTGATCCCAAAGCGGGGCCCGATTTGTTTCGTGAGACTGATAAACGATAATGGGTAAATCGATGAAAACCGCCCCTTTGCCTACCCCCGTGTTCTTTGAGGGCTCCGTCTGTACTGTATTGTCACAGCTCCTTCAGCGTGAACTTTGAACGGGATCTCCCTCCTTTACAATGCCGATGCGTGCGGGTTCAAGAACCGCCTTGTGTGCCAAGTGTGTGCTGCCTTCTCGCGCTCAGTTTGGTCGACAAGGAAGCACGAACATGACATGAATACTTACCTACACACGGGTGGCGGAAAGGTGAGTCGTAATAAATATGATGCTTGTAATGTGATTTTTCGTGATCGCTGATTGTTGATCACTGAATGTTGATTAGGCTTATGTGATGCAACATGCTTTTAACATCGACGTAGCTAGTTAAGAGGCTGCATCGAATTGAGGCGGGTAATGTCTGGTCACTATAGTTTGTGGGGTACGTCGATCGAGGCGGCATTGCTGATATTCGCTTTAGTATAATTACTCTCGACAGCTGACCGTTCATTACGCCCCGAACGCGGCCTCATTGCGCTTCGTTCAATGTCTCAATATTACTTAATTATCTCTTTGGTGTTCAGTTGACGGGCTTGGAACACAGTGTTGGTCTTTCTAGCAACATTGTGTTAATGTTCACCAGAGTGATGGTAAAGAAACATCTGCTCCACGTGCGTGCGTGTCTCTGATGCAGGCATAGAAGTGGCAGTGCATCAATTACTGTTGTTTAATTAATTTTCAACGGGAATATTATAAGCCTATGAATTATATTGAATGACTCCGCAATAATCATTTCAAGGCAGATTACAAAACGCTAACTGAAACCATATGAGTAGCTCTGCAATCGAGTGAAACAGCTTCTCAAAATACTCCTCGGTGCGGTGTGATGTTTGACCAGTCCAGGGAGGTTTCCTCTCACCTCCCTGATCAGTCGTTTATCTTCACTGAAATTATCCCGTAGGTTCGCGTTACCATGGATACGTCACTCGCGGGGTTGACGCTGTCCAGCAAATTTGAGACGGTCATTAATGTATGTTTCTACTTGTTCATCCTCACGCGTGCTCAGAACAGAGAAAGGATATTCGGTCAATAGTTTCTGATGTCACTTGTTAAAATTCATATTAACAATAGTATCCAACGCTGATTAGAAGAAATAACATTCAGAGCATTTATCTGTCTTATTTTCTAGCTATAATGACATGTAGGTGCATACTACTGATCTTTACAAACGTGTACTAGCGCAACCATACTTTGTCAAAATGTTTATTTCTAACCACAACCATCCATACAGTACGCTCAAAATGTCGAAGAGAATCCCTTCAATCATCATATTGTAATAATCATATCAGAATGTGTGATACGTGTTGTCTATCGAATATTGAAAAGCCGGTTTCTCAGTACATTTGAAAGTTACGTGAAGGCCTTTTTCAAGGTTGTCCCTCTGTTAAAGTGATCGTGCACATATATATATATATATATATATATATATATATATATTTCTCTATAATATAGCGATTGGCTCATTGTTTTTAGAGATTATAGTCTTTAACCACAACGCCATACATGTCAAGGGATTCTCACTTCCTCCAAATTTTCTTGTACAATAACTTTGAATCCTTGCAGGAATTCAGTTCTCGACGTACTTCAGAGAAATGAATGAATTCTTGATTATATTGTTCAGAGGGACTGTTTACCCATAGCTTTTTTTTTTTAATGCCAATTAGATCTAAGATTTGATATACTGTTTGATTAAAAATACATCACTATCAAAAAATTTACTTCACAACTTCAACTTCTATTATGATGATAATTACTATACTCAGTGGCGGATCCATGGGGGCGCACCGGGCGAGCACGCTCTCTTTATTTTTGTTAAATAAAGGAATAAAAAGAATGGGGGGGGGGGGGACGCGTGCCCCCCCTTTAATTTTGTAAAGGCGCCGCCCCTTTACGGAATTCCTGGATCCGCCCCTACTACTACTACTACTTCTACCACTACTACTACTGCTTACTACTACTACTTCTTCTATACCTGCTACTACTATTATTAATACTAGTACTTCATGTTCAACCACTACTGTTGGTGTATACATAGTGTGTAATTCGATGAATACTGATGGTATCACTTTTAAAGCATGCAAGGGTTCATTTTAGTGCTCTGTCGGTTCTGCAGTCTCTGCATATTTATTTTGTGGTTACATATTAGATTATAATAAAAACTAGTTCGTCATAAGACTTCCGTGTTCATTTTCATTTCGTCAGATGTTTAGGACTTCATGTGCAGCACGCGTGCGCGTCATCACATATTAGAAGACAGGGCCAAGATCATCTTATTCTTCAAGACAGAGTAAAAGAAAGGATAGTCTTGATTCAAGACTGGCATATCGAGGAGTGAATAATGGATGAAGAGAAGAAGAATCCCTCGGAGAAGGAGGCGGAAGCCGAGCAGTCCGGGCAGGAAAACGCCACCAAAGCACAGTCTGATGCCCGGTCGATGAGGTGAGGAGATGTGGAGATACAGCCAAACCTGTCTATAGTGGTCCCCCAAGGGTAGAAAAGAGTGGCCATTATAGACAGGTGGTCGCTAAAGCAGGTTTGACTGCATATTATATAACCACATAGAACCACACAGGCAATACAAGACAAAAATAACCAGAAATCACAAGATAATTCAAATCAAAGTCGTAATGTAAAATTTAGTCCATGGACTAGACAAGTGTAAATACAAGCATGTACCTTGTTACATGCGCATGTCAGCATGTCTTTCTTATCAAATTTGCTGTATACGCAATCGAAGTTTGCATAATCCATGGCTAGGTTTAAACTACCATTGTGCACTCCAGTCAATAATGTATTGTGTATAATGCGGAATGCTATATATCCCATCACCGGCGTGGTGTGACAAATCTATATTATGTCCACTCGCTGTGGACAACTAAATCTCGGCGCTAGACAAGGGAAATATTTTGAACACTTGCCCGCTTAAAGAGGCCTATGTTCCCTTATTGCCCGAAATGCCTATTTAGGCAAATAGAAAAAAATAATCACAATAATTGCAATGTCCTGACCAGCATGTTAAAGAATAGACACTGATTGTAAGATTTGTAGTTCAAGACCGAACTTCTGCTTCTCATAGGGTCGAGAAAGGCAACTATCCCATCAGAAGATTATATATATATATATATATATATATATATATATATATATACATGTATATATATATCCATAAGTAATGAAACGAATTCACGCGGTGCAATCGGAGGTTGCATGAAACTCAGAGTTGCAATAAATACGGATGAACCTGCAGTCAACCGCGTAAACTTGTTTCATTACTTCTGTCTAAAGTTCTTCCGTTGAGGACATCGAGCACTCAGTCTTCATAGTAGGATAAAATCACCAAGTGTATATATGTATATATATATATATATATATATATATATAGTTTGTTTTTTTTTTTTTTTTTTGGGGGGGGGGGGTCAAACCGCAATTTCTTCCCAATCACTTCCCTAGTCATTGTATCTTAAACGTCAACTATTTCCACACAAGATGAGATATCTGTTAATGCAAAACCATCGGATGAGGAAGCATGTTAATAGATTAAATGAAAGAAGCCATGTTTAGATTAAGATTGTATAAACAATTAGTAATTCATTGGTACGTGTGTATACCTTGAATCTGATATGTAAGTGTAAGAAATCATTTATTTATTTATTAATATCGATTCATGTTTTCTTTAAAAATACAGGATAGGCACAGTCAGTTTGCTAACTGCTTTACAATGGCGCCCTGTATATACACAAAATATGAATTACGATACATTTATATAAATATGATTCATACAATTTCAGATCAATGACATAAGCAAACAAAAGAAATAAACTTATCTACATTTCTGTTACATATTAATCAATATACTGTATACTGGATACAGCAAAGATTATAGGGTCTTAGCAATTTAGAAATTGGCCAGAAGACAAAGTAAACACCATTTGTGTTCATTTACACGCTGGTTGAAATTGCAGTCAAGGAAAAAATGGTGGATTAAAAGAAGAAAAGGAAAAGGAGGAGAGAGGGAGAGAGAAGACATATGAACGAAGGACGATCAATCAAGGTCCGGTTTACCTTTGGGAGCAGTGATTTAAAAAAAATTAAGATATCACATTTTTTTGTAGGTCTGTTGCATCCCAAAACATCCTCCCATATAAGATTTTCGCAATAAAGCCTAAGATATAAGGAGATATCAGTATGTTCCTTGATAAATCATAACTGTAGACGGTTTAGTCTGGAAGCGTTTTTATTATAACTACTGTTCACATTTTGTGTATTTAACAATACTTAACATCGATTATACAGATTCAAATTTTTACAGTGGTTGTTTCTGTCCCTAACTCACATTTTAGAAGTTGTTACGGCCGGCACTAATGCTCGGTTTTTGTTTCATCTGCAAATGAGTGAATTATGCCTTTAACGATGACGGTTGTGGAGAAAGTCAAGCACATACACACACACAAAAAACACACACAAACACACACACACACACACACACACACACACACACACACACACACACAAGAGCGACAGATGATTAGGAAGAGAAGGCCAAGACGAGAGAGTGATAAGAAGCGAAAAGATGACCCAGAACTAAATAGTGTACAAGACCTACAATTCGACCAATGTAGCAGGCCTACATAGTTCATTACATCAGCCATATTATGTTTCGTATGTGTTTGACGAGAGTCAGAAGTATTTGATGTATTCAATGAATACCACAGCTAGCCGTGAGATAAGGCCGAGTCTATTTTTCGTCGGCTGTTCCTCGTAGATCGCTCCATATACGGAATATTTATACTCGTGAAAACATTCTGAATATTTACACTCGTGAAAACATTCTGAATAATTATTTGCACTCGTGAAAACATTCTGAATAATTATTTACACTCGTGAAAACATTCTGAACACAATAAATGTGTGTTGTGATGGACGAGATGAGGAATTCAGATATTACACATTAAGATGAACATCAAAGGTCCATTCATAAACTTGAAATTGCGTGTGAGCATACCTGCGCCGCATATTGGCAAGTAGTGCATACATACCAAACTGAACGTTACACTTCGTTCTCGAGAGAGATAATGCTGTTTGCACATCCTTCGATTTGAGATAAAGACTTGGGTGCAAGTGTGATGGCGGTCGGGGGGGGGGGGTAACAAAGAGCGAGGGAGGGGGGGGGGAGCGAACAGGAGGCACAAAATGAGACAAGATGGGACATGAAAGAGATGGATCATTATATACAGTTTAATAGCTAAACAGCGACCAGTCAATATTGACGAAATGAGTGATGCAATGGAAATGATATGCCCCACCATCATTCTCAAATTCTTCCTTGAATATATCTCTCTTCAAGTGAAGTTTACATTGGATTTTCTCCTCTTATGTCAGTTTTCTCAAGTTAAGCCGTTATACACGACATCTGATTCATATTGTTCCCGCATATTCATGTTTCATACACGTATTTGCTCACTATATTATATTCACACTTATTCCCTCCCTCTTTGTGTCTTATTTTTGTTTTGTTTTTTAATCTTATTTTCTTTCTTAGCGTGTCAGGGGAGTCGCTCTACGCATTACTCGAACTCACAAAGAATGCCACTGATGAACAGATCAAGAAGTCGTACAGAAGAGTAAGTTTCTTTCTGATGATTTCTCACGCACAAGAAATTTGTGTCTGTGGTTACAAAATTATCTGCGCAAAGTGGTCTATACAAGTGTCAGTAAGTGCGCATTACCTAATAGTTCGTCGTCGATTTCAATGATATTACAGCTTAGTAGGTAAACCACGAATAATATCCTTTCGTCCACAGTCTGACTACAGGACGCAAGTTAGGTGAGCACGTCATTTTGTCAAACTTTTCGTAATGCTGGCAAAGGTGCCTTCATCTCTAAAGTATTAAACCAGTAGTCTAGGACAAGACGACTCCAAAACATATCTGATAAGATTTGCAACTGAAGTGTGGTCTTGATATCTCTAAACCTATAGGTTTTCTGTTGTTTATTTCCTTTTTGTGACTAATGAGCAATGTGCATTTGCGATTTTGATGGAAGTAGAACCAGAGTGCCACTACAAAATACCTCAACGTTGAGCTGTAAATAAATGTCACAGTCATAGTGTACCTTTGAAACTAAAGCATTCATAGGCAATAATAATAATAATAATAATAATAATAATAATAATAATAATAATAATAATAATGATAATAAACACCTTGTTATCAAGACAATTGTAATTCATTCTGTTGATATATGATTTATTTTTGCTGATTCGATATGGATCTGTGATCGAAATGAGACTAAAGCTCTATGACAGTGATATTTTGTATTGCACAATTTCTTACAGTACTCTACGAAGGAAAACGCAGTAAGAGATTGTTCCGCCAGCATTCGATGCTAAACTGCTTCAAAGCATTAAACTCATTCTCGAATCATTTAAGGTCTCATGCTCACACAATCGCTCATAATCAATGGTCTATTATCATGGACGGAGTAGGAGGTAACCGACTTGTAGGGGTGGGACAAAGGTTACGTAATTAATCTAAGAACCTTGGGCCTAGATGAATCATAGGATGAAACGTTTTTATTTCATTTCCATTTCTTTGTTTCATGATATTCCGGGTATATCTCGGAAATAGACCCCGTGGCACGGCGATTTCCTGTGTCGGTTAACTCCATGTTAATCGTGTAAACATTACCAGAACCTCCATCTCCGATATACTCTATCAGCTGGTATTAGAGAGATACTATGTCATGTATATCTAATATGTAGGGCCTACGTTTCTATGGTTGTGAGTGTTGATGAATAATGTAACAAGCATATTATCATGGTTCTTCATTGTGGTTCTTCCTTCTTCAGTTAGCACTGAGGTATCACCCTGATAAAAACAGAGATGATCCTACTGCAGAGGACAAAGTAAGTTTGACCAATGAATTGAGATAGTGACTTGTTGCTTTTATTTTCCAGTAATGCCAGTGAAGTTTTGTTAATTTCATTTCCATACATTGCTGTAGGGCCTACTCAAATGATGTAATGGGTTATATCAGGGGTACGCGGTCAAAGGATGTCACAAAAAAAAAAACCAACCCACAATTCACACAAACACAAACAAACAAAAAACCAAAGTTCTTTCTCCCCGTGTTTCTTGTTTTGCATACAATTATCGTTGATATAAAATCTCATATCTATCTGAAAGCTCTGTCTTCTACGAAATCAATTAACAAAAGTCAAGTGGTGAGTTCCGAAGTTCTAATTTTGATACGTGTATTTTTATTTGCTGTTACTGTAGATGAACGATTATTTTTTGACAATAATTATGATGGATTAAAGAAAAAACAACACACAATAAAAATCTGATGTTGGATGATTTCGTTCGGTAAATGTTAGCTAGTTGGAAGAAATACATTTAGAAATTTACTCCGCTCCATTTAAGGAAATTGATCATGATTTTGTTCTTTGATTCTAATGAATTATGAATCGAAAATACCGATTCTGTTTGTAATGTATACTTTTGATCATTATCATGACACCAAACAGTTTAAAGAAATTAATCGGGCACACAAGGTATTAACTGACGAGAAGAAGAAACAGATCTATGACGAATACGGGTCTCTGGGTCTCTACATCGCAGACCAGGTGGGCGAGGACTACGTAAAGTGGTACTTCATGGTGAACAGTAGATGCTTCAAGGTAAATCTGCATTTAATCTTGTTTTTTTTTTTTTTTTTTACATCATTTACAATCATTCACATCATTTAGATGCATTCTCAGAAAACGGTAAAATGGGGGTAGGCACAGAATAGATGAGTGACTTTAATTTACCCAGCGCGCGAACAGCATTCACACATGATTGTGACGGGGTGACTGGGGGAAGAAGAACCGCAGCTTGTCAACCGACCAACTCAGTCAGTTACCAGTCACCGTCTTTTATCCAGGGATATTTTTGAAGATTTCTTTGCTTTTCATGTGACAGCACCTTGTAGCGTCGCAGCGATGACCCATCACCGTAATGGCTACTAAATCAGTCAAACTGAAAACATGTTCAGTCTTTACACCAAATCAAAGCCGAGGAAGAGAAACAATGAACAACATGCACTGGTCACCCCAGCGGTCACCTGCTCTGCGCAAGTTTCTTCTTGTTTGAACATGAATTCCATAAAAAATTGTTACGTCGGACAAGCTCATGCATTATCCTGCTTTCAGGACAAGTGAAGTGCCTAGCCAGCTGAGAAAAAATAGGAAGGAAAGACCATTTGTACCAATGTATACAAAGAGCTAATTACGAGCTGGCTCATTGCATCGTATGTGGACGACAATGCTACCGAGCTATTTCACAGTGAAATTGTGACAGGGTTCTACAATGGTGCTTTCCGTAATGGCGGTGCATAGCCTGAATTCCTGGAGTACAGTGAGATGGGAAGAGAAAGGATGACGTGCTGTCTCTTTTTCTTGCTTACCTTAATCGGAACCAACAACATCTCACAAAATTTCTTACATCGGACTTTCATAAAGTTCTTATCAAGTCTTATATCTCGATAGGAGGCATGGTGATGGGTGAGAGTATCACCATGAAACAAAACAAGCACAGTGAACACCTTAATGATGATATATAGGCTCGGGGCACTCCCGTATAAAAGTCACATGGATTTATACTGACCTGTATCCAATCTGGGCCATGCCAAATTCTTCAAACTGATGCCAGGAACACATCCATCTGTCTCCCCCGGCTCGATGAAGAAGCAAGCCGGCTAGTGCCACCGCTAACCCCCTCTTGATCATCGCTTTTGATCACCACTGCTGCTGCATAATATGACATCCTTGAGTTCTATTAGCTGTGATAGACATACATACTTATGTATCTCCATGACTGGCACGTTCTTAAGAGTGATATACTAGTAGAAGAAAACGCCGTTCCTCGGGCAAAACGGAAACGCGCACCCAGGGCGTGTCCTGTTACTATATACCGATGAATCTTGAAGGTTAAATCGTGAAATTTTGCTCCTGTTCTGGCTCCTTTTTTGATGCGTGGTGTCTTGTCAGTACTGGTATAGTCCTGGTAAGGTAGGTTGACTGCTACGTGCAGCAAGGAAAGGTTTGAATTCTGAGATTCGATACTATCACTGAAAACAGGTTCATTGCTCATACAGGTTTTGAGAGTTAATGAAGGTACGTCAATATCACCGGAACGCACAATTCCATCGCTGTTCACTAGTCCTTGATCAGCAGGAATGCCCTTGCTGCAGATATCAGCCTAATATAAAGGATGGCTTCCTACCCTGTAACGACTCATCAGACGGTGGAATCAAGCTTGCCACCAGCAGTCTTCGCTTGCCTGTCTTTCCCTTGTCAGAGAAGAGTTATCTTGTAATGAAGTTTAAAATTAAGACTGAGCCTTGCTCGAGGAGATGACACTCCAGCTTTCACCTCATTATTATTGTCCCTTTTTATAAAGTGACTTTAGACAGGACGCTGACCAGGCGACCACGGCAGAAACCGGTAGGAATCCCCGGCTGCATCGGAAGGCAGCAATCTACAATTTGATCTATCGAATGACGATGAAACTTGAATCAAGAAGCAAGCGTTCAAAGACCTGCTCTGCTTCACGGAAGAAAATGCGACAGTTACTACGTGTATACGACATTGAGTAGACGAATACTCAGCTGGCAAAATGGCGACTGACGGATGAGCGTAATAATCTAAATGCCTCCGTACAGGAGTGAGATCTTTGATAATAATAATCTTTCTTGGGTATTACGCGACAACATTAATGCACCAAAGTAGGAACGTGACGTGTGAAATGCGAGCAAAATGATAATAAAATATGCAAATCAATGCAGGAATGCTCCACTATTTGTATCTCATGTTATTCGAATTCGTGAAATTGTTGCAGATGGCTCACTGAGACGAGACAAGGAAAGAATTATTGGTATAAGAAAGCATCGTAATAAGTATTCCTGTAGACCTTGATTGTTTGTCTTTCCAATTTTGCTCTCTGATAATAGTGCATTTATTGATTTATTGTGCATTATGTCGCTTGTAAATCGTTTTTATTTATACTGTTTGAATGTTTGAAAGCCTTTACTACAAACGTAAAAGTAGTCATCGCATGTGTTTGACATTTTTTATGTACATGTTTGTACGATTACTTTTTTTTTTCAACCACTGTCTGCTAGACATAGATCCAACGAGTAGCGACGATTTGACAACAAAAGAGTGTACTATTATACGTTTAACTTTAAAAACTATTATAGGTACCATTGTGTTACAATGTATATTGAACTCAATATTATTAAAATCACAAAACGAGATTGGAAACTTACGTCGTGCGACGTTTTGTCGTTTAACAATCAACTTCTTCTGACGTCCTTCGAGTGGAAGAATGGTCCTTACAGTGCATTTTGAGTGAAGTCCATTCTTTTTTTATTTATAAGAATTTTGGAGGTTACCCTTCGACGGGATGAATAATAATCTACATCAGTTTAATGTACATAAAACTTGTATCCAACGCGCAATCATTGGCTTGATATACATGTATTTATGAAAAAGTCACGCACAGTTGGCTGCATTTTTAGTAAATTTTCATGAGTAAATTAATAATAATTAATAAATGACGCTGAAGATTCTGACTTCGACCTCGTTGCATTACGAGAATTTCAGCTTCCGCAGCAGCCAGAAGTCTTGAGTTTAAGTCAAAATTTTCCCCCGACTTGTTGCATGCATAGTCATATCTGCTGCAATAATAAATGGAAGTATTGCATCTGGCAATATTGTTATGACGAGCTCTATGATCATTGTGTTCCCGTCAAATCATATGCAACCTGCATGATCCATAGTGTTCTCTTGCTTCCGATAGGTGACGTCACTCATCTGTGTAATCTGTACGGGATGCTGCTGCTGCTGCTGTTGTCTTTTCTGCTGCTTCGGGTGCTGTGGTCTGTGCTCGCGATGCCGACGGGCCCCCGATGATGACGAGGAGGCAGACTTCTCCGACGTTAGCGAGGCGGTCTGTACCATGTATTCATCTCTCTCTCTTTCTTCAAGTCTCTCTATCAAAATTTCCATACTCGAGAGATCTCTCTTTTTTTTTAATTTATAGTCCCTACGAGTATATACTTATTGTGATTTTTAAGCGTGTATGCAGTGTATACAAGTATTTTAGACTTCTTTCTTTTCTGTTTATGCATGGAAGAAGACACGCAGACGCACGTAAATTGTGATGATACAAACCATTCATCTATTGTCATGAAAAAACGAAGAGGTCGGTTGCTTTCTTTACTCACTAACATAAGTTGATATCCCATTTATCATTATTAATTCAGTTATTTTCTTGTTTATTAATGTATTTATTTATTTCTCTTCTTATGAAATTAACAATGTATAAGGGATTTATACAAGGAGGGACAACTGCTCGCAGGACACAAATATTTATTTTTCGAGTTATGGTTGAAAGTCACCCTATATTTGAGGGCATATTGATTATGGAGTCATACACATTATAACGCGTCATGCACTTGTTTTTCGTAATTCATGGGCCTTGTTTGTTTTTTTGGCCCAGGAAAAGTCACAGTGAATGTGTCATGCAATGTTCAAAAAGTGATAAACGAGGCGATAAAAAGATCGATAGCAAAACCGGCGGAATAGACAGGATGTCGGTGACAGTTAATCGCATTCATCTGTGTGAACGCACGAAGCTAATCTCACCTTCATGTTACTGTGACTAGGTGTTAAAACTGCATTTGCCCTTTGTTTGTTTGTTGTTGTTTTCTTTTTCCTCTCGTAGGAGGACAAGGAAGGGGCGGAAGAGAAGAGAGGAGATACGGTGACAACCCAACCGAGCTCGGAAAGCGGCATCCACAACGAAGCATTCGCGATGCCCGCTCCTTAACCTCCCGCGTTCACCTGGGAGGGGGGAAGCGGGGAGCGGGGAAGCGAGGAGCGGGGAGGATGCAATGTATCGCCTTTTTATAGTGTTGGATGAATGGCAGGCACAATGTGACGCACATTCCAAGTATCAAACTAACTCTTCCGATGCTTCGATAGCGGGCGCGCTGTATGATGTCCATTGCCTGCTACTTTACATGTATGTCAATTGACAGTGATTCACCGTTATCTTCCGTAGCTTTTCACAGCCAAGACGATTTTCCCCTCTTTTTTTAACAGACCAGTTTAACTATTAAATGGCTACTTCAGTTTTCAAGATCTAAATCTATATTTTGATTTAGGAGTTATCTGAAAATAGTCATAGACATTAGATGTGTGGGCAAGTTTCAATGATTGAATAGCCAGTATTTTTTTTTTTCCTAGTCCGGAAGACTAACAGGATGCATATATAATAGCTCCCTCAGCTCCTTATTCGAGAACATGATACGAAACCCCCTGTGATCATGTTTCCTATTTTATTTCCGTGATTTCATTTCCGTGATTGAAGCTGAATTATTCTGCCACCAAGCACAGCCCATGAGACATATATTATGACGTAATCCATTCTCTGCAAGGTATATCTGATGTTGTGTGTGTCACACTTTCCCACTGCAAACTCCACACGATCCAACCGGTGGCACAACTCTGGAGGCAAGCAGGGTCATATGATACGACCAGTTGCATGACTCAACACCGCACACCATGTGATCAGACGACATAGCTAGTCTTATAACTGTACTGGCGTCATTTCATATGCTGACAGCGTGATTGGCTGAAAGTCCATGACCTGTCGTGAAAAGTCAATACCGTATGTCATTCTCTACGACTGGCATTAACACCCTGGCAAGGCTGGCGATGTCAGACTTTTGGTCTCTAGGTTGTACGTCGATCTGGTGAATTGTGGCAAAGTCGTGTAGCGTGCAGCGGCATTTTACGGCCATCTGTTGTGAGTTCTAGTTGGTGCAGTGTTACAATGCACCATGCATCGTGTCTTAACATTGGCTATTAAAAGACCAGTGATGGGTGTACCAAAGCGAATCACTGTCACAACAGGGACCTTACATTATTTTGTTCTGAGATGCTGAGATTCCCACAGTCTCTGAATGGTACCAACTAGTTTCCTAGCAACAGGTCAAACTTTTCCATGAATGGTCAACACCACCTTCAATGACCATGTAGTTATCAAATGAGCTGTAAGGGAACCTTAGACCACATGCTAAATAAGTATCTGTTCATACGTATTTTTTGTGAAGAGATTAGCACTGTTTTAAATACAACTCTTTCGGTACAATACAGCGTAAGTGAGCAATTTTAGTTAACATATAGGCATATGTTACATTTTTTGAAAAAAAAAAAGTTCTCAACTTATTTCATTCTGTCTTATAGGCCATAGTTTTCAGTGTCTGTGATGCACATACTTTTAGTACGTATTCTTCTTCTTCTTTTTTTTTGTAATCTAAGTATAAGTGTCCTTATTTCTAAATACAAAGTGTATTTTGCACTTCCACAGTAGACAAAAACTGATACATGTACTGTGAAACTAAGTTCAGTCCACACGAGGCTTATGCCAATTCCACTCCACCACATTTCCTGGTAAAACCAGTCTTCAATTGACCCAGTGGGTTTGACTTGTCTTGTTGGTGCATTCCAGATTTTGTTTCCTTATTTTTTTTTTCTTGAACACCACAAATAACCAATTACATTCATACTGTAGATTATTTTAATAATGCAAATCAAAATACTGTGATTAGTTTTCTCTCTCTCTTTTTTTTTTTTAAGATATTGGTCCACTGTTCTGGAGCTCAGAATAAGGGCAATCTAGTAGTAAAATACATTTACTGTACAGATAGGTATATCATGGAGGGAGAAAGAGAGAGAGACAGATATGTCTATAATGAAAAGATATTAGACAGAAACATATAAAGACAAGGGGAGAGATAGAGAGAGAAAGAGAGAGAGATAAAGATAGAATATATTCATGGAGAAGAGAAGAGAGGGAAACATATACAGACAAAGAAAAAAAAAGAGCAGGGTATTTTATTGAAGGAACACAATATGCACATTATGTGGTTGTTGAATATTGCAATGTTTCATTCAGTTTAACCATTTTTTTTTAAAAACCAGTTTTCTTCTTTCAATATGTACTGGTATTCTTTTATCATACTTCGATATATGTTCCACATGACACAGATCTCGTAATGCAGCATTTATGTACTACATGTGTACTCCAGTGTTATATATTACACAAGTGTTGTATATCCAATTATATACAATGGAGTGTACATTGTCTTTTGATTCATGTACATGTGTGAATACAGTATTTATTTCTTGATGATGATGATTTGATAGTACAGGAGTACATGTAAAGTGACTGCTACTTGCCTGGAATGTAAATGCACTTTTCATAATGTAAATTATCTTTTTTTTTTTATAACTTTTCTTTTAATCAAAGGTTAATGTATATTTGCATCAAAGGTCTTGGCAATAATATGAAATAAATGAAAATTGAACACACAACTGACTGACATTTGTTTTACTGTCATATATGTTCTTGTTTAATAACGACTCACACTTTAATAATGTTTACATCTGCATTACTTTTCACAAAATGATGATAATACCATTGGCACAACATTCATTCATAGGGGTTTAATCACATTGTACAACAGGTTATTGCAGGGGGACACTCCTGAATAAAGTAAATTATTAGCAGAATTCCTAAAACTCGCTGCATGTTATGAGATTTATCCCTATGAAACCATGCAGCGTATTTCAGTACTTTGAAAGATTTAGAAAGCAAGATATACAACATTTGATCATTAACAAGATCAATAAAATAATAATCATACCCCTCCTATAGGATAAGTTCTATCTGCCTGTGTGCCGATACAATGTAAGTGTATCTCGTTTTGGGGTTACATGTAAAAGGACCATGTTGTACAAGTATAGTGGTCAATGTTTACAACCCTAAAATCAAATGAAATTCATTTATGAGCAGAGCAAAATTATTATTTCTTACTTTATTATTGGTTAATACCATGCTACGTGTATTAACATTTTATCCATTGGAAATAGTCACAGATTGTTATCTGCGTGCAAATAAGTCTGGCCTCTAACCTTAAGATACCATTATTTATTTATTTTTTTTTTTTGCATCATATTGGTCCATCTTGCATCATGCAACTGTATATAACTGTATACTGTAAAACGAGGAATGTTCGCATGCATTTTAATTTCACGAATTTGGCAAGAGCCAGGATTCGCGAAATTAAAATGCTCATGAAAGTTCTTGTCTACACTATACACATTGAATGTTAGAGGCAAATCGCGAAAAGTTCATGCTGCGAAAAAGGCCGTTGGCTCCAATTCGCGAAAATTTCATGCCGAGGAAATATCGTGTTTTACAGTACATGTACTGTATAATTTCTCCTTACATTTTATTAGTTAATATTATGGAAGGAAAGGTACAGGTAATTTCTTGATAGCTTAATACTATCTTCACTTTCATAGGAATGAGAAGGTCCTAATTCCATTTTCTAAATGAACCCACAATGCTCTTTTCATGAAACACTTCTGGGAGTAATATTTGTAGCTTTGCTAACATGAAACGAATGCACAGTATCTGTCTCCAATGAACACTTTGTGTCATGAGTAAACTTGCTCAACATTTGCATAGTGATATATGACATGAATACATGGCGGTACAATGTAACATGACTATACTCCACCAATCACAAACTATTTCTTACGGCAATCACATAAATGAAATGACTCTGTAAACATACTCTATAAACATATACACTGTATGTCAGAGCATTTATTGATAAATTCAAAATAAAATACAATGTATGATTCCAAATGGTTTAACTCATAGCCAAAGGCTGATGGTTGTTCTATGTAACAAGTCTATGGGAAGTCCTATTTCTTGGTAAACAGTTGCTTTAGGATATAAGAATGAAATAAAAAGCAAGGCAGAAGCACACATTAATAGACAACCTCTTACAGCAAAACCCTGTCAAACATTACACACATAAATGTCCCATAGAGGACTTCTTCACAGTTTAAAACTCGAGAGTGGATATCTTTTACTTCATACCTCCAATTCTTTGTATTACTCTTATTGTATACCTGCTCTCTTATATAAAACTTTCTGTAATGTGTAGTGAAGTTGGTTCATGATTACGACAATAGTACGTGAAACAAAATATTAATGAAACTTTGCACATGTTGACAAACAGTCTGGATTAGGGTAGAAGATATCTCATACATTCTTAAGTACTGGAATAATGTCAACAAGAAATAGGTATCTTTACGATGTGAACAGGACTCGAGCACTGGAATCAGGCTTCACTAGCTGGAGAAGGGTATCTAGAAATCTGAACGAGACTCAAGTACTGGTATATTGTTGAAGGAGAAGGGTAGCTTTAAAAATGTGAATGGGACTTGAGTACTGGAAAAATGTTGACAATAGATGGTCATGTTTAAAATATAATGTGACTTTGACTATGCTTGTGTGTCATTGTTGATTGGGAACTCTGCGGGATGACTGTAAGTTGGATTGGAGATCCCACCTTCATCAGTTTTCTCTACATCCTGCATAAGGGAAGAGAAAACAAGAGAATGACAGAGGAGAGAAAGATATGAAAATGACATGATATGATATGAATATGCACATAATCTCTACAATTCTTCATGCAACCCCCAAAACATACCTCCAGTTAATAGGCATTCTGCTGTGAGCTAGTAATGTACATTGTAGAACCCAGTAGTAGGCCAGTAAATGTGATTGTGGCACTTGTAGGGTTAATGTCAACTTCGTTTTGCAGATTGCATCACACATCAAAATGATTTCATAGTTTCCTCCATGCGCCTTTAACTCATTTGAGTAGATAATCTGACTTAGAATTATTATTTCTGTTTTTCAAAGAGGCCCCTACATGCTGCCACTATTTTGACTACTTACAAACATCATCTATGAAATATAAAGTTAGTCGTCATATCAATTAAAGAGGGAATTATGGGACAAATCCAGTATAAAAACAAAATAAACATGCAAAAAAAAAAATCACATAAAATTTGAATGATGCAGAATACTGACTTGTCAATCAAAGCTGATATGAAACCAACTATTTTCTTTTAGTGAATTACAAATGAAGATGCATTTTCTATTTTCTCACAAGCACAGAAATATGCTCCAGAATCTTTCCCAAAATGTCTGAAAATGGCTTTCATTAAAGACATAACAACATATCAACTGCCTGAAAGTTAAGGGCTTCACACATATGATTTGATTTCTTTAATTTCATTATTTTGCCAAAATGAATTGAAACAGTAAATGAATTGAAACAGTTAATGAATTAAAACAGTAAATGAATTGAAACAGTTAATGAATTGAAATGGCAGCTAACAGTAGTTGCCATTAGATATAAACTGTATGTTGAGAATCAATGTATTGAAGCATGTTTAAGTCACTTACCGGTAAACCTGTTGCATATATTCCACTTGCTCCAAACATCTCAGTGTTGATATCACTCATTGCAAACTATGGGGAAGAATGAGACAAATCAAAGCCTTGCTTAATAAAAACCCATTTTTAACTGGAGGATAGGATTAACACTACATAGCAACTTAAGATCCCATATATAATTGCCTATTGTTCCCTTGAAGGTATACAGCAATATTACTCTCTTTTCCACAACTTTCAAAATTATGTAAAATAGCTCACTGCATGTTTATTTTTGTTTTAATTTCATAAGTTATGTTTATATGAAAGCCTATTAAGACTTCACCAAGAGAATGGTACGTCACAGAAGTAATTCTGATATATTATTGTTAACCTTTGACCTCTTTCAAATAACAATCACATATTCTACAACAATAAAAATGGTAGAAGTATAAAACTATGAAAAAAAAAAAAGCAGATGGGCGGTTTTGGGTGTACTAGGGAGCAGTACGACTGGCTGGTTTGAGCAGTTCAGTTACTAATGGGTTAGATAATTACTCCTGATTTTAATTGGTATGTTAACGTCTTTCAACATAAGATGCATCTTACCAGACAGCAATAGCAAACTCTTCCCATTTCTAGTAAGATATTGATACTTAAAATTGACAAGCATCAGTTCAATGTGTCAAACTAACACATGTGACAAAAAATATATAATTGCTCTGCATTTACAAAAACCCATTATGATTCATCAGTCTTCATTCTCAAACTTTGGATGTGACGCAAAATCTTAACTACTTTTGTGCTCGTTGTAGAAGGTTACAATGTGTGTGAAGTTTGAAGGACTTGTAGTTACCGTGGTGATTCCAAGGTCTGTATCATATCCAGGATTCTCCATGGAGCCAGGAATAACTGTTGTCTCCTCTGCAGTCTTACCCCTAGCAAATCATTACAGAAAAATATGTCTTTAAAATGAGCATAAACTTCCAACTCTGGGTGTGAAACTCTGTAAACTCTTGACTTCAAATTCTATATAATAATATATTGTACCTAACCATACCTGAGAACAATCTATGTTGATTTGTGTCAGCTTGGCACATGTGACGGTTTGAATTGATATTCAGGTGCGTGACAGTACTTACAGTTAGAACTCATTTTGTTTTAAGACGCCATATACAGTACCGACATCGGCCAAGTACAAAGACACAAAGGCTACACGTACACGTTGTAGGATAGACATTTAGAATGTTTCGGGTCCATGTACGTGCATGTGGTCATGGTACATGTGTACAGAAGCACACACTCCACATTATTTACAAAGCATACACACTGGGCAGAAAAACTTTTATTACCAGGGTATTTGGTTAAATCCCTAAGGGTGGTATAAGACATGTTATTTTGCTCAAATACTCTCCAGCATAAAATAAATTACATACTTCAAAAATGTACATCAGAGTTCAATGTAAACTTGTTCAAGTAACCATTCTTGCACTCAGTCCAGAAAGATGAACGGCACTTGTTAATGATGTAATTGACTATCAAAATAATCGATGTCAATAACAAATGAAAACTGTGTTTCGAATACCTCCATTCACTAATGTAGTGATTTTAAAGGCATTATTAATACCCTTTGTGTGCGTTGAGTGTGGTTTGTCACAGAAAACCTCATAGCATTGTGCACTCTGTCCAAAACCCTGGTACAGAAAGGGTTAAAGGGATGGTATAGTTTTGGTGGCGATGAGGATTGGGCTTTTAAAGGGACTGTACAGTACTGGTTGAGGTAGGGATTCATGTTTTGAACATTCCTAAATCAGATAATGAAATGCCTCTTATGAAATATGCAAGAGCATGTAATTTTAAGAAGGATTCAACATTTATTTGATGAAAATTGGTTTTCAAATGGCTGAGATATCCAAAAAAAGTGCTAATAATAAAAGGCGACATGCCCCAACTTTATTAGTATCTCTTTGTTTCACTTTGTTTTTGGATATCTCAGCCACTTCAAACCGATTTTCATCGAATAAACTTTTGACACCCCTTAGAACTGCATGCTCTTTGACATCTCATAGAGTGGTTTCTGATATCTCACAAAACATTAAAAGCTAAATCTTCACCTCGACCAGAACTGTACACACCCTTTAAGTTTTTGTGAGATACCAAGAAACCACTTATGAAATAGTACAGAGCATACCATTTCAAGAGGAATTGAAAGTTTATTTGAAGAAAATTGGTTTTGGAATGACTGAGACATCCCCCCCCCAAAAAAAAAAGTAAAACAAAGCAATTGTAACAAGGAAAAATAGAAATTACGCGGTGCGTAATATATGTCCCCGCCGGAAGTAGCATTTTGTAGCAAAATGTGCAATATAGGTCAAAAATCAAGGTCAAAGGTCAAAGAAGTCAAAGGTCAAAATTCTGTGTAGAAGTTTTGAAGCCCTCACCTAGTGCCATCACATAAAGCAAACGGAATGGAAATCGGGTTAGAAATGGCGAAGGAGTAGCATTTTGTAGGAAAGTGTACAATACAGGTCAAAAAATCAAGGTCAAAGGTCAAAGAAGTCAAAGGTCAAAATTCTGTGTAGAAGTGTTGAAGCCCTCACCTAGTGCCGTCACATAAAGCAAACGGAATCGAAATCGGGTTAGAAATGGCGAAGGAGTAGCATTTTGTAGCAAAATGTACAATACAGGTCAAAAAATCAAGGTCAAAGGTCAAAATTCTGTGTAGAAGTGTTGAAGCCCTTACCTAGTGCCATCACATAAAGCAAACGGAATCAAAATCGGGTTAGAAATGGCGAAGGAGTAGCATTTTGTAGCAAAATGTACAATATAGGTCAAAAAAATCAAGGTCAAAGGTCAAAGAAGTCAAAGGTCAAAATTCTGTGTAGAAGTTTTGAAGCCCTCACCTAGTGCCATCACATAAAGCAAACGGAATCGAAATCGGGTTAGAAATGGCGAAGGAGTAGCATTTTGTAGCAAAATGTACAATACAGGTCAAAAATCAAGGTCAAAGGTCAAAGAAGTCAAAGGTCAAAATTCTGTGTAGAAGTTTTGAAGCCCTCACCTAGTGCCATCATATAAAGCAAACAGAATCAAAATCGGGTTAGAAATGGCAAAGGAGTAGCATTTTGTAGCAAAATGTACAATATAGGTCAAAGGTCAAGGTCAAAGGTCACGACTGAAATTCTGTGTAGAAGTTTCAAAGCTCCCATGTAGTGCTATCATATAAAGCAAACAGAATCAAAATTGGCTCATAAATGACAGAGAAGTAGCAAATTGAAGATTTTGATCACACACGGACGCACACACGGACGGACACACACACGTATGGAGCCCGTTTCATAGTCCCCTGCTCGAACTCGTTCGGCGGGGATAATAAAAGGTGGATCCAACCTTTGGATATCTCAGCCATTTCAAAACCGGTTTTCATAAAATGAATGTTGAATTCCTCTTGGAATTGCATGCTCTTTCATATTTCATAAAATGTTTCTCATTATCTCACCAAAAAATTTTAGAAACCTGAAGTTAGATCTCAACCCAAACTGTACAATCTCTTTAAAGATGTTGTTGTACAAAATGAGGACTCACTGTCTCTTTCTGGAGACCAGAAGGAATGCCATCACAAGGAAAGCCAAGATGATCATCACTCCAACTACCACTCCCACAGCGATGTAAACTGTGTCTGTAAAGAAAATAAGTTTCACAACACAAATCCTTACAATATCATCCCAACAAAATTGTGGTGCATGTCACAAAAAAAAAAAATCCAAGAACATGAAACCAAGGGATTTGTTTCACTTACATCTGACCGATTAAAAACACTGCTCAAACATTAACATCATTCAACTTACCATTATTCTTGTCACCAGTCTGGCTGTCTGGTGTAGGCAAGCGCCGTGTTACCGTCGTCCCTCCAGTACTGCCTGGTGATGTGGCTTTAGCTGAAAAAAAGAAGAAGAAATAAAAAGCAAGAGTGAACTTTTAAGTATATTATTAAAAATGGTGCATGCAGACACAAATTTTCTCTTGTGCACCTACAGCTCATTTGAAGCTTGAATCTTGAAATTCTCAACCCTGTGGTAACAGCAAACTGTAGGCAGGCACAGTCTACATTATATGTATTAAATGTTGGAGGCAATTTGCGAAAATTTCATGCTGCAAAAATATTGTCTTTCAAAGTAGCAAGATTCTTGAACCATGAGCACATGCAAATTATCATGGGAACTGCAGGTCACTTCATAAGAGTACACTGCAAAATATATTATGACTTGCACATTGGTATCAGAAAGCATTCTTCATGAAAAATTGGTAAATGGAATGAAAAAAATATTTGCTGGTGATACAGCCGGACATATTTTTGCAAAGATCCTGTCATGCAAACTCAATTAATTTTCTCATCATAATGACACTTCACTCAAATTCCTGTTTTTTAAGTTAAACATCGGTTTTACAAAATAACAATATTCCATATACAGCTAAGAGTTACTGTTACCTACGTGGCTGACCTGGTAAGGACAAGCAGATTTTGTTCTGACACACATTTCCCATAGACGCCTGCCCAAGCTAAGTATCACAGGACTAGTCTTCAAAGGGATAAGGTTTGACATGAATTGAAAGAGGGCATGGTCACATGTTTAACTCATTAGCCCCTTAGGGTGGCCATGAGCAACGCAGGTACTCAAAGAGTCAAGAAGTCTTCAGGTGAGTTAGAGATAACTTACCTTTTGATGTAGTTCTGGCAGGTGTTGCCTTGGTAGTGGTTGCCTTGGTAGTGGGTGAGGTGGTGGTACTGATTGGTAGAGGTGAGCTGGACTGGACACACCCTGGTGTGAAGGACATATCATCCACTGCCAGGAAGGAGCTGGGGTCATCACCTTTGACCCCTTCAAGAACAATCTGGGCACAGATTGGCAAATATGACAGATAAACTTTACTTTGAAGGTAACATAATTTCATCATCATCTGCACTGTAAGCCTCTACTACAGAATCAGTTAAGGAGAATCTTCATGAGCTATTAGGTAGGCTCTCTTATGGTCTAGTGGACAGTAACTTGGTGCTTTCCTTGAGAAGGTTCAGGATTCAATAGCTTGTGATATTATCATTCTCTTGATTTGAATACATTCTGGGGCAACATGTGATCCCCCGTTTGTTGAACTTCATGCAGTATACTGATGACGAAATTGCTGACCTCTTTTCAATCTGGACGACACTTGCACTCCAGAATTGTCCTGATTAAAGGGATGGTATAGCTTTGCTTGAGATGGGAATTCACGTTTTAACTCGGTATGAGATAATTGAAAAACCACTCCAATTAAATATTAAAGAGCATACAATTAAAAGAAAAATTCAAAGGTTTATTCGCTGAAAATCTGTTTTGAAATGGCTGAGATATCCTAAATCAAGAGGTCCTAATAAAATATGGGACCCAACCCACATTATATTAGGACCACTTTGTTTTGCTTTGTTTTTTGATATCTTAACAATTTCCAAACCGATTTACATCTAATACATGGGAATTTGAATTCCTTTTGGAATTATATGATCTTTAATATTTCATAAAATTGGTTTCTGATCATCTCACAAAAAAGTTAAAACCTGAATTCCCATCTCAACCAAAACTATACCATCCCTTTAAGCAGTGGCGTCTGTACACTGAAGAGTATGAATCTTACCTGGAAGAGGACACTGCTGGAGAGTGGTAATGAGGCTCGATTCCATGCCAGTCCCTGGTCACCAGATATACTCCATTTTGTCTCTAGAGGGCCTCCTACTAGGGTCATGACCTTGATGTTAAGGGTAGCATCATCCCCACTCAAGTAATAGTAGAACCTCATCTGGTTAAGGAAAAAAATATCAAAGCAAGGTATTGTGATGGTGTGAAAAACTCATGTTGTGAAAATAACACCTTCACACAAATATTAGAGTTACACATTACCTTGATATGTTACTGATGTATTTAAGGGTAATATTCCCCCTGCCTTCTCTGAAAGAGGCAAGTCTAGAGCTCTTTTACTATGCAAGAAAATTGAAAACATGTTGAATGGTATTACATTTTCTTTATGTCATTATATGCGTGTGACATAACAAGCTGCAGTACTCCTCATATCAATGGCAGCACTGAAACTTCAAAAATTCATAACTTCTGAATGGATTGCACAATTTTCCTCAAAATTTCACTCATGCACTTTCCTAGTATTGCTGCTTTCACTCACTCCACACACATATCAAGGTAAACTTGTCCTTTTACTCTTTAGCATGATTTGAGTAGATGCTGAATCCACCAACCCTGTTGCAAAGAAGTAAGAATTAAAACAGATACTTATGCAAATCATGCCACAGTAAAATGATACCCTGAAAGGTGGAAGACTAAAATATGAAATGAGATATAGACATAAAATAGAAAGTTAACACAACAATAACATAAATTGTAACTTTCTCCATCATTCTCCCTCAATACAATACATGTACTTGTCAAGTGAGGGCGGTTTAACAGTTTCACATCTACTGCAGACTCACTGTACAGCCTGAGGAAACTGGACTGATCACAAAACTACCAAGCTGAGCGGTACTACCACTGCCAGCCAGCTGGAACTGATCCACCACGAGGAAAGAGCCTGGGTAAGAGAATAAAAAATTTTTTACTCTTCAGTCATCTGCTATAACCAAACAAGCCTGTGTGAGTATAACAAGGGCAAACATACAAACTATGTTTCATCATTGCCACTACTATCATCATCATAGGTACAGTGTCCATGGCATCATCGAAAGTATCCAATTCATTGAGAGTTCATTCATCTAGTTTCAATGTTATTTTCTATGGCATCATTAAACCTCCTCAGGTGATACTTCTTGGGGCTATGTGATGTAAGCTCATCAGTGTTTCATTATCTGCAGGCATATTCATACTCTGAATGTAATAATTGTAACTTTAACTCTTTGTATGGCATGTTTGCACACTGAACGCAGTCAACGGCTTACCAACTTCACTCAAATGCACAACCGTGCACAAACCAATCGATAAATCACAATATGCTACAGTACGTTTAAAGCTTGCCACTTTCTCTGTAACTTTCCTATACCCATTTCTTGCATAAATACTTCCTCAAAAAAATTACACGGCTTTGAAAAGGCAAGAATGCCTTACATAAGAGCTAATGCATTGTGGTCTCAGAAGAATGTGGAATAAAGTGAGTTTACACCATGACACGCAGGAACTTGATACAGCATGATACGGTAGAATAATAAATCTGATTGATCCAATGTAACCCCTCTCCTTCCTCAAACATACTACTGTCAACCTTGCTTAAGTCGACTTCGCATAAGTCGACCTCATATAAGTCGAATAATCGCCTATAAAGTCAAAGGTCTTTTCAAGTCCTCTTCCCTTTATATTCTATTGATTTTAACCTTTTATAAATCAAATTTTCTCTAAGTCGAAGCTCCTTCTTCAGTCCAAATAGATTTGACTTAGGCAAGGTTGACTGCACATATTACCCTCACAAGTACTGCTATTCAGTGTGTGAATCTCACCAGTACTACTGTCCAGTGTGTGATCAAATGACAGTGAAGATGATGCCGCAGCCTGAATCCTTGTCCAATCAGAATCATCGTCAGTCATCTGCACCCAGCCACAGAGGCTTGACTCAAAGTCACATCGTGCATAAGAAGCTGAACACACAGTAAAAGACAAGTACAAATACACATTGCCTTTAACCTTGTAACAGTCCTCTGCTGGGGATTATAACAATCTTAATACTACTATCTGCCATGTATATATTTTGTAAAATATATACTGTGCTATTTTGTTTTCTTTATTTTCCTAACTTTCTTCCACCAATAAAGCATACTGATATCAATCTCAGTGTGAATGGTGCGTTATGGGCATGTGACAGAGTAGCAATTGAATGATCTAAACATTCAGTCTTATAATTCCTGCATTATCACAAAACGATTCTTATACATTCAACACCAGCACAATCATATTATATACAAATGATGCACAGGATAGAGTGCGTTAGTGGAGGCGTAGCTCACTCTCGGGTATTTACAATGTAGTGCAACATGCACTCGGCTTCGCCTCGTGCGTGTTTCACAATTGTAAATACCCTCGAGTGCGCTATACGCCTCCACTAACGCCACGAAATAATCCTGTGCATCATTTGTTTTATAAAATGGGTCGAAAATTCGAAAACTAACAGCATTTTCAGCGTTTTTCACGTACCTTTGGGGGTCAAGAGGTCCGAAGATGTTCGTCCCAAGCATTTACGCATGTCGCACTCGGAAATCCCGCACATACAGTATAAGTATGATGGGGGGTTGGGTTTCCGGACACTTAAGTTCCCGCATGAAAACTTACTTATTTTACATAGAATATGCACCCTTTACCTTAAAGACTTGATATAGACTCCTCATATATGCCTACTAGACAACATACTCTGAAAACGGCGTGAGAATTAGCCTGCTAAATCGTTGGTTGCCCTTCAAAGTGACTCCATGTACGCGTCCAGTCCCACAACGCTTGGTCTACTGTACTGTACAAAGTATACGTACGCCCAAGGCACGCCACACATGTTATGCACACATAAGGGAAGAAAGGCCGGCCGGTTGGTAGCCCGAACTAGAAGTTGTTTACAGGATTGACAGCGCGTACTGTATGCATGCAATTCAAAGGAGCCGCCACGCGCACAGACGATCAACAATAGGATTTAACACGCAGTGCGATGGGACTAGAATAACCAAAGCACATGTGACTCATTTCAGCGCTTCCTATTGGCTACATTCTTGAACCCATTTTATAAAATGCCTTATCATGAAATCATGTTCATGTTCATGAACATATGGAATAAATATGTGTGCCAATGTGATTCTTCATTTATCACTTGAATATTTCCAACGTCAGCACTATTTTCTTTCCATACACAAGACCAGCAATACCCAACAGAATTACAGATACAACATATCTACAATTTTGAAAAACATGCATGTATAACACATAAATGTTGAAATGTTGGAGAATTTTTTGAATAATTGCCAACTTACTACAGTCCGTCTCATCAGTATTATCAAGACAGCAGTCCCTTGTGAAGTCACACTTATATTCTGTAGGATAGCACTGACCACTGCTACAGGCCGACTGACCAACGGGGCAGGCCCCTGGCGTTGCTAGATCATAGGCACAATTGTCGAACCTGACATCGTCGATGGCAAAGCCGCCTGCATACGGCGCTGACTGGTGATTCTCAGCAGTAATCAGCACCTGAAGGCAATGGGGGAAACCAGTTTAATCTCTCATTGATAGTTACTGTACTCTCACACAATCTTTTAACCAATCAAGTTTTTTTTTTTTTACTCCAGATTATGTTTCATGTCATTGGTAAATTGCCAACTCTGCATTTCTTTGCATATATCTCCTATTGGAGATGGATTAAGTGAAACTGGCTATATCCATCAAATCTGGCAAAAAAATTGGGAAGAAATAAAAAAAACTTGCTTATTTGGGAGAGAAAAGGAAACTTAAATCTTCTGAAACATTTGACAACTTTAATAAGAACCAGTTAAACAATTAAGCAAGCAAGATGCTTTTGAAAATTTTGCAACCGAAACAAACAATTACATGTAAACAACCTGAATACTTGCAAAGATAGTCAGTCCCATTAACAAACACCCAGAACTAATTACTTTATATCTCATAATGCAACTCGCCACACGAGGTCTGCACATGAGAGTGGTGGAGTCATGCTCCAGTCATTGCTTAGGCATAAACAGCAGTAAAGGAAATTCGAAGCACTTCAATTGTAGCCGAGTGATTGTTTTTGCTGCAAGTGAACTGTGGCAAATGAAATCAGTTTTCACATTCCGATGCCAAAACCAGATACTGTAAAACATGATATTTGAGCGGCATGAAATTTTCTCGAATTGGAGTCGACAGCCCTTTTCATGGCATGAAATTTTCACGAAGTGCTTATGGCATTCAATACATATAGTGTAGACATGAGCCTTTGCATGCATTTTAGTTTTCCGAATCCTGGCTCTCATGAAATTCACAAAATTAAAATGCACGCGAACATTAGTAATTTTACAGCATTTTGTATGTGCGAATGTGGCTATAGATTCCTACCTGGAAGTCTGCTGCACATTTTGGGATCTGAATCTCTGCTTTGGTCCAGCGATTGTCCACTGCATTCCCGCTATCAACAATGGCCACTGTTCTCTCCTCTGTAAGCACCTTTTGTTTGAGGGCCAGGCGGCCAAACTCAGCACCAAAGGAGTAGTACCAGATGGAGGCAGAGCAGGAGGTGCCAGCCTGGGAGAAGCGTGGGCTGACTAGGGTGGCAAACTCGTTGACTGCACTCGGTACGGTCAGTTGGGAGCCGTCCACATAGTAGTATATTCCTGTTGGTGGTGTGTTTGACATGAGATGGTCAACATGTGGTGATGGCAATACTTGATTACACAAATATCATGTTATCAATTGTTTAGATTGGATGGTTTGTAGCAGTCCATATTTCTAGCAGTAACCTATTGAGGATGAGTCCCGGGTAAACTCGGGTATGTGTCTACTGTAAAAGTGGAAATTTTCGCAGTGTTGAAATTTTTACGCATTTCGCGCAACCAGAAACTAGCACGAAAATAAAAACACGCGAAAATTTTTGCGTGCCATATGACCCAGTAGTTGATGTCTTGTTTCCGCGGAATTAAAAACAAGCTAAACTCTTCTTACCCAGCAGGCGCGAAAAATTGGTCACGCGAAAATATCCACTTTTACAGTATTGGAAATGTGAGCAGTAGCACAATCAAACCGTCCTCAACAGGTTAACTTTCAAGTCTCAACCTTTGATAGATAGTCACAAATGACAGATAGATACCTTCACAGTCATGTTTTCTTATATTTCACAGTTGGCTATACTCCATGTATTGAATAAAGAAGAAATTTGAAAAGCAAAATCTGAAGATTCCCTTTATAATTCACGGTTAACTCCAATATGAGTATATTGGATGTATCAGTTGCACAGTAGTTCCCTACAAGAATCTGAAATTCCCACAGACTACACGATGTCCAAGATTCATTACCATTAGGTTGCTGTAGACCAAGAGGTAAGAAGCCCCCCCCCCCTGAAAAAAACCCCAACAACAACAACAAAACAAACAAACAAACACACAATATATCGTGGTAAGTGATGCTGCTACCAAAATTTTTCTGGCAACATGCATGCTTTGATTGTTTACCTTGAGGGTTGTTGAGGGTGTGGTCTGTCTGGGGGCCCAGGAATGTCTGAGACTCGGAGCCGTTGTACCGCAGCCAATCAAAACCATCGTTGAGGCTCTGCTGCCAGGAGCACATGTCAGTCTCAAAGTTACACACCGTGGCTGAAGAGAAAATTTGTAAAAGATACATTTGTACAATACCATTGTCTGTGTATAAACTTTCCTTCAACATTCAAACATAATAATAAAACACTTCAAAACACTTTGAGATCCTAGTGATACTTGGAATTTCTATGTTCACAGCACAGTTTTATACTTCCATAAAACTGTATTACCTAACCCTCTACTGAACCTGTGAAACTCTTCAGGAAAAAGTCCAGCCAGGTAACTATTTTCTGGTGGACACATGCTAAATTTACAGGGAAATTTATCTCAAATATATACATGTAATATTACTGCATGCATGCAGTAATACTAGTGGCACACATCAGTACAGTTTGAGGAAAATCATACCACATGTTTCAAATTTTTGAAGTCTTGGTGCGATTATTACAGGAATATGTACCTTTCTTCGAAAGTTTAATTTGTGGAATTCTCTTTGTTATCTCTGTATTACTGCCCTACTGTGAAGATATTAATTCTGCTTTAGTCTCCTTGTCCACCAATGAGGGCACATACATTTAACCCAAAATTGAAAAGATTTCATAATTTTTGAACTGATTTTCCAAGTTGTTCACTTAAACCTCACTGAGGCATTCTGGTAATATTTCTGAATTCACTAAATAAATACACATAATTTAGATAATTTTTTTTTCATTAGTTAGATTTCTCCTACTTGGCACAACTGTATGAAATCAATTTCAGCATGAGTATTAAAATGACTTTGGATTTAAGAAATGAAACAAACAATTGTTTACAAATAACTTCAAAATAAAAAACTTATGAATTACAGTATACTGTAAGTGACAGGCAGCTAAATGTCTCCTCTTTAGACTACATGTATGCACTGAGGATAAAGAGCCCTGCCTATGACCATGGCTACTATTGCCAATAGACCTGAATAAGGGCCCTAGTGATTGAGACTCTGTGGTTGAATTGAAAGAGCATGGCACATAGAGAGTTGGAATCAATCCTTACGACAGTCTGCCTCATCCGACCCATCATCACAGTCATATCTGAAGTCACAAAACTTGCTGGCCGCAATGCATGACCCATCCCCACACAATCGCTGGCCCACATCACAGTGTGGTGTACCTGTGTGTGGAGACAAACAAACAAATAGGAATTTATACATCCACAAATCATTTACATATCAATAATTGGTAAAGACTAAGATATGACAGTTTTTTTTTGTGTAAACTTTGATCCAGTTATCTCTTCTTGCTTGCAATACTTAATTTCTGTCTGACATAAATACATATCTTTAAATCATCTTAATTCAACTATAAAATTTGACACAAAACATACGAAGAGTTTGTTTGCAAAAACCGATAAGTCCATTTTTGAAGATTTTGAAGTACGGTCTCTGTCATAAAGTACAAAATAATACCTTTTAAATGATATATTGGTCACTACATATAAAGGTACATTTTAAAAGTTATGGTCAAAAGAAGCAAAAATTTTCTTATTATTCTCTTCATTTTCCTTGACCTTTAATAGCAAATATCTCCATTTGGCAAATATGGACTTATCGGTTTTTGCGAACAAACTCTTCATATACATGTATACTGGTAAATGTATTTTTCCAAGTATGTTACCCCTTCTCCAAAGGGTAAAGGGAAATCCAATTGAAATAATACACTGTTTCACATCTACTTACATGTAGGCCTCCACAATATCATTATTGCAATGAGTTATATTGCAAGATTCAGTCTCAAATTAACATGCAGATAGATTTATCTGAATATCATTGTACAATGTTTTCCCACAAACTATCAGATGAACATAGAAAAACAGAAAGACAGGGAAAGAGTGAAGTCTGAAAATTGCATTCATTCACTCAACACAGTAGAGCTGGTATTTAGAGGCAGAGAAAGAAAGCTTACTTGTGGGTGTGACTTTGATGGGCAGGGTCTGGTCAGGCGAGACTACACATCCCGGCGTGAAAGAGATGTCATCTATTCCAATGCTGTCATCATCGCCGCCGGCAACCGCCTCAATCAAAACCTAGATGGGTTGGAGCACAAACACTGAGACTCACACCACAGACTCTCTTATCATATTGTCAATGCATCTTCAGTCTAATCTTAATGTGAATTTCACTTCAAAACACCAGCCTATCCATGATATATTTCAGAAACATGTTTGTTTTTTTTTTCTTAAAATATATAACAAACATTTGTTTTCAAGAAGTTTGTCATGTTTGTTTATGTTTCATAGCTCTTTGCAAAATGTATTCCTTCTACTGAATGTCATAAAGAAAAAAATCTCTCCCAAAACCTTGCAAAGGGAGAAATGGGAATTAGCATTGACTCATGTACTCTTGATGCATGAAAAGGATTCACAATTACAATGTTAGCTCTTGTAACAGTCTAGACTATGCACCATTTACCCCTGTTGTCTATACGTAATGTAGGTCTCTACCATATTGACCATCACAACCTCTGCTTAATGACGACCTGACAAGAACCCTTTAATCATCATTTTATCAGCAACTTTGATGCAATAATAACAAGTAAACATGCATCTTTCATATACACAACATAAAAATTTTACCTCAACTTTTGACATCACACCTGTGTAATGGTTTAATAGCCAAAATATAGTTGGTTATTGGCAACATCACATCATAACCACATCAGATGAACCAAGCTTAGATGAACCGCCAGCTATTACCAGTTTGTACTTACAATATAGAATCTGACCAAGATCACAGACTTCTAATAATATAAGAACAAAGAGTAACTTACAATCACAGGGTTATAGAAAAAAAGTAACAAAAAAAAATACTCACAGAATATACATTGTATATTAAATTGAAGCACAAATAATAAAAACATAATTATCTATCCATATTGTTCTTCACAAAGATATCTTATTATCATATTACCATCAAGATTACTTATTGCATGTTTAAAAGAATCAATGATTATCAGATATTCAAAAACCTCACAAGAGAACTCCTATGCGCACATTTTAGCCCTTGAAAACTAGTCTTTGGGTATACTAGGGCATTATTGTCATAGCAAAATTAACTTGTTCTCAAAGGATTGAAATATGTACACTTGACAAATTCTCACCTGGAATTTATTGCTGACATCCAGGAAGACAACAGCTCTCAGCCACTGGTCACCTTGTGGGCCGGTCAGTGACCAGACACTTTCAGGAAGGTCAGATAATGAGACCAAGGTCAAGACCCTGAGTTCATTGACGTTGACCCCATTCATGTGGTACCAGAATCTCATCTGAGAAGAGAATGTATTCAAAACATACAAAAGAAATGAATAAATATAACCAAATTCTCCCTCATCACATTTCAGAGAATTTACCTCATCATGAAACACTGTCTGAGATTAAGATTGAATAAATCAGTAAAAAATCTTCAAAATGCTCAAAAGATAAAGAGTAGTTTGTTTCAAAACAGGAACTGTTATTGTAACCACACAGTGTTCAAAACGTTCCACCTGTTATTGTCTAAACCTGCTGAAGGCAAGTCCTGGGTGTACTTGGGCTGCATGGGGTTCGTTGAAAATGCATGTTATTGCAAAATCAAATCAAAATCAAAATCAAATCCCATGCAACATTTAGAGTGTGAACAGTAAATTAGTACTTTGAGATGATCTTCTTTGAATGCAGCATGTTCCTCTTCATACTCTAATAGAGAAATAGGTTACTCATACGTGGATATGAAATCATTTAAAAGAATAGTCATATGTATGAGTTTATGATTTCTTATGTATGTCAAGAGTAATATGAGTATCATTTGTAAATATGGACAAATGTTTTGTTCAAGCATAGCTGATAGAATAACCTACAGAGACATTTCAACAAATTAGTAGTAATCTGACCTTTCTGGATGCTCATTTCTGTCACTTTCCACATAGCATGACTGACATCTCTTTACAACGATTCTTTTATTTTGCTTCATTCTGTCCCTCATATCCAGTGTATTTAATGTATATTGCTTAGGGATTTGTACATACTATGATATATATATATATATATATATATATATATATATATATATATATATATATATATATATATATATATATACATATATATATATATATACATGTATGTATGTGTGTGTGTGTGTGTGTTCATGCTGCTTTCTCTTCTTGACTCCGTCTGGTTAAATATAACATTCCAATCTTTATGCCTCTCCACTTTGAACATTTTGCCATCCTACAACAGGTGAGTATTCTTATTTCATTGAAGTTTTAACCTTTGACTTTCATGACCCTTGACCTCTGACCACTCACCTGACAGTCCCCAAGTTGAGGCTTGGAGTAGACCAGTCCTTCCAGTCTAGCCCTCTTGTTTGCATCACTCTGATAGGTGTAGAGATACAGATAGTGGCCTGAAGAACAAAACATACAACAATTCAGCCAATTGTGATGAAATCAATTAAAGTAAAATAAATTTTCCTTGCACAGAAGAAGGCAACGAGACATAATGATTGCATACATACTTGTTTAAACACACAATACAAACCATGGAATAATGTAGGATACATGTATAGTGTACCTGAAGTGGAATAGTGTATTGTTAATTGTGATTGTCAAAATGTATACTTGTAGAATTTTTACTTCTAACAATGAAGCATTGCGAGCTAAATTGATTGTGACTGAAATACTATTTACCTGAAAGAAGTTTATTTTCATATCAAACATCAAAATCACGAATCAATATTGTAACCGAATTCAACATATACATTGTAGACTACAAATCAGGGAAAAAGGTCTTATACGTTTGCACATTCAATGAATCTAACAATTTCTTGACAGGCTCCTCCTATACTTTCATAACACCAGTGACACACCACACTGAATTACCTGACTGAGTTACTAAAGGCAAGAGATGCTTACCAAATGCAGTGTTTAGGGTGTGGTCTACTCCGGGGGCACCAGCCTGCACCCCTTGGTTACCAGTCAGCCACACCCAGTTCAGATCATCATCACTACTCTGCTTCCAGTCACAGAGATCAGTCTCAAAGTCGCACCTATCGTACGAGTCTACAACCAAAAGGTGACAACAATGTCAAACATTTGAGATTCTCATTACACGTATCCCTTCCTGTGCAAGTGAGTCAAGTGGGCACAAATTTCACACACAAACCTATGGACAAGAAATTAATGTGGCACACTGAAGGACAAGCAGGAAATTGGACCATAGTGATGAAATACACAAAGTTTAATACAGGGCTCCACATTAACTTTTTTGTTTGGTGGCCCGATGGGGCTACCAAAATCCTCAATTTCAAATTTTTGGTGGCCCGAGAGAAAAATTTGGTGGCCCGAAAAAAACAATAAAAAACATTAAAAGTCCTGTTTTTTTAATGAGTCAAATATTTAAGTTTTATCATTGTAAGAATTGGAAGTTGGACATATCTACTCATAAATAAACCTCAACAAACTCGCAACACTCACTCTCAGGCACTCATTCAGTCCTTTTCATCCATCCTTTAAACAAATTTGCCTGCTAATTTCCTGCCCAAAAAGTAAGGAATTTATTGAGATACTTTTCAAAAAAATTAAAAATTTTGCCTCGTTTTTGCCATTTTTTTTTGAAATTTGGTGGCCCGACTTTCATTTTTGGTGGCCCCGGGCCACCGTTAGTGTCGAGCCCTGTTTAATAGCAGATGTACATGTACCTGATATAAGCAGAGATTGCATTTTCATGAATGATGACGATTTTTCATTCTGCTGAGAATTACATTTATGTAGTATCGAACTTGACAGTTCAAGGTGCTAGTAAGTATCAGCTTCTTCAATGCTTAATCTATCTTTTTTATTTATTCATTTCTTTTCAAGCTTTCATAATATGAGTTTGAATTTACATAGTGCCTTTTGGCTTTGGTAAGATGACAGAAGTACAGTTCAGCCAGCGATCAAGTTCCCCCTAGATCGCGATCACGGGCGATCAGTCACCGCATACGAAATCAATTGATTCTATGGAATTCGGCATACAATCGATTGATTGTGACATATCGCGTATGCGATCACTGATTGCCCGTGATCGCGATCTAGGGGCAACTTGATCGCTGGCTGAACTGTAAATGGAAATGAATATTCCCGTTGGACATACCACAGCTCCTTTCATCCGTTCCATCAGTGCAGTCGTCCGAGTAGTCACATCTCTCATAGAACGGCACACAAAGGAGGTTATCACACACAAACTCACAGGGTTCGTAGGACTCCACCTTACAGCCTTCAAACGTGATGTCATCAATGGCAATCACATCTGTACTGTCCTCTATAAACACCACAAATCTTAGCTGCAGGAGAAAAGAGAAGAAAAAGAAATAACTTATGAAGAGGATGCAAGCATATAAACAAAGAGTGAACACAAAGCAAGAAAAGAGGAAGCACAAAAAACAATCCTTGCAGTCATATATTTTTGATGAGAGATATCTACGTTGTAATGCAAAATACATATTTTATAAAATGAAAAACATGATCTTATGTAACTGGAAAATATCCATCCGTAAGACAGGAAAACTCTGTATCTCCATTCGACAGTGAAAATTGATGAAAAATGTAAGTGTGTTCCATTACACACTCATATTTTTCTGGGGACATGCAGTATAAAAGTGATGTGAGAAACTGAGCATTCATTTCCTTCACTTCATCCTTCAGAAAAATGAAAAAAAGAAAAGAAGAAAATCAGAGCTATCCAAACAAAGATGACCGAATATTGCGAACTCATAGAGCACTGCACTACAAATAGTTTATCCAACATAGGCCCCTACTATATATCTTTATAGCTACATGTACCAGTACTACATAACATTGTACTTCCAACAGCCAAGCTTCTTGATTTCATATGTGTTGGTTGTTGCTTGGATGTTTGTGTGTAGGACAGACTGTTCCATGATTGCAGAGGTAGAATGGGGAGGTACGATGACCAGGACGTGCTTTGGTTTCTTGGTACAGTGGTTACAGGCTATTAATACAGGAGATTCTTTGATGAATAACTAATGTGAAGGAGTTCAGAAAGATAACATGGTCTTATAATTTGGTGGGAGTTTTCTGCAAAATTAAGTCTACACTACACTTTTTCTTTTAAAGATATGTGGAGCCGATGCAAGTACGGTCTACTGAGAAAGTGTAATTTTGGGCTTGCCAAATGCAAATTTTTGCAGTGGGATTTTGGGAAAAGTTGCCGTTGTTTGAGGAACGTTGCTGTTAGTGTTGATGGTTGTGGTGCTTTTTTTTTTGGGGGGGGGGGGGTGGAGTACATGTGATTACAGTACAAGAGCAGCCTGGATTCACAATCTCCTTGAGTTACCTGATAGCTATTAATCTGGCGTCCCAGGCCTACAGTTGCCTGTGTCCATGCAGTGGTGGATGTAGAGGGTGGAATCCATACAACAGCTGACCCAGCAGGATTGTTTATTTGGTGGACTTGGAGGTAGAACTCAGTGCGAGGTGTAGTAGAGGCCATCTAATTGAAACAGAATGCAGAAATACAGCTTCACACAATGTATATTTGATAAAACACTCGATGAATACAGTCAAACTCGGATACCTCGAAGTCGTCGGGACTGAAGAAAATGGTTCGACGTACGCGAATTTCGAGGTACGCGTACGTCGAATTTTCTTCGACTTATCCGATGTTTATCGATGTTCGACGTTTATCGATGTTCAACATGGTGTCTGTTTTAGTGCCTACTGATTGTTTGCATGCTTGTCAATTTGAATTGAATCAACTTTTATATGAATGAATTGAGTGAAAATCGGAAATGAAATCAAAATTTCAGAAATAAAGATTTTGGTGGCCTGATCGCGCCACCAAAAAAAAAAAAAAAAAAATCGGATGTTTGCCTTTACTTTTGAAAATGAACAGCGGTAACAATCGGCTACGTAAGATGCTAAAATAAATGTCAGGGGTTTGCGTTTAATTGTGGAAATGAATGACGGCAATATTCGACTCGGTATGATACTAAAATAAATGTCGGATGTTTGCTCATACTTTTGGAAATGAATAACGATAAGACTCAGCCCCGTATGGTGCTAAAACTAATGTTAGATATTTGATTTTGCGTTCGGAAATGAATAAGGATAACATTCGGCTCCGGAAGACGCTGAAATAAATGTCGAATTTTTGCTATGACGTTCGGAAATGAAAAACAATAACATTCAACTCCGTACGATGGTTAAATAAATGTCGGATGTTTCCTTATACTTTCGAAAGTAAATAGCAATAGCATTCGGCTCCGGAAGATGCTAAAATAGATGTCAGATGATCGTTTTTATGTTCGGAAGAAAATAACAGTAATATTCTGCTCCATCATGTCCATATGATGCTAAAATAACTGTCTGATGTTTGCTTTTAAATTTCGAAATGAATAACAGTAACATTCAGCTGCGTTTAATGGTAAAATTAATGTTTGATGTTTGCTTTGACGTTCGGAAAAGAGTAACAATAATATTCAACTCCTGACAATGATGAAATAAATGCTGGATGTTTGCTTTTACGTTCGAAAGTAAATTGCAATAACATTTAGCTCCGGAAGATGCTAAAATAAATGTCGAATGTTTGCTTTGATGTTCTGAAGTGAATAACAATAATATTCAACTCCGTACGCTGATAAAGTAAATGCCGGATGTGTGCTTTTACGTTCGAAAGTAAATGTCAATTGCATTCAGCTCCGGAAGATGATAATCATGTCGAATGATTGCTTTTACGTTTGGCATGTTTGGAAGTGAACAGCAGTAACATTCTGCCCCATACGATGATAAAAAAATATTGGATATTTGCTACGGTACATTTCGAAATAAATATCAGTAACATTCAGCTATACGTTTCATGGTCCAAAATGTCTGATGTCTGCCTTGACGTTCAAAAATGAAAAACAGTAACATTCGGCTCCATGCGATGATAAAATAATTGTCAGATGATTCATTTCACTTTCGGAAGTCGATATCAGTAACATTCGGCTCCGTTCGATAATGAATTATATGTCGGATGTTTGAAATGAATAACGGTAATATTCTGCTCCGTACGATGCAAGAATAAATAACAGATTGTTGCTTTAACATTTGGAAATGATTAATGGTATTAATCCGCTCAGTAAGATGCTAAAACAAATAGCGGATGTTTGCTTTCACGTTTGGAAATGGATTAGGATAGTATTCAGCTCCGTCAGATTCTAAAATGAATGTCGGTTGTTTGCTTTTACATTTAATAATGAATAACGGTAACTTTCGGCTTTTTACAATGCTAAAACAAATGTCAGATGCTAACAAATGTCAGCAAATGCTCCCATTTTCTCATTTCAAACGTAAGTTTTGACCTCCTCAATATCATGGGCATCAACTTTTTAAATAATCTCTACGCCTATTTGTCAAATCTTTAAACACAGAGTAAGATGATTGAATTATCTATTCATTTGTTTTAGACATGGGCATCTGTATCACTTCAATAATGCTTAATATTAATTTGTCTCTGTTTAGTAGGACCGATTTAGTTTTTGTAATGTTTTTCCTGATTTTTTTTTTTTTTGTTACCAGATTTTACTTTCGACCACTAGAAAATAAAAATCAATGATATTGGTGGCCCGATAAAACTTATAAGTGCGGAGCCCTGTGTATTCTATTCTTCATTGTGATCGGCCTATACTTCCAGATTTTCATAATCGCATTGCTGGGGAAAAAAAAAAGTTTCAGTGCTTGCGTTCTCGGGGAAGTAAACTTCGTGAAAGGCAAAAAAAAACAAAACAAATAGTTTAAAAAAAGGCACTACGAGGGAGATTGATGTTTTGACAGTGGAGCGTGATTAATGGCAAAGATATAACTGTCAACGTAAGCAGGTGCGCCCCGACGGTTGAGAAATCTACGCGCACGGTATGACTCGATC
Organism: Diadema setosum; assembly: GCA_033980235.1. Classification (NCBI taxonomy): domain Eukaryota; kingdom Metazoa; phylum Echinodermata; class Echinoidea; order Diadematoida; family Diadematidae; genus Diadema; species Diadema setosum. The sequence goes on from CM067065.1 coordinate 19,850,041, forward strand.
AAAAATCAAAACACAGTGGTTAAAGAAAAGCAAATGATGGTGCAGCGCGTAGTGCTATCGTAAAGCACTCTTGGCACGGGTGCTATGTGCATACCATGTACGTGTGTTGGTAGGTGTTGGGGATTTTCCTTGTCAGCTGTGTATCGGGTATTTCTTCTTGGGTGCGCGATTGTTCTGGGTCTCAGAATATTTACAATCGAGTGTGAAAACATTTGTGACATGTCTTCGCTGTCCACGCGCGCTTAATCGGAGATGCTGAGTGATGTTTGCAATTTCGATTCGAGCAACATGCTGGGAAAAACAATAAGTTAATTAAGATCGGGACATTCGATTTCCCTTCGAGGTAACCGAACTTCGAGTTATCTTTGTTCGAGCTACGCGAATTTTAATACACGGAAACTCCATAGGAACAATCGGGACTTTCATTTTGCCCCGAGGTAAGTGATATTCGGCTTATCCGACGTCGAGGTATCCGAGTTTGACTGTATATACAGGAAACAACTTTATATTCATCTCTGCAAGATGTTCCACTTCCTTTCATGTGAATTAAATTTACTGGAAGAAAGAAGTTGAATTTAAAGGATGTCGTAACCCATTACTGACTAGTCGGAAGTATACTCAAGTGTCTATCATAGCAAAATTAATGCATGCTATAGCAAAACCAGCTCTTCCTCAATTGGTAACAATGATTCATTCATATGCTAGACTCCATCAGGAGACTGTTTACCTGAGATATAAACCAGAACTTGACAGTGCATCCAGGTGCTGTGTCTGGAAGGACTGGACTCACAAGTCTAGCCTGCTCATTGAACTGTCCATTTCCACTTCCAATCTTCATATAAAAACCTACAGGGGGTGAACAAAATACAAATGTACAAATTGTCACATGAATGTATCAATTACCAACTGAGTAAGAATAAAAAGCTTGTGTAGAGTACATACATAAATCACCTTGAAGTAAATATATTCTGTGCAATTATACTATCATCATTCATGAAATAATGATGAATTGAATGCATACACACTTAGTATAGGCCCTGCCCTAAGTAATTATTCTGCAGTTACAGTGACAGCTATTGTCCTCTAATCTTTTTACAAAGTAATGCACACATAAAGAAACAACCACATGGACACCACAGATGTGGTGCATTTATATAGTAAATAATGTATGTCACTATCAAGAGGTCAAACAAGGTACAGGTACAGTATATTTGCGGCTTGTTGGTTGAGGTGCCAGAATTAAAATTTGTAGCAAATACAGCTACAAACATGTAGATAGTAAGTCTTTCGATATACAGCATGTATATTATATATAAACTTTTTTTTTTTGAGATATAAAAATGAACTCACCACCAGCAAACTTTGGGGACACATCAGCCTTTAGCAAACTGCCCTGTTCCCTAGTCCACGCATATGTCCCATAGCTGTCGTCCTGGTAACCACACTGGTCAAACTCAAAATCACATGAACCTGGCGTGGGTAAAGAGGTGATGTAAAAGTGCAAATAACATGCAGGCAAACTTTTATCATTCAATGACACAAACAAATGACAATTTGTTTTACAAATCAACAATGATTGAGAATTTTCTCATCTGCTTGATAAATTAGCCTCATTCTTAATGACTGTTGGTACCAAAGTTATAAAAGTACAATGTACATTGTAATGCACACAGTCTTCACAGTTACCAAGAACATGATCATCATTATCATCATAACATCTGCATCACTGTAACCTTTCTGTTTCTTGCCATAATCATTGCTGTTTTTGTAATCATCACCATTACCAACAAAATCATCAGTTACCATGATGTTCATCACCGTTAATATCAAAATCTTTGCCATCATTACCCCAATCATCACCATCATAATCGTTGCCATCAAATTGTCACCATTACCATCATAATCATCGCTATAACCTTGCCATAACTCTTGTTTATTGTTGCTGTTTAATATAATTACTATTGGTATTACCATCTTTACTCGACATGATCACTGTCATTACCATCAAAATCATTACCATTACTTGACATACATGTAATCACAGCTGTTTCCTTCATAACAATCAGCATTACCATCATAACCACTGCTGTTACCATCACAACCATTGCCATCATCACAGCAATAACAATAATTATCAAAATCATTATTCTAGTTACCTTCATCTTGGTTACAAAAACACTTTAACAGTTGTCAAAACTGAATGCTAATGTTTTGTTTTGCCTTGTTTGTTTCTTTCACTTTCCTTCTGAGAAGAAGGCTACAAAGCCAACATTCAGCCGCACTATCAGGTCTTCCATGGGGTCAAGTTGGATGTTCATTCATTGAAGACATACAATCTTTGTGTACAAGTGATATTTTATAAAACTAATGTTCTAGTGCATTATTATCCTACAGGATATTAAAAAAAAATCCCTCACACGCTATTGAAGATTGACTAATCATCAAGGCCCTTGTCTGATCTTACCACACGAAGCCTCATCATCCCCATTGCTGCAGTCATTTTCATAGTTACACAGCTTGTCCACATCTATACATGTTGAGTCAGAACACTGCCACTTGCCAGCACCACACGGACCCACGGTGGTCTGGGGTGCTGAGGTGAACCCAGTGGGTAGGTCAGCTGAGAGGGACGTAAAGCAAGATAAACACGTAAGGCCCTGGGGACACTTTGATTTTTGTCATTATATTCATTTCCACACATCCAAGTCTGAGTATACTTTACATTGGTGCTGAACAGGTTACTGTAAGATACAGTTATTTTAAAATACTTATTGACATAAACAAAAATACAAAAATGCAATGAATTTTCATATCTACCTTTTGGATATTGGAAGAAAAGTACATTCTTTTCGCTCACCACTAGATTCTCACAAGGCAACTCCACTGTGAGTATCTTAATTGGTTTTGTTTTGTTTCTACAGTATGTCTTCAAGAAGACAGCGACTCAAAAGAGATTACTAGCATAAAAGAAAAGTCCAACGCAAATATATAACAAGAATTGAAGGCAGATCTGAAACATAAGTTTATTCTGAGTTTCTGTAGGTTGTGCAGTTGGAAATGAAATAGCACACTAATGATGGTACTGAATATTTTTCATGATTTTATCTTTTTCGACTGAGAAACCAAATTAACAAAGATTTTCTCTCAACTATTCTGAGCAATGTTGACTAGTGAACAATCAATGGCAGCCATGATTTGATTGAATTTTGGCAGTAAGGTTCAACTTAAGGCTAATTTCAGCCCTGTTTTGCTCTTATTTTGTAAATACGTTAACCCTTATACATAATGTCGCAGTGAAGAGACTTACAGTTTGCCCGTACACACTCTGGAGTGACCGAGGTGTCATCTATGGCTATGTCTCCATAGGGTCCATTACCTCTCACTGCTTCTATCACAATCTAGGACAAGATGGAGAGAGAGAATGAGTGCGAGGAAGAGGAAATACCATGGCAACATACACATAAACCGTCAATTGGAAACAAAATATGAAGCTATTTGCAGGATGATAAACATAGATGTGTGTTCTGATGACTTTTTTTTTTCCCTTTCAGGGTGTTTCTATGTATCAACATGTTGATACAATCATAGCTATGAAGATTTCATTCAATTTGTATGTGGCTGAATTTTGCTATCACTCTAGATACAAGACAAACCAGAAGGATAACTGGGACTAGATCTGCAAAGACGGATTTGAACAATACATAACCTATTTGATTAGATGTTTCACACAACCATCAAATGAATCAACTACAAGGCAGAGAATTGAATATTTTTTTTTTTCTCATATCTAGTGTATGATGGTATATCTAAAGGTTCATCATTGTTATTTTTTCTTGTACCTCTTATCAAACTTCCCATTTCATTTGCACCGGAGGAATGCGTAGCCTTAATTCAATCTGTGCGTGCACCAAATATTTCCATCAGTACTTGTGTGAAGTATAGTGAACCTTTACTAATTATTTTTCATACTCAGTCACATCCATAACGCACACTCGAGCAGAACTACAATTAGAACAGCACAACACAGCACTGCCTTCATTACCCTCAGAAAAGAGATACTCATCAGATAGTACCTGGAAGTTGCTACTTGTGGTGACTTCCATGTCTGCCAACTCCCAGTAATCATTGGAATGCCCTGACTTGGAGAAGAGGGGTGTAAGGTACGCCCCTACAGCAGTCCGGTAGTAGATATTAAGGGTGCCAATGTCGCTGCCAAACATGTGATACCACAGACGGAACTATGGACAAACAGCCACAAGATAAGGTAGAATAAAAACTTTCTCTCCAGTCCATTTATGGATGAGCATATGTATCAAAATTCTCTGGCTAATGCATAATTTGGTTACCTTGGTACATCAATATAATTGAATGGAAAACTGAACAGTCAACTTCAAATTACATTGCTATATTTTTCTTTGCAAGCTATACAAGCACTTTAACCACTTCAATAGGCCATAAGGTAAATTGTAATCATATAAAGCTATATAACACATCTGTCACTCAAAGAAGTGCTGAATACCACAAAGATTCTATTCTTCCTGTTCAAGTGCTAAACATCTTGACATATTACTATTCCAGCACAAAATGGTAAAATCTATCGAATCTGTGACGACTCTCACCCGACATGTGGCTGAGGAGTCGACCAGCTGGTAGGCGGGGCTTATGACTCGAGCCCTGGAACCTTCAGTCAGACCAGTCAGACTGGAGTCCATGACCAAATAGAAACCTGGGATGAAATACATGATATTATTTCTTTTTTAAAGTAATGTCATCATCATTGATTATCATTGCTATCAGTTTTTCTTAGGTTTAATTCTGATCGGCTTTGAAAATTGTAATCACACCACTCCAATGAAAATAAAGATATAATTGAGAAGTACATGTATTTATACATATATGAATAAATATCATTTGAGAGAGAGAAAAAAAGATGTCAGCAAAATATCTCAAAACACGATTCTACTTTATCTGCAAATTGGTAGAAGGAGAAAAATTCTGACTTTTCATAAACAGCTGTTGAAAGAAATTATGATAGCATTCAAAGGGTAAACAAAAATTGACGCATACATAGACAATTAACAATGATATCTAGCAATATGTACTTCAGAGAGACTGAGCTTACAATTCCTTCCACAATATGATACAATATCATGCAATCCTTGTGCAAAGCATGAGAAAAGTCAGGGTTTACACCTTAAGCACTATCTTACCAGTGTATTGAGTGGTGTGGTCCCTGTATGGTCCTGTGGCGTAGTTCTCCGTGTCCGAGGGACCGGTCCTGCGGATGAAGTTGGTCTCATCGGTCGATTCCTGGGTCCAGCCACAGAAATCCACCTCAAAGCTGCACATGTCATACGAGGCTGAAAGCAAAGAAATAGGAGAACTTGAGGGTTTAGGTATAGCTAGTTATGAGTTTGCTATAGAAAGTTATATAATTAAAAGAACAAACTACTTATAAGTTCTTGATGTAAAGCTTCTACTAAAGAATTTGACAGACCTGCTCTTTGTTCTAAACTTCCTATATTGAGGTACTGCACACTTTTCAAATTAAGCACTTGTATCTCTCAGACCTACAGAAAACTTTCTTTTTAATATCAGGAGCCTTGAAAAGAGGTGAGATCCCTATCCACATTTGAAACTGAGAGATTCTTATGCTTCAGGGCATACTCCTCAGGTTTGGTATACATCTACCTTTTGTGGCTGGGCAAGCAGTGACAATTATTCCTAAAGCCTTTATGATAGGAGTGTTGAACATATAGAATGAAAATTCAGATGGAACGAAGCTAACTGAAACACAATTTGTCAGTATCAGTGGTTAAAACATAAAAACAAACCAAAACAAATTACATTTAACTGTATCTTCTGACATACACAGCTGCATACATATCAAAGCTGCACTGAAGAGCCAAAGGGCTACCAGAATCTACCAAAAAGCTCCTTCTTACCACACAGGGCAGAATCCTCATCGGAATAGTCTCCACAGTCATCAGTGAAGTCACAGAGGCGGCGGGAGTCAATGCAGGCATTCCGGTCACAGCGGAATTCATCCGCACCACAGGCAGAAGACTGCTCAGCTGTTTTCAGTACAATGTTGGGGGGGGGGGGGGGGGCGGAGAGGAGATTTAATTAAAAATCCAAGGAAACTGTAGAATGACGTTACACAAAGTCACATATAACTAGATATATCGCTACGGCGACTGATATGCCTCCGCCATAATGCATGGTTCTCCTAATAGGTCTACAGTACAATGTCTTGACAATGTGTGATGACAGTTTCACACAATTGGCAAAATATTAAAATGACAGGTTTGACACAAATGTGCTGAATGTTCACTTTCCTAGAACTACATGTAGGTTCAATTGGATGAATGATTAAAATGTCAGAGTGCAGGTATTTGGGGAACTGATGATTTTTACTTGACTTTTGACCCTTTTATAAGTTTATGCATTGAGTAATTTTCAAGGTATTGAGAAAAAGTATAATTTCAGTATCAAATGGTAAAATTGCATTATCTAAACCTGGTTTTTGACCTTTGACCTCACAGTTCCAAAGAGAATCACTGTTAGGTTGAACATGCATAAATATGTAAGTTTCATGATGATACCTTGAGTTACTTTTGAGATATGGAGGAAAAAGTGCAATTCAGCACTTTCACTTGACCTTTGACCTTTTGGCAAGAAACTTCCCACAGAATATATATTGGGCAATACATGTATACATCAAGTTAAAAAAAAAAAAAAAACCTGCAGGCATTGCATAAATATAAGGAAAGTAGTGATATTTTGAGGAGTTGACCTTGACCTTTGACCCCCTGACCTTTGAACCATGACCCCCAACTTCCCTAGATAATCACTGCCCATTGGAACAAGCATATATACTAAGTTCCATGAAGATACCTTGAACCATTTGCGAGATATGGAGAAAAACATGAATTTTCAACCTTTTTTTACAAAATAACCTGTGACCTTTGACCTTTGACCCCGTGACCCTAAAATCCAAACAAAGTATCATCCCCCCAGGATATACCCTCATACCAAGTTTGATGTAAAACCACCACACAGTTCTTGAGATATCGACAAAAACAAAACGGGACGGACGGACGGACAGACGACCCGAAAACATAATGCCTCCGGCCACTTCGTTGGCGGAGGCATAAAAATTACATCAAATACCTTCGTGGGTTTTAATATAATCTACATCCTAATGTAAGGCATTCCAAAACAAACAAGGTTTTGTATGAACAGATCAAATTTCAAACACTATGAAATATTTTTGCCAGGCTGTCTGTTACAGAAATTCATCAAAGAGTGTTTTAAGGTGCAAGAGGTCTGTCCAAAAAAAAGTACATGTATGTACGAAAATGATTGACACTTACCACTGGCTGACCTGGCAAAATATTACTAATAGGCAGGAACCAATGGTGGTTGATAAGCAACTAATTCTTACCTGGCAGAGCACAGCCTTCCATTCTGATGTCATCGATGGCGACATCGCCCAGGACTTCGAAAGTCCTCACAGACTGGAACTTGACCTACAGTAATAGAAGACATGAACTCCTGTTAGCTCAATACATAGCTCCTTCACTTGCTTGAATTCACATGTACTCCAATCACTTAATGCCATACCTTCCAATTATATGTCACATTATGATACATGTTGCATAGAGCTAAGAACGAAGAGGGTAAATTTACGTAAACAACTCAGCTTTACTGGTTTAAAGTAAGACTGAGATGTTAATATGGCAAAAAGGTAGACTCCCTACAAGTTGTACGACAACATTCACAATATAATCATAATAATTATGACTGCTCTTTAATTGATATCATAAGAAACTAGAAATGTCGCTTTGGCGACTGGTATGCCTCCGCCATAATGCATGATTTTCCCAATTGGTCTAGATAGTACATGTGGACAATGTGTGATTACATTTTCACAAAATTGGCAAAATATTGGAATGACAAGTTTGTCACAAATGTGTTGAATGTTCACCTTCCTTGACGTAGGTTTAATTGGATGAATAAGAGAGCATGTATCTAGGGATTTAAGGACTTTAACTTGACTTTGACCCATTCATACATTTAGGCATTGAGTAATTTTCAAGGTACAGGTGTGGAGAAAAAGTGCTATTTCTGAATTGAATAGTAAATTGTTACCATTTTCATCTGGCCCTTGACCCTAAAATTCATAAGATAATTTAACACTTTCAGGTAGAACATGCATAATATGTACTAAGTTTCAAGGTAACTTGAGCCACTTCCGAGATATGGAGGAAAACGTTAGTTCAGCACTTTCACTTGATCTTTGACCTTTTGACCTTTGAGGCAAAAAGAGAAAAAAAAACTTTCCAGAGAATTTCTATTAGGTTACACACGCATACACCAAGTGTACAAAAATAACCCTGCTGGCATTGCATAAATATGAGGGTAACAGTAAAATTTTGAAGTCTTGCACTTGACCTTTGACCCCTGACCTTTGACCCCATGAACCCTACATTCTCAAGATAAGCACTTCCAGTCAGTACATGTATATACTATGTTCCATGAAGATACCTTGAACAATTTTCCAAGGTACGGAGAAAAAAAAAAGAAGTTTTAATATTTCTACTTGACCTTTTGACCTTTGACCTCATGACCCAAACTTTCACCAGAGAATCTTAATTGGGTAATACATATATACGCTAAGTTTCAAGAAAATATCTTCAGGCATTCAATAGATATGGTGGAAATAGTGAAATTGTATGTATTTGACCCTGACCTTTTGACCTTTGACCTCATGACCCAAACTTTCACCAGAGAATCTTAATTGGGTAATACATGTATACACTAAGTTTCAAGAAAATCTCTTCAGGCATTCAATAGATATGGTGGAAATAGTGAAATTTTATGTATTTGACCCTGACCTTTTGACCTCTGACCTTTGACCTCATGATCCAAACTTTCACCAGAGAATCTTAATTGGGTAATACATGTATACATTAAGTTTCAAGAAAATATCTTCAGGCATTCAATAGATATGGTGGAAATAGTGAAATTTTATGTATTTGACCCTGACCTTTTGACCTCTGACCTTTGACCTCATGATCCAAACTTTCACCAGAGAATCTTAATTGGGTAATACATGTATACATTAAGTTTCAAGAAAATATCTTCAGGCATTCAATAGATATGGTGGAAATAGTGAAATTTTATGTATTTGACCTTGACCTTTTGACCTTTGACCTTGAGCATGTGCACCCAAAAGTTGATAGGCACAACTTCACCCCTTAATACACATACATGCCAAGTTTCATTAGGATACCTCAACAGGTTTCGATAGTTACCTTGTCCACAAAATTCATTACGGACGGACGGAAGGACGGACGGACGGACGGACGGACGGACGGACGGACGGACGGACGGACGGACGGACGGACAACCCGAAAACATAATGCCTCCGGCACCACTTCGTGGCGGAGGCATAAAAAACTAGATATATCGCTACGGCGACTGATATGCCTCCGCCATAATGCGTGGTTCTCCTAATAGGTCTATAGTACAATGTCTTGACAATGTGTGATGACAGTTTCACACAATTGGCAAAATATTAAAATGACAGGTTTGCCACAAATGTGCTGAATGTTCACTTTCCTAGAACTACATTTAGGTTCAATTGGATGAATTATTCAAATGTCAGAGTGCAGGTATTTGGGGAAGTGATGATTTTTACTTGACTTTTGACCCTTTTATAAGTTTATGCATTGAGTAATCTTCAAGGTATTGAGAAAAAGTATAATTTCAGTATCAAATGGGAAAACAGCATTATCTAAACCTGGTCTTTGACCTTTGACCTCACAGTTCCACAGAAAATCACTGTTAGGTAGAACATGCATAAATATGTAAGTTTCATGATGATACCTTGAGTTACTTTCGAGATATGGAGGAAAAAGTGCAATTTAGCACTTTCACTTGACCTTTTACCTTTTGACCTTTGACCTTTTGGCAAGAAACTTCCCCAAAAATACATATTGGGTAATACATGCCATACATCAAGTTAAAAAAAAAAAAAACCTTCAGGCATATTGCATTTTAAGGAAAGTAGTGATATTTTGAGGAGTTGACCTTTGACCCCCTGACCTTTGACCCATGACCCCCAACTTCCCTAGATAATCACTGCCCATCGGTACAAGCATATATACTAAGTTCCATGAAGATACCTTGAACCATTTGCGAGATATGGAGAAAAACATGAAATTTCAATTTTTTTTCACAAAATAACCTGTGACCTTTGACCTTTGACCCTGTGACCTTAAAATCCACACAAAGTATTATCCCCCAAGGATATACCCTCATACCAAGTTTGATGTAAAACCACCACACGGTTCTTGAGATATCGACAAAAACAAAACGGGACGGACGGACGTACGGACGGACGGACGGACGGACGACCCGAAAACATAATGCCTCCGGCCACTTCGTTGCGGAGGCATAAAAATCAATCACAAATCATTGAGAAATAGGCATGGTTATTGGTTTAAGATCAGAGGACAATAATTACATTAAATCCACCGTGGATGCGACCAAGTCCTGCCACCCCCTCATGCCAACGATCGCCATGGTTACCAGACTTGAACCACGGCAGCATCAGGAAGTACTGCTCCTGTACCCAGAGTTGGAGTGTGCCGACGTCGTCACCCAGCATGTGAAACCAGAAGCGCACCTCACAGGTTGCCGCTGCGTTGCGGTGCATAACGGATGAAAGCACGGCGTATGCTGCTCCACTACCAGGAGATGTCCCCACGTACATGTACCAACCTGACAGTTGACAGTAACAGAAATACACATTAAAAAAGTTTCAGTAATACCTCATCTTAAATTCATCTCCACATATATATATGATGATAAATAATGTACACATACAAGGCTTCAGAAGTCTCTATTTTGGCAAGCATTTACTCTCCTGACACATGATTCTATACATGATTTTAGGAGACTTTAGCATGCACCTTATGAAGGGAAGAAAAAAACAACAACAGACTGTACTATAAACCTAGTCTCTCTTTACATTGCATCAGCACAGGGACTGTGCTGAGAAAGGCCTAAAGAATATTGTCTCTGATATTGCTGTAAGTGCTATTATACAACGTCCAAGTAGATCCTTGTAATTTGATTGGAGGATTGTTGGTGACGTAATATTAAATAAGTACTCCATTCAACGCGCCGTGCAATTTTGGTTCTATTTTTGCGTGCAACTTGGTTCGATTTTTTCGTTCTATTCCACGGTTCGAGAAATTGCTCGGTACTGCGTGTACTGTGTGTTGCATATTGAGGATCGCATGCAGCTAGCGCAGGTACGTGTGCGGTACATGCATGCGCGTACATAGGCCTACGTAGTGCTAGTGTACGTGTATGAGCGCTAGTAGCTGTGACCTGTATCTACACTGATTGCACAAGCCAGAAAGAGAATCGCAGTGGATCCACATGTAAGTCTAGCTATATTTTTCATACACATATAGACTTCTAGGCCTACTTAGACCAAAAAGATCTACTTGGACGTTGTATAAATCAAATAGTGTATGGTCTTTACTCGTGCAATGGAACGAGATTTCGCACTCGGTGAAAGATGAGGCGCACTATTCAACTCGGCTTCGCCTCGTTGAATAGAGCGCCTCTATCTTTCACCTCGTGCGAAATCTCGTACCATTGCACTCGTGACCATTCACTATTTGTATACTATTGAATGAATACATTGTGTGGCAATAACCCCTTAACACAAAACAATAACACCTCAGAGCATTAAAATTAATGATTTTGAAGAACACTAAATAATTGATGTGTATTTACGTCAATAGAATGCAATTTGTCAATTAGTTACAACCTGATAACATTGTTTAACATTGCAGTGACTTGTGTAATTCTATCCATTACCACCTGAGCTATACAATTTTCTACTGAATGAAGAGTTTTGAGAATCATTCAGTCACTATCAACAGCATCTATGAAAAAATATCACCATGCTAACAATTGTTTCTATCAATTTCATTCTACCAATAGTGTCCTCAGGAAAAACTAAGAACGGCAAATCCAGTCACCTGTAGATGTCCACTTTAAAAAAAAAATCTAAGAGGTTGATTTTCATGACTTTGAATATTTTTTCATTCTATCGTACACATTGGAAGCATGTAGGACCAGTAAGTTCAGATTTCAACTTTGAAGCATCGCTGAACAGTGCTTTCTAAACACTCAGTCTGGTCCTGTGTCCCAGAACAAGCTTTGGATTTGATTGATGGATAATGCTTGCTATTACAAATATTCAATGGATTACAAACAACTGTATGTCAAGTACACCGTACATTAAGGTAATAGCATAATTAACTGATAAGGGTTACCTGCAGATGTTAGGGTTGTGTGGTCATAGGCGGGGCCTGTGTTAGCATCGGGCGTCGCCCCCTGACTACGGATGAACTTATGGGTTGGATGACCAGCATTCCACCAACGACATCTGTCCACCTCAAATGTACAGGTGGAACCTGGAAAAAAAAATGTTCCTCTTCCTTTATTCATTCAATCATATGAAGTAATTGCAGCAATACATTTTTTATTCTTTACCCTTGGAATGTACATGGACTGACTTCAGCTGTCATCTGGCTTAACCCTAATCAGGTTGGGCTTTTTTGGCTATGCTATATCTGGGGGGGCGGATTCCGCCCCCCCTTCAGATCTTGCCTATGGAACGCGTGATTGCGCCGACAATCGGCACACGCGACGCCCACGATGTATACTATCAAAATGTATGGTTGCTTTCTCCGAAAAAATTTTCTTATTTTTTATATTAATTAATTATTGTAATTTATGCATAAAATCAGTTTTGGGCTCTAAATCACTTATTAATGCTCTAACTAAGCTAATTTCTTTTTAAAAATGTTTCTTGTATCATTCTCCTGAGACATAGCATAAAAAAAAATCTGCATCGAAATTAATTTCTTACTTTTTTTAATTGTTTTTTGAATTTCTTATGTATTTCGTTGTTTTTCGACCTTTTGTTTTTGTTTGGTTTTTTTCGCCAAAATTTGTCACAGACATTTTTCGACGCTTTATTATGCTAAAATAAATTAATTTCGTCCATTCTTAGTCAAGATATGAATTTTTATGTGAATTAATTGAAAAAATACAACTTGCATTGGATTTGTACACAAAATCACGTTTTGGAGCAATTTTGGGGTTGACAAATTTTTTTCGAACGGGCGTCGCGTCAAAACGGTACGCGCGGGTGTAACAATTTGGGTGTCAAAAGTTGCGCGATACTTGAAAAAAAAAAGTCATGAATCATCGCGGCGGGAGCTTATCGCGCTGCGAAGATATTGCGCAAAACGTTGAGGGGAGCGGATTCCCCCCCCCCCCCCCAGCCTGATTAGGGTTAAGAGAAAAATTTTGCCATCTTATTCTCTTTGATAAGTTAAGTTTTGGAATACCAAACAGAATGATAAATTTAGATCTTTCATTCACAGATGAAAGTAGGAAATTATTCACTTTTGTAAGTATCAAGAAAATCACTATTCTATCTCATTCAGTGAACAATACATAAATCTATCATAGCCAATGATTGTGCTTCTTCTTTCTTTCTTTTTTTTTGTCTATTGAGAAAAATCCACAACCGATAACAGAAAACATCAAGGGAAATGAATAACAGAATGCAGCAGCACTGCAGAATTTTGATGTCCTCCCTATGTACTAAAAAGATGAAAATATCATGTAATAAATGTACATAGTGTAGTTAAGAGATTCATAGATCCATGCATTAACTGTACATATGTATATGGCATATATTTAGCAAGGCATTTTTATTCTTTTTTTAATCGGACTTCTCTACAATTTTGAAAGTGGTTAAATTCGTGATCATGGAGTATAGTAACAAACAGAGTGTATGAGTGCATGTTATATTCATGTCAGGATCAGAGTGGATATTTTAATGTGCTGTTAGATTTGCGAATAGCACCTGACGCACAAAATTTGTGAAATAAAAGCCTTGCAAAATATATATCATATACAATAAATGGATACACAAATAAAGTTTGCAACACAACACTTACCACAGTCTCCCTCATCAGCACCATTGCTACACTGAGACACAAAATCACACTTCTGGTCTGTGGGCACACACGCCTGATCCTCATCGTTACAGAAGAAGTCACATTCCGTAGGGGGATCTTCCATACATAGAAAGGATTAAAAATAGATCCTTAACAGGCTTGCTATTGATGGACATGTTCAAAAATTATCCTGAAACACAACAACCCTAAATTCACAGACAAAATACATGTACAAATGTACAGGGAAAAATCAGATCTCTAGTATAAAGCAGATCCTCCCCCCCCCCCCCAAAAAAAAAGATGTTAATGTGATGAAGTAAAAACCAGTAATTCCCTTTAACTAAAATATGGTTAATAAAAGTGAATTCTAAACTTTGCAAGTAACAAAGTGACCCTTCCTTCTCCCTGGTACAGTATGTGAGATAATTCCACTAGTCTGACTTCCCACTTGTCAGTAGAATGGAGTTGTGATTGGCTTCATTCAACACAAGATGGCAAACAGTGATTTTCCCTACTATAAATAGGATATCCATATCATTTTCTCTGAGGGTACTTATAAAGGTTCATGTAATTAGGCGTGGGGCTACGGTGCAATTATCTCCCCCAAAAGTCGTAAAAGCTTTTGAATTCCTAACGGCTATCGAAGCCGTGCGAGAAGTGAGGGGCTGAAATCCCCGAAATTTCAACCTCGCGTATTTCCTAAAATTGTTGGTCAAAAGTCACGAAATTTTCAGGGCACATCTAGAATGGCAATATAATGCTACATACAAATTTCTGGCAAATTATGTTGCGTACTTTTTGAGATATCAGTACTTCTCTGTTCTGAAGGGCTGATGAAAGAGGCTCCGATTATTTCCCGACACAAGTCTGCTTCAACATGAATATGCATATAATTCACATGTTACTAGACTGTAGACTTCAGACTCACTCTCTGCGGAGTTTCGAGTTTGTGCAATGAGATATAATGTCGAAATCAAGACATATAAACTGGGGGTTTTGCAAGAAACGCTTGGAAACAGCAACTACGAATCAAACGCGTCGAACATTACGAGCATGCGCAAAGCCTCGTGAGAGTGCGGTACGGTGTGCAGTGTATGCAGAACACAGGCATCGTGCGTGAAATTACTGCATCGTGCGGGAAACTGAATCGTGCTTTTGGAGAAAAAACAAGTAAGTTTACAACCGAATTCACCCCTTTCGTCCCCATTTTATATGCTATTGAAAGAAATTTAGTGAGTGTAAATCATGAATTCTTGAATGTTATCCAAATCTTTGACCAAAAGAAGTCCTTTCTTTGCATGCCTTGACTGAGTTGAATTGACTTCGTTCTCCTACTCGTAGTGCATGTGTTATTGATTGTGACGCAACACTGCATTGCCCATTGTATTATAAGGTTTCCACGCTGGGTGATGGTCATATTAATCAGGTGCAGGCTGCCTTGCCCCTCACTCGATCAAGGATGGGTACGGAGTGCACTGATCAATACACTGAGTCGTGAATACAACGACGATTTGCAGTGCCCGAGCGTTGTTCGACCCTACACACATAACCGTGCGTGGGACTGCCCTTAGCAGGCAGTGCGGGTTTCAGCTACGTGCGGCGCGGACGTTCAAGGGTTTGCAAATCACATAGCTTTCGTCTTTTTCCCGACACAACCGTTCGCGGTAAAATCATGAAAAGATATTTGGAACAGATCTTATATATACTTTGCTGTCCAATATCCTGAAGTTTCGTTTTTGTGCAACACTAGAAATATGAAAAATAAGGCACTGTTTGCTGATCAAAAAAAGAAAGAAAAAGAAGTGCCTTGTTTTGGCTTAATTTTCACATATCAAATCGAGATTAATCCCAAAATGGTTATAATGACAGGTGAGATCATCTTTTCTTCTTTATTTTGACGTTTAAATTACTTCATTTCGTGTTTTCTATAGCGAGATATCGCAGTTTTGCCGCGACCATTTTGTAGCGGTTTCGCGTAAACAAGTTGTTTACTTTATGTAAATGGATACTTAGATGCCGTCTCTTCCAACACTTTTTCTTCTAGAGGGTGGCTTATGAGGTAAGTAGTAGAGCTGGCTAAGTCCTCGTCTACCGGTAGCCCTGTATCACCTGGCTTGGCAAATTTTGCTGCGAGAACGGGAATTTCTAGCACGTCTGCCGCGTCTGACGCAAATTCGCCTTCTTCTCTGTTGGCTTCGCCCGTGTCACGCACGTGCGGCTCCCCGCACTGTTGAAAATCAGTTTCCATAGGAATTTCACACTGTCCGGCGCTGTGCGCCTCATCGTACGCCACAAAATGGCGCGATGCCGGTTTCGGCGGTGTGGAGTTTACACTGGGCAGCGCATCGACCACTTTACTCAGAAGACTTTCCAGTCTCGATAGTCTGTCCTCGACATCCGAGGATTTTTCGGCCGTCTTTGGGCCCTGCTTCGCTTGCGGCACTTTACCCGCCATGTTAGTACCGGAAACCGTGACCGACTTGACTAGTTTCTTTTTCGGCTTGACTTGTTTGCCTGTCGGAGGGGAACGTTCTTCGCAAACAACGTTGGTGTTTCCCACTGCGCCGGGCTTTGCCGGATGATGCAGCTGTTCTTGGGGCTGTTGTACCTCCATCACCGTAGCCACCGCGTGACTTTCGTGGAATGAGGCCGCTAGAAAAGGCTGTGCTTGCCGCCTTGCTAAGCACCGAATAATCGTTGTACGATATAGGAAGATAGCGGAATCTAAATTCCACTAACTGCTGGTTTCTAGAACCGTTAGTACCGCGAAATGCGAAAAAAGATCAGAATTTTCGACTGCGATAAGGGAACTGCGTTCGAATACTCGTGCGTAGAAAAGCGATATGACTGCGCGTGCGCAAAGCGGGTCTCTCAATGTAGTCTCTTTCGGAGACTCCAGAAGTAAAATTGCACCGTAACCCCGCGCCTGTAATCTAGAACCCATCAGAGAAAAAGAATATTTCAATTTTTCTACTCTCACTCTGAAAGGCAGTGGATGTGTAAAACATGAACGTGGGATGCTAGGTATTAACCAGCACTGCAATATTTAGAAGGCTCGTCAGGCAAGCATGACAATTGCCTGATTGTCATTGTTTTTGGTGGAAAACCAATATTTCATCTTTCCTGCAATACATGTACATGTATATACATGTGAATGCCAAATACAACTGGGAAAGACAGTATTTTCTACAAAACCTGCAGTCTTTTTGGCAAAAGGGTACAAAATATTGCAAAAAAAAAAAAAAAAAAACATGTCTGAATCTTTGATGGCACTGTGAAATCTCACCTGAACACTGGCCATCATAAAAGGTCACATCGTCAAGAGAGATGTCACTCCTGAAGGAGGCGCCCACTGTTCCTTTGAACAATACTTGGTAGGAGTAAGCGTCATTCCTACCAGGGAGAGTAACCTATGCAAACAATGAGGCAAAGAAAAATTCTTTCACGACATTCAGTTACAAATGGGAATTATACAGTGCCAATATGAAGCTGCCCATTATAACATGTACATGATATATTCTAATCTGTAAATAGTTCAAATTCATGTCAAAGAAGATGAATCAGTTCAGTTTACTACCGTAAAAGTGGATATGTTTGCACGACTAATTTATCATGCTTTGCCGGGTAAGAAGAATTTCGCGTGTTTTTAATTCCGTGGAATCAAGACATCACGCACAGGATCATATGGCAAGCAAAAAATATTCACGTGCTTTTATTTTCGTGCTAGTTTTTGGTTGCGCAAAATGCGCAAAAAATTTCAACATCACAAAAATTTCTACTTTTACAGTACACTGCACATTATATTTCTGCACATTGTACATGCTTGCCTGATTGTCATAGTCTGCTTTTAAGCCAGATGATTTGAAAAGATGTTAATCTTTGTGTTTATATTGCTTGACACCAACACGTAACCTCAAAAGAAAGTAATTGGCATGTCTTGGCTCTGTGTATCAACACTAATGAGTCAACTCTGACCAATAAACACACTTTAATCAAAAGCTACAGAGGTCACTGACCTGAACCTGCCTCCAGGTATCCCCCTTGTCACCCTGCTGGGACCAGACGTTGGTTGCCGACGACGACGTATCGGGCTGAACCTGGACGTAAAATGACCCGACATCCTCCCCACCCATGTGGTAGAAGAACTCCAGGCAGCGGGTCACTGGTGCTAGGAAGTCACTGGACTTTAGGATGGCTACATCTCCCTCAGTCTGACCAGTTGCCTCGATGTAGACATATGAACCTGTGTATGGATGAAATAAAAAGGACATTGACCTTCATGGCAAAGTGTTTTCTGGAAGTTTCTATGATGTCAGCCTTGATGTAGACTTATGAACCTGTGTGACAATGCAAAAAGTGAGAAGGGTATTGACTTTTGGAGAGAAGTGATTTCTGGAAGTTTCTATGATGCTAGGCTTTGCACCAGTGATATGATGTTTCAAACACTTTCAGCATTGATCAGTGGTCAACAAAAAAACAAACAAGAAAACCTACTCACTCGATACCTGTAATGATGAATAGTGGTCCAAAAAGGGACCTTGTCCCCCACTATTTTCAGTGAGATGAGTATTGTTATTTTGGGAAGCGAAGCATCTCACCATAGGGAGTTCCCAGGGTGTGGTCAGCGCTGGGACCGGTATCCTCCGAGTGGGTGGCGCCCTGGTTCAGGAGCCAGTCAAAATCATCGGAGGACTCCTCATTCTTCCATGTACACAGGCCGTTCTCAAAGGTGCACTCGCCAAATGGAGCACAGGGCTCCGTCGAGATGGTGATATCGTCAATGCCGACGCCTGAATCGGTTTGGTAATAGTTGGAAGATGCTCTGAAGGCAAACTGAAAAAAAAAAAAATTGAGAAGAGCATTAGCTCACTAGAATGATTGAAAAAAAAAGAGTGAGACATCTAAAACATGGAGAAAAAAATCAGTATATCAAGAATGAAAGGTGACAATCTTTGTCTCATGCTCCCTGATAGAAAACTCCTACAAGGGCAAACCTTCTTCTGGTGAAATCAGAAATCTTCTCAATACTCTGGCAAAACGTACATATCTCAGCAAATATTTGAAAGACGTCAAATATTACTTTGGCTTTCTACTTATTTTTGAGATCTCCAGAAGGACTGAAAGGTAATCAAGAGAAAGCTTGAGTTTAAATCCTAAGATTCCTGAGTCTTACATCATTTTGCTTACCAATCTGACATCACGACACATACATGTTCAAAGATTTATTTCATTTTCATTTAATTTTATGCCTGGAATGAAAAAAGCTAGATCCAGTGAACATGATACCCCTTGTTAACCCACTGAGGACAGGCTGATTTTGCTACAACACACATTTCCCATAGACACTTGCCTGAGTATACTTGGGACTAGTCTTCAGCAGGTTAATGCATTACTCTCTCTAATTAAGACTTTTGTACATAAGACACGATTAGTTTGTAAACTCACAGCATAGTTCTCAGAGCTGGTGTAATTGACCTCAGCAACGTGCCACTCATCGGCTCCAGACACAGAGTTCATCTCCCAGAGCTGTGTGGATCCTCCATTCACTGTGTTTAGGTAAACCTGTAACCATGGTAACCAACACAATAATGCAAAAACATAGATTAACAGGTACAATGTTTACGCAGTAAAAGCTCGTCCATTCATTCATACAAAGCAGGATGCTGAGATAATACCATCTGCTGACTGTTGGTAATTTTCAGAGGTGAATCATGAGGAGTTGTCACCATTAGCTTTAATTCCCCTGACTGACCACTTTATCCAGTTTACATTCTGCTCTTTGTTAGGAGTGGAGTACGACATTCCATATTTGCGAGTTGTGACTGATTCAAACATGGAAACTCAGGTTTAAGGTCCTATCCAAGGGGCAGAATATTTTTACAACATCCAACATTGCTTACAAGTGTACCCGGTAGTTGTTCTCATTATGTATTGAACCTGATCAGTTTGATGATATGGTAGACATTTTACACACTGGGCCTCTATACTGGCTTTCACAGCTTAAGTCTAAATTGTATTTATGGAAGTGGCTAAACAAATTTATAACAAAAACCTCATACACATCAAGTGCCCGGACCATTACATCGGCACCAGACATCAAAACATGTCTTTCCATTAGATGCTGCAAGAGGGTACAGATAAACAGATCACAGTAGAAGAGAGAAAGGAACAGGAGGTTGACAGGAGGTTGTATGGATGCGAGGACTGTTATGCCTTTTTTCACTCTTCATACACCATAAAACTTTCTTTTTATATCAGCTGATTGCATAACGGCACATCAAAACAAGACTGTGTACCCTTGCTTTTTCTCCCAAATCTGAATATTGAAATAATACCGTTGCCAAGTGAGAAAGACTTGATAATATGAATGTGAAGTAGTACCTCAAGAACAGAGACTTGAGTGGTTCCCATGTAGTACCAGAACTGGAGACACTGTGATGTGGGGGTGGGGTCAAGGAACCCTGTCTGGACAGTGGCATAATCACCACTAGTGGACAGACTGGACAGGTCAGCAAACATCAAGTGACCTGCATTAAGAGATGGTCAAATGGGTTGTTTTTCTTCACACTGCTAGCATGTAATAATGTGAAACTATTTAGTTCTATTTTTAGGTCTTTTTTTAATGTCTATGATTTCAAGTAGTATCTTGGTAGAATTTATCATAAGCTTCACACAATTCCATAAAATCAAACTATGCTGTTTGCAAATAGACAGGTAAGGAGTTGATTCTCAATAATCAACACAGAGATTTTTATCTTGACTGCAATAAAAATATAATCATTTAATCTCATTTGATGCATGTCAGAGAGCTTTTTTTCTTTTTTTTTTCCTTTCAAATCCAAACAGAAGTTTTCATATTTTGTTGAACTTCCAGTCTTTCAGTCAAGAAAGTCATCCTAGGATACTTCCAGACATTAAGTAAACTGTCACAGTGCAAGAAAAATTGCAGAATGTGTTTGATCTAACTCTTTCTGCAAATCCCACACACTGGACCTCAGCATCATGAAACCTGCATTATTCATAAAAAAACAATGGTTTGAAAACTATAAATGCAATAACTTTATGGGAGGGTGAAGCATAGAGTAGGTGTCCAGTTTTAAGGTTATTTCTTGGACAAAACTTGTTAATGTCTGTTTCTATGCTTATGAATTTAATCTATCATACATTAGCGTACCATAGTCTGTCCTATAGGAGTTGTCTATGGCAGGTCCAGTAGCTCTAGATCCAGCCTCAATCAGCTCCCAGTCAAACGTGTCTGAAGTCAGCTGCACCAAGCCACAGTTTCCATTCTCAAAGTCACACATATCTGTGTAGAAATCATGGAAAAGAAAATAAAATGTAACGTGGCAGCTCTGATATACACAAAGTACCAGCAAATTATAGTGAATGAGATGGAAAAAGGTATCATTCAGTGATAGTCTTAAGAGCTTTAACCTGGAACCTGGCATCATCAATGGCTATAATACCCTGAAGAAGGCAGAAGAAAGGCTAGGTATTGTTGGTGCTTGCAGCTTGATATAATTTGACTTGAGTTGATTGAATGTAATCTGAGTTGATCTGAATTCATGTTTTCTTGCTAGGTTTTGTGTGAGAAGTTATGGGTCTATTAGATTCAAACTGTACCAATTCATATCAAGAGGAATAAGTCACATTGAGGGAGAATAAATATCAGACTGACCAGGAGTTGGACAGGCTCCAGGGTGGAATACGATGTCATCTAGAGCAATATCTCCCTGGAAGTCAGAACCTCGGATACCTTCAAAGATTACCTTCAAAGGGACAGAAGTCAATAAACATATTGCAGAGTTACAATTGCAAAAGTACAGTTTTCAACTCCTTACAAAATTTGCAATGTACTTGCACATACAAGCAAATTTAAATAGAATGCATTATTCAACACAGAGCAATAACACACACACACAAAAACATGTATTTCTTTTCACAAAACAGAGAGAAAACAGATTGTTAAAAAAGTTATACTCTGCTCATACCCAACAGTCAAAGTAGTTTATTGTAACAGTTGTAAAATTCCACATTTGGGTAACTTTCTACAATTTGATACAAATGATTGCATAGGCATGTTATACATTCTAAATTTTACTAGTTAAAACTACATGTATAAACATAGAATTGATTAATTGTCTCCAGAACCATTCAGTAGCTTCCATGAGTGAAACTAGAAATGTCGCTTTGGCGACTGGTATGCCTCCGCCATAATGCATGATTTTCCCAATAGGTCTAGATACATGTAGTACATGTGGACACTGTGTGATTACATTTTCACAAAATTGGCAAAATATTGGAATGACAAGTTTGTCACAAATGTGTTGAATGTTCACCTTCCTTGACGTAGGTTTAATTGGATGAATAGGAGAGCATGTATCTAGGGATTTAAGGACTTTAACTTGACTTTGACCCATTCATACATTTAGGCATTGAGTAATTTTCAAGGTACAGGTGTGGAGAAAAAGTGCAATTTCTGAATTGAATGTTACCATTTTCATCTGGCCCTTGATCCTAAAATTCATAAGATAATTACTTTCAGGTAGAACATGCATAATATGTACCAAGTTTCAAGGTAACTTGAGCCACTTCCGAGATATGGAGGAAAAAGTTAGTTCAGCACTTTCACTTGATCTTTGACCTTTTGACCTTTGAGGCAAAAAGAGAAAAAAAAAAACTTTCCAGAGAATTTCTATTAGGTTACACACGCATACACCAAGTGTAAAAAAATAACCCTGCTGGCATTGCATAAATATGAGGGTAATAGTAACATTTTAAAGTCTTGCACTTGACCTTTGACCCCTGACCTTTGACCCCATGAACCCTACATTCTCTAGATAATCACTTCCAGTCAGTACATGTATATACTATGTTCCATAAAGATACCTTGAACAATTTTTCAAGGCACGGAGAAAAAAAAGAAGTTTTAATATTTTTACTTGACCTTTTGACCTTTGACCTCATGACCCAAACTTTCATCAGAGAATCTTAATTGGGTAATACATGTATACACTAAGTTTCAAGAAAATATCTTCAGGCATTCAATAGATATGGTGGAAATAGTGAAATTTTATGTATTTGACCCTGACCTTTTGACCTTTGACCTTTGACCTCATGACCCAAACTTTCACCAGAGAATCTTAATTGGGTAAAACATGTATACACTAAGTTTCAAGAAAATATCTTCAGGCATTCAATAGATATGGTGGAAATAGTGAAATTTTATGTATTTGACCTTGACCTTTTGACCTTTGACCTTGAGCATGTGCACCCAAAAGTTGATAGGCACAACTTCACCCCCTAATACACATACATGCCAAGTTTCATTAGGATACCTCAACAGGTTTCGATAGTTACCTTGTCCACAAAATTCATTACGGACGGACGGAAGGACGGACGGACGGACGGACGGACAACCCGAAAACATAATGCCTCCGGCACCACTTCGTGGCGGAGGCATAAAAAGAGATAAGATTAACCCTTTGTGCCCTTTGCAAGGTTGGCACAAAAATCTCTATGGGACTGTACACACTGTCCATAGGCCCTGACACAGACAGAGTTCATCCACAGCCTCAGGTGACATGGAGGATTTTAGAATGTTGTAGTACATATGGACATGCAAAATAATGAAATACAAGTGGTGCTGGAGAAATGATTGTTGAAATATTTGGAGGTTTCCATGACGGTAGAACGTTGGATGGTAGAAGGATTAAGAGTGCATCACATGTTCTTTTTTGGTTACGTGTGTCACCCTGAAAAGGGCCTATCCACTCCCGACATAAATTCTCTTGAATATGGCAAGAGCATGCTTGCCCAACCATCAGGTGTGGGTGCAGCTGTAGATCCTTTTAGGGCCACACACAAACCCAAGAAAAGAATATGTGAAGCACTGTTCAGCCTCCTACGACCCAGAAAATTTTTTGCTAAATTGTACCTGATAGGAATCTGAGCCTGTGAAGTGGATGTGAGCCTGTTTCCAGAACGGCCCTCTTGGCTCAGTCTCACGCCAAACCAGAGTCTCTGCTGTTCCTGTTGATGTATAGACAGACAGACTACCAAGATCTTTGCCATACATCTGATACCAATACTCCATGCAGTAGCCACTGGAGTCGGTGTTCGTCAGGTAGTTGGAATTCAGCCTGGCTGTGTCTCCCAGGTTGCCTCCAGTCGCCTCAATATAAATGTAGTAACCTGAAAGAGAGAGAGCACAATGTTTGAGAAATGCCAGTGGTAAAGTGTGTAGGGTCCGACAGGTGTCACAAAACTGGCCATGTGTGAAGGCACTTGCA
Source organism: Diadema setosum (assembly GCA_033980235.1). NCBI lineage: Eukaryota > Metazoa > Echinodermata > Echinoidea > Diadematoida > Diadematidae > Diadema > Diadema setosum. Next base: position 19,874,399 of record CM067065.1, read on the forward strand.
GCACTAGTGGCCACGCAACTTGTGTTGCCTGAAAACATGACAGTGTACATTCAATTTTGATCAACATCACTGCTTTTCATGTATTATGACTCTTAAAACATTCCATTCATATCTACAGGATCATTCTTGCAGCACCTTGATCTAAAATTTGCATTAAAGTTGAGTTTTGGTTGTTTTTGTTTTGTTTCTTACATGTAATACCATACATTCAATGGTTTCCTGTATCTTACTAAGATGTGAAAATAGTGAAAACGTCTTCTGTAATAATGACAAGTGGAATCATATACATTACAACACTTTGTGCTCATATACTCAACTAATGACTGAGTCTACCTAAATTGAAGGAAAACATACAACCAGAGGAAGAAGCAAAAAGTCTAGATTACATCCACACACATCCAAAGACACCCCCCCCCCACACACACACACTCATAAACACACGCATAGTGGATACTGACACTTAGACCAAGTATCCCTGTATCTGTCATGTCATGATGTATATAGCTAGCCATCTTGTAGCTAAAATAATCCTCCTCAAACCTGTGGCATCTCCTGTGGTATGGTCCCCAGCAGGTCCTGTTCCTTTGCTGCCAGTGGTTCCCGAGGCCCTGGTCCAGTTGAAGTCATTCAATGGGTCCTGGACCCAGGTGCAAAGCCCGTTCTCAAAGTCACAGTTGTGGGAATCGGGGACTAGATTTCAAATCAAAAATATGATACTATTATATGAAATATCTTGTGTGACTTGTTCATTATGAACTGTCATAATGAGCTAATCTCGCTTTCTTTTTAAATCTCAAATATGATTTAGAGATCAAACATTAATATTCTTGAATTCAAACAGCTGGCTGATGTAATAACTAAGCCTTAGGGGGTTTAAAAAGCACTGCTATTATCATTACCATCTACTATTGTAAACTGGAATTTGCCACAGAAATGCTAAATGTCACATACAGGGATATAATCCACATGAAAATGATGACTTGTACTACGGACAGCCACTGCATCAAATTTTACTAATACAGGTAAGCATGCTTACTAGTGCAGAATTCTGAGAATACAAAATCACTCCATATCAGATGTGACGTATACTTCATACACCTTGATGTCATTATTCATACACTGTGATGTAATAAATCATACACTGTGATGTAATAATCCACACACTGTGATGTAATAATTCATACGCTGTGATGTAATAATCCATACACCGTGATGTAATAATTCATGAACTGTGATGTAATAATTCATACACTGTGATGTCAAAATTCATACACTGTGATGTAATAATCCATACACCGCGATGTAGTAATTTATACACTGTGATGTAATACTCCATACACCGTAATGTAATAATTCAAATACTGTGATGCAATAATTCAAACACTGTGATGTAATAATTCATATGCTCTGATGTAATAATTCATACACTGTGATGTAATAATTCATACACACTTCATAAACTGGCTTTCTTGCTGCTGGAATCAGGGAATTAAGACTAAGAGAACTGAAATGGAACTCACCATACGTGGGTCTGGTAGTCGGTGGTGGAAGAGTAGACGCACAAGGACCACTGTGTAGCGTGAGGTCATCGACTGCTGTATCACTCGTGTAGTTATATCCAACCACACCCTCAATAATGATCTGATGTACATAAAGTAAACAATAAGTTCACTGTACTATTCATGACTGAGGGTTCATAGAGCAAAATACTAAAGCTATGCAAAAAGAGGTGTGTGGAATGAACTTACCTTGAGTTACTCAAATTACTTAAAATAACAGGAGGGATAATAAAGGCAACAGATTGGCAAATATTTGAGCTTATTTGGTCCATGATGACATTTGCAAGAGCTGGAAAGACATTTGGTCACATGACATCCAAACACAGCGGCTGCAACGGTCACATGACCAAGGTATTCTTTGTAATAATAAACATACACTGATAAACACAATACACACGCATACACATACAGTAAAAGTTCTTGACTTTACAAGAAAGGAGAAACAGATCTTGAAAAATCACGACGAGAATATTTCCTCGAAGAAAATGTGAAATTTATCAATCACAGACAAAGACAAGAAAATCACCATTTCAATTCCTGAAACAACATTGTTTTTGACAAGATACCCATGGTAGATAAAGAAACTTAAAGAAATGAAGATTCCTTGTTCTGAAATATACATAAATATCAACATCATTCACAAAGCAGTTCATTTCAACTGAGATTCTTAACCCTGTCTGGTGTTCTCATTTTAACAATATTATTGGCCTCATTATCATATTAATATTCATTTCATTACATTCGCCATTACATCTCACAATCAATGGTACATCAATTAATAGTATATGCCATGGAGTTTTTCATTACTCTCCATCTCATTCTGTTCGTATCAAAGTCATACTCTAAAACCACTCAAACTACTAAATCATATTTCCATATAGATACCAGGTACCATTATATTTCACTAAGCAGACTGAATATATTTTTGAGGAATAGTACCAAAGAACTGACCCAAAACTGAGAGGTGGCAGCCACATTGATCAGTCCTCGCTGCCACACGTTGCCTTGGTTACCAGACTTTGTCCACTCCAGCTGTGGCTGTGAGTTGGGCCTCTGAGTGTGGACGTTGAGAGTCCCTGTACCCTGACCAAACATGTGGTACCAGAACTCAAAGCAGCGACCTGGGCAGAAAGGAAATGGGATGGCAGTAAACACAGTAAAAAGGAGTTGACTATAGAGGGCAGCACACAAAATCACTGAAGACAACAATGAGAGATGAACACATGTAGAGCTTTGCACAGTGATTTGGGAATAGGAGTAGCATTGGAGTCATCGGAACAAACATGTATTGCTTTTGTGGCTTGAATTCTTACATCACAACTGGTGAAGTTAGGATGACACCGTAGCAGCGATAAAATACATCATGTGATACATGTACATCTACCGTTAAGTTGATTTTGCTGAATGGTACGTGTAAGAGTTATGAAATTTTGTTATCAATGCCTTTTTAGTTTCTCAATATAATCGTCTGTGCTCATTCAATACTAAAACTACGCTGGTTTCCTAAGACAGGTCCACAGACATTACACTGTCAACCACTGCCAAAAATGTCTGGTACCATACAATGTACACAGAGCACATTATCAACTTTTGACATTTTCTGTGCAGAAAAAATACATGTGGGTGTAAACTGAACTTTTCGCTTTATTTCTTAATTCATGACATAGCTGGTTCCTGTAGGAAAAAAATCTATTACGTCAAAAACTTCAGCTGCTTTGCACTTCTAATTTGGGATAGTGCTCTGTTCAGGTATGTCTGAATTCTATGTGCAATAAAGTGATTCATAGAAGTTGATATTTTACTACTACTGGGGAGCTGGAAACATCAAGCAAACTTGCAGTACATGAACAATAGGCAAAATGTACATGATTACAAAAGTATGTCTTTTTGTAATAGGTCTCTGACGATTCAATTCCTGGCTGTTTTCTCCTTGTTCACTTGGTAAATTACTGCACAGTTGAAAAAAAAGCAATCTCAAACTCACAGAGAACTATAACAAAAACCATTAGATTGTATTTACAACTGAACATTCTCTCTGGATAATAATCTTACATCATTCAAGATAAACAGTGAATACCCTTACCTCCACTAGCCTCAAAATGTTCACTGACAAGCCAAGCATTGTCACCCTGGACGCGTGGAGCAGAGCTCTCAATGAAGGCATAATGACCTGTGTGTGAGATGTGTAAATATAACACAATAAATAATACTTCACTGCAGCTGATCATGGTTTATGTCTCTGTAACTCGATGGCGATATAGACAATAGACCCTTTCAAACTGTCTCCATCCTGACAGCATCATCATGAACATTTTACTAAGAACATAGTACATTATTTGATAATTACATCTACCCACCTCACAAAACAATAAAAATACTTGCAGATCACTCTATACCCACTGTATATGCCAAAGATATGCCAAATTATTATTTGGGTGACATTCGTGAATTTAAAAACACATAAAAATATCAACTTTTATTCCAAAATAATGTGAGGTGCAGCATACATTGTACATGTACATTCCTCGTTTCAATACTGTGCTCCACAATGGCGAATTTGACACTCACAACATCATCGGAAATTCCCAATTTGCTCAAAAAACAAAAGAAAACAAAAGAAAACAAAACAAACCAAGACTTGCTAAATATATAAGAATACAGTATATAGTTACCAACACAATGATTATAGGAGAAAATGGATACTGTTTAAAAGCGAAATAAAAATGTTTCAATTAATGAGATTCACAGCACACCTGAAAGACATAAATAATCAATCACAACCTGTAATTTTAAAAAATGGAAGAAGTTATGAACATTGCTTGTTTTCACAAAAATGTAGGACACATTGAAAAATCAAAGAAGCGTACCATATGCATTTTGTAATGTGTGGTCAACAGTAGGCCCTGTGTATCCAGATAGTGTCTCCCAGTTTCCTCTCAGCCAATCAAACACATCACTGTCATAATCATTGGTCCAGCTGCATATATCAGTCTCAAAGTCACAAGCGCCCTCTACAGGGCAGGCTGTGTCAGTGAGGATGACATCATCCACGGCAATGTCAGAGTTAGAGGATCCACCAGATGACGTGGCTTCAAAATAAATCTGTTATGGGGGGGGGGGGGGAGAAAGAATACTGTGCGCTGAAATAATTGAAAACTTAAGAGATGATCATGGCCAATATTTTACTGGAAACATGAGTAATATCAAGATTTATTGATACACGTACAATCATCTTTTCTCGTACTCAATGGAAGCTTTCATTGTTACAATGTGTATGTGCTGGATTTTACTTCATTTAATTAAGTCATTTTGAGTAAGTCTTTTAACATCTAAGGCTAATCTTCCAGGTTAGGGTAAATTATCAATTTCTTCCTCATTGCTGTCTTTCAATAAAGTGACTTTTTGCATTCTACAGAAGCAATTTCTTGTTGAAATATTCCATACATTTATTTTAGAACCAAGAAGATCAACAATTCTTGATTTTCAATCACCACAATTACAATCAACATTTATATCAAGGTTACCATCCGTTTGTAAATTACTGCAGATCAAAAATGTGATGCAACATTTTGAGAACACTGGTAGCAATCACATAATTTATCCTAAGCCTTGTTATTTCTTTTTTTTTTTTTAAATCACTAACTCTAGCTCACCTTATAGTTGTCAGTCATTGTTGGGGTTATAGTGACCTGACCTGACCTCCAGAGGTCGCCCTGGTCACCTGACTTCCTCCAGCCCGCCGTGACAAAAATGTCGCCCTCGTCCTGTTTGTAGACAGTGAGAGAGCCAGCATCCTGCCCACTGAGATGGTAATAGAACCGTAGGCAGCGCGGAGCACTGGGGCTGTACAGCTGACTGACCAAGAGGGCGGTATAACCAGCTGGCTGGCTTAGAACCTCGGCATAGACATACTGACCTGTTTGGTGAATTCATGTGATGTGGACATGCAACAGGAATAGGAACACACATTTAGGAGATATGTATATATGGAAACAAACACATTTTCTTTAAAGTGGATTCTACTAATAATTTGCATGAGTGTATGATATAACTTGCAATACCTACAGACAGAAAAGTATATCAATATGAAAATGAATGAGAAAATGATTATTCCATATTAACTAAAATTCACTTCCAAATTATTGGATGCTAGTTACATGTACTTTATGAAGACTAAGGATTTTCTATAAAAAATGCACCTAAAACAAAACCATATCATTGAGAAAAAAGATAGCATTAGGCAGGATAGATTACAGAAATTATATCCTACGAGAATACCCATTTATGAATTTTCATCACATTCATTTGTTTTTTAAATTATTATAGCAAAAGAAACTATGTGATCATCAATTGCTCCGAGTTGAATAACTGCACTTGTCTGCAATATGTTCTGATGGAAATGTACATGGTAGCAAGTAATATACATGTATCGAAAATCAAAGCAATGTATCTGATCACAAGACACAAACCTGAGTCAGTGTTGGTGGTGTGGTCCACTGCAGGTCCCACGCCTCCCAGCCCTGACCCTAGTGACCAGTCAAACTCATCACTCATGTCATCATTGGTCCAGTCACACATTCCTGTTTCAAAGTCGCACTCCACTGCAAAGTAAAGTATCGAGATCTCAGTCAAAAGTTTTTGTTCCCAATTAATTGAGACTAAGATTCTAAAGTGATTGTACGTTCATTCTCAAGGGCATTCAAACTAATTGCGAATGATGCTATTTATTTCAGTTGCGCAAGACTGTTTTCCACCATTTTCCAAAGAAAGGTGACAACAAAAGGTCATATCATTCAAAAATATATTGCAAATGACTAAGTCCATCTTAAAGGCAGTCAGACTCACAAGTCATGTGGATGTTTAATGAAAAATTACTTCCCTTAAGTGTAAAACAAGTAAGCGCATATTTGAAACAAACATCTACACATTAGAGTTCCTATACGACCATGTATTACACTGCAAGTGAAGTTCTTCTTAGTGATCAAACTTATCACTGATGACCATTAATGACCAGTCTCACTGGACTGCTCAAAGTTGCATTCAAATGAAGAATTTAAAGCTCAGCCATAAAGGTGAGCACACACCTGAAGATTGAAGATTTGGTCTGCAAGGGCCTGAGTTACAAATGACTGTAAGCTCACCCCACTAACAAGTCAAATCCAGTGTTGAATGCATAGTAAAACAGGTGATCTCACACAGCTCTAATTTGTTACCACAGCCACGTTTTATGTCAAGTTCTTAAAGTTTCCTTAATTCAAAGTTATATTTGGCAGCCATTGGTATCAATTCCCCATTTACAATGTAGGTGCACTCAGATTCATGATTTTTCTTTACAATAACCAGTTCATGCCTGCGTACAAATTTGAAAAAACACCAGTTCATGCCTGCGTACAAATTTGAAAAACACTGAATTTCAAGGACAACGTATAATTCAAGGATCGATAGTAATAGTTTCAATGATAAAATAAAGACACAGACCAAATGTAGTGCAAGAAACAAAACAAGAATCCTTTACTTCTTTTCCTTTCTTGGTAGAAAAAGTTCATTTTCACCTTCTAATTTACAGACTTTCATTAGACTGCCTTGTTGTAACAAAACAAGTGGGAAAATGTAATCTCTCTAATGCTTATCACGTATAATTCACTCTTGATTGATACCAACTCACTTGATGCAGGACAGTTTCCAGATTCAAGACTGACGTCATCGATAGAGATATCACCCAGCCAGCTGGGACCAATCACGCCCTCTATCACCAACTCATAGCCAGCTGTGGATGTGATGATATGCTGCCCTCTACGCCACTCGTTGGCCTGCGTTCTTGACTTGGTCCAAATCTGTCACGAGCAAAGATCAAAGAAACGAAAAGTTACATGAAAGAAACAGGAGCTTTGAAAGGAAAACCGCACCAATGAAGACCAATGAAGGTAATGTCTGTCATATTAAAGTATCTGTATAAACTATCTGCATAAGTAAGCATTGTTTCCACCTCTGCCTCTTTTCTACTCTTTCCACTGTATCATCCACCTTTGTATATCATTTGAATTTGTCTAAAATAATTGCTCAGTTGCTATGTAATGATTGTTTGTAGGGGCTCATTTCCAACAAGCCTCTTGTGTGCTGTTTATGATCCCTCCATTCAAATGTTTACATGCAAATTGTAACAAGGCAATTGTACTTTGATTTTTGTATATGGAATTGAAAAAAGATACGCAATACTGTAATATGGAGTATTAAAAAAGGGGGATATCCACCAGGTGTCAGTGTTAGCTGTGATACTGCATGATCTATATCTCAATAGAAAACACACAAACGAGAAACCTTGTACAACACTTTCCAAGAGGGAGCTACAAGCTTTAAGCCAACAAGGCATGATAGGTGCAGAAGCACCATCAAACTTACCAATCTCTCGGTTGATCCATCCAGCATGTAGAAGTTCAGACTACCGATGTCACCGCCAAACATATGATAGTAAAAGGAGAGGCAGTAAGGCTGACCCCTGGTTGACCTCAGTGGTCCTGACAACAGCCTAGCAGTTTCTCCAAGGAGTCTGGGAGAAGAGGATTCTATGTATGCATAATACCCTGGGGAGATAGAGGAGCAGATTGGTAGAGAAAAAAATGATACAGATACCCAGCAAACACATAACATTTTCAGAACGTTTCTTTAACGTTTTTTTTTTTTTAGGTTCCATTTGTCTTCCATATAAAATGGACATTATAAAACATACATATAACATCAAAGTTTGGACTTAGCATCTACCGCAAAGCACAGGTTTTTTGGAAAACGTTTTAAAAACGTCAATGGACGTTACAAAATGCTTTTATTATGTCTGCTCTGTCTTCGTTGTTTATAAACATTCATAAAATATTTTTATTAGGTCTGCTACTCCAACTTCGTCTTTAACTCTTTGTGTGCCACGTTCGCACGTCCGACACAGGCGACGGCGTGCCAACTTCGCATATTCTACTTTAACCACAAACCCGGCCAAACCGATTGATAAATGGCCAAATGCCCAGTACAATGAAAGCGTTTCTCATTCTACCATTCCTCTCACATTTAGCTTGCATTTAATGCTCTGATTGACTATCAAGCCATGTTGCCTACTGGATTTGCGTGTGAATTCTAAGTTTCTGTCACTGTTTTGTGTGCAAAAGTCATGCCTTTACAGCTATTCAGCTACTAGTCATTTGAAAGAATTTGTCATTCAATTTACATCAAAGTGAAGCTTGGCATTTTCTCTACTTTGCTCACTATCAGTGTCCAGCTAAAGAGAAATCTATAGAAGTAGCATAGATTTGAGAAACAAAATATTTTCTCAAAGTATGAATCCGTTGGTGTCTCAAAATAATGTGGCACATAAGGGGTTTCCACTACTAGACGGATATGAAAGGTTCTCTTAATGTTCTGGAAAGGGTCATAAGACTTTTTTAGATGTTCTTAAAACGTTTTTTGAACGTTCTCTAGAATGTCTGGACGTCCGCAGGACGTTTTGAATAATTTTAAAAGGTTTTCTGAAGTCTATAAGGTCCAAACGGTTTTCTGCAGGGGTCCTTCAAAAATTTTGAAAGGTTTTTATTGTTTTTTTTTAAATGTTAAAAAACGTTTTTAAAGCGTTCAGTTGAAGCATTCTAAATACGTCATAAACCTTCCACAAAAAGACGTTCTGAAAACGTTTTGACAAAACGTCCAAATAACAAACTTGGAACGTTTCAAGAACGTTCAGAAAACGTCCAAATGTTAGCTGGGTAAGCATTAAGATAAAACTGAGCTTGAATTGCAATCGAAAAAGTATTAGCATTAATCAGTCAAAAAATGTTACTCCCTACAGTGTAGTAAAATTTATGATCTGGTGGAGAAAGAAATTACAGATTATGATAAGTCTCCTGCTTCAATGATAGGTGGCAGACAGAACATAACAGAAAACAGAGGAGTGAGTTGTATGTGTCGTCCAGAGATGAAAGGTGGAACATCTATTAATTGGGCCATAATTTCATCACTCACATGCATCTAAATATGATGTGCCAAGTTTTTGCTGTACCTTTTTTTGCATATCACTCCAGTAGACCTACATTATCAGTGGTCAGAAGAGAAGATGTATCATCACTACTCAAAGAAGAAAACAGTTATCATCAATATCCCTACAGATCAATTGGGGATGGGGAAGAGCCTAAATGAACAATGTACACTAACTTACTTATGAGACACTGAATATGTATGAACCTGTTAGAGACTACACCTGAGTATACTTGGGCAGACGTCTATTGGAAATGTATTAACCCGTTGAGGACAGTTTGATTTTGCTACAACACTAATTTCCCATAGACGCTTGTCCGAGTATACTAGGGACTCGTCCTCAACGGGTTAATGTTATAACAAAATTAGCCTTCAGCCTATCTCCAATAGATTCAAATTCACCAAACATTAAAAAAAAATGTCAACTTTATTACACCTTTAATGTGTGCTTGGAGAGGGGGGGGGGGGGGGGGAGGATATAAGCAAACAAAGAAAAAATCTAAGTCTCGATTACCATCTCCCGTTGTGTGGTCAGTGGCAGGGCCAGTGTAGGCAGAGGGTGTGCTTCCCTTCCTGACCACCCAGTCAAAGTTGTCACTGCCCACTGCCTGTGTCCAGCCACACAGACTGCCCGCTGAGTCACTGGCTCCAAAGTCACATGTCACATCTGTAGTGAGATCGACAAAGCATGAATGTTAACATATATGCAAGTAAATGACTTCATATGTAAAACAAAAGTAGTTGATTAATAATCAGGGGTCGCACTTAACTTTTTTTTTAACTAGCCAGGCGGACTACTTAGAATCAATTTTGATACTGAAGCAATATTTTGGCTAGCCAGACGGACTAGTAACTTCAGAATTTTATGATTTTTAGCTGGTCCGACATGATTTTGGGTGGCCAATGGCCAGCGGACCATCGCCAATTTCGAACCCTGATAATTGGTAGAAAAAGTAAACAATCAAAAGCCATTCATATCATTTTCCTCAATCACTAGCAGTAAATATCAATGCATTGAACAGTTATCCAAAGCAACCATTGAAATAAGCAACTTTTAAATTTATAATGTCATATCTTGGAAATCATACCTTGGAAGTGGGCTTAAAGTTCCTTGGACACTTATCATTTGCTCAAAACTTAGTCTAAAGCATTTACATTACTGAACATACCCTGTAATCTGGTTGAATAATCTGCACAAGACATCATCTCCTGGCTGTAGAAAGACTTGAACAGCATAATGAGACTATACTCCTGCTCTCTTTATCTTTTGATGGCTGTAATTGGTAGTGCATCATGTTCAGACACTTACATGCTTGCATTATAATCATGAATATAGAACCAACATATTGATTTGCACACCAACACACCTGTGACAAAATTGAATTTCCACATGTAGCATATGCCGTATAGCTATATAACATGCAGAAACCAATGAAACAGAATGTTGAAAAGAAAGGATTAGGAAAGCAAATGTGGTAAAGGAAAAACTCAAGCTAAGCATAGAGACCTAAACCAGCCAAAAATTTACATTTTTAGGAGAGAAATGAAAGAGGTTTTATTGCCTTACCATCAGTGTCTGCACAGTTGACAAAGGTGATATCGTCCAGTGCTATATCAGTGGTCTGGGAACTGTCATCAAAGCCTACACCAGGAGATGCCTCAAAACGAATCTACAAAATGAAAGATTAATCGCGTCATAACGCGTTCACATTGAAAATGAGTGAAATTAGATTTAAACAAATGATGTATTTCTTTCATCCACACACACAGATAAAGTGTAAGAAGAGAAACAAAAACATTATTATCATCAACATAGAATCCATCTCAAAGAAAGACCCCTACAGTTCTACTTGTAGATATTAAACACTTACAATGTATGCCACTATTACAATGTATCTGTATGATGACAGCCAGTAGCAGGGCTGCCTTCATCAACATCATTTCTAACACTGCCAATGCCATCCGTACCACCACTGTTGACCTATTGATCACAAGAAATGGCCATGGTATGTTTCATCCATACAGGGACTCATGACATTTCAGAGTCGTAGGGTTAAGACAATAACACAGTAACCCAACTCACATAATACTGGCCAGCATTGCGAGGTCCCACAGCCAGGGTTCCCTGATTCCACTGGTTGCCATGGTCACCGGACTCCACCCAGGACCCATCCAACAGGTTGTTGTCGTACACAGCGGCTGTAAGGGTGCCAGCCTGCCCCCCTCGCATGTGGTAGTAGAAAGACAGCTCACACCTACAGTGAGTGTTAAGGGTGATTAAAAGTCACTGGATATCTTGTTGTGCACATGGCAGAATGTTGTTAACCCTATGCGCATTCCCACAGCCTAGTGACAATCTGCAATGAGCAAGGAAGTGCGTTAACGACAATCTGCCATGCGCACTGCGATATTACAGTGTATATCGTACCCCGTGGCCTTGGCTGTCCACCAATGACATAAATAATGTACATTATATGGGGTATTATAGCCAAATACCCATCAGCACCACAATAAACCTGGCCATATAAATGCGGAGGGCATATAGAGTTAACCCTTCACAACATATCATCTATCATAATCAATATCAGCACCTTTAACCTCATGGCTAATTTTGTTCTCTATCACAAATTCTATGAACACATTCAACAGAAGCAATACACGTGTATAAGTACTTACAAGCATTGCCTTTACTTAGTTGATTCTATCATATTTCACAGTCCTTTGTTCTGGACTGGAGTGTTAGTACCTTCATTTACTTAACCCTAACTAGGCCGGGCTATTTAGGAAGATCATAGAGCCGGGGGGGGGGCCTCCCAGGCCCCCCCTCCAGATCAGATCTCGGCCGTCGACCGCGCGATCGCGACGAAAATTGGCACACACATTGCCTATGATGTAATCTAAAGTACCATGAAGTTAAATGTAAAAAAAAATTATCATTTATGCTAAATTATGCTAATTTATGCATGATGATGCATAAAATCAGACAATTTTTTATAAATCACTAAATAAAGCTCAAAATGGGCACATTTTTTGTGCATATATTCTTTTTAGTGTCCTGAGCAAATATAAGAGAAAAAAATTGTGCCATCAGAAAAAATTTCTGAAGTATTTTATTGTTTATTGAATTTCTTATGTATTTCTTTGTTTTTTCGACTTTATGTTTTTCATTGTTTTTTCGATGAAACTTATATGCGACATTGTTCCGAACAAGAAAATATATTAATAATTGATTTTAATCAATAAAACCTCCAAATAATCATGCTTTTGTGAAATTTGCCTGTAAGCACAGTTTGCATTGAAATTGTACACAAATTCACGTTTTTGAGCAATTTTTGGTCTGACATGCACATACATATTTATGCGCAACTTCGAAACCGCGCGCCCGGGCATCGCAAATTTGGTGTCAAAAGATGCGGGAGACTTGATAGGAAAAAGTCATGACACGTCGCGGCGTTAGCTTTTCGCGTTAGCGATACATCACACGGAACGTCGAGGGGGGGGCCTCGGAGCCCCCCCCCCCCCCCCCCCCCCCCCGGCCTAGTTAGGGTTAAATATAGCTTGGTGTCGTCTATTTGCTCACACATCACTGCATGTACTTTCGTATGATAATTGTATTTTGACAATTTTGTTATTGTTTCATCCAGAAATACGTACACTGTATTTCATTTTGGTTGAGTCATGAAATATGATATGGGGGGGAAAAAAAACTCAATCTTATTCTGAACTCTACTCTCACCTTTGCCCAGTCTTGCCAAGCTGGGGCGGACTTATCAGCAGTGCACTCACACCGAAGGTCCCCGATGCGCTGTCAACAAACATGTATGAGCCTGCAGCTGTTCCCAGCGTGTGATCAGTAGATGGCGCTTTGCCCACAGGAGCGTCACTGGCCGCCGTGCGATGCCACACATAAAGACCATTGTCAAAACTTGTCCATCCACACGTGTCACTTTCAAAGTCACAAGCACCTGTGGAAAGACAAGAGAGTGGAGATAACTTATGATGTCAGGTTAACTCACTCCATCCCATTATTTATATCAGCCAGTCATCAAAATTTTGCTACAAGTCTTCCTGGTATCCCATTAAACCTTATGTACCTGGCCATTTCCATGCTCACTCACCCAAATAGAGTGCCACATTCATGTTTTCACTTCATTTGCATAAGGTTTGTAACTTTATAGGTTCTTGCTGGATTCGATGCACAACTGATTCCATTGTTTGAATTATCAGCCTTCTCATCTTGATTGATGATCAGTTACAAACTTATTTGCTCAAAGTTCACTTCTGTTACTTATCCATTTTTTTAATAGATATCACTCTGGAGGACAAGCAACTTGGCACTGAGTGAGAACTTCAAGGGCATATTGGGGTTGAACACTCAATAACAGTTCACAGAAAAATGGAACGGAGGATTACATAAAAAAACTTGAACATTGAACATTACCAAAACCAAACATGTACCTCGTATCAATTTTTGGGCACAAGAATCTCTCTCTCGCTTTTCTTTGTGGTTTATTTCTCTGTCATTGTAAAAGCAGAAGGTCATACAGACTGCTTATCAACCCGCAACATTAAGGCCCTTCTGCCTCATACATTGTAGGTCCCATGTTGCACTCTGTCTGCTTACCGCAGTTTGCTTCGTCTTCAGCCAAGGCACAGTCTGGTGAACCATCACATCTCATGTCTATGTCGATGCAGGAACCATCCTGGCACTGGTAGGAGTTGGGTGGGCAGGGGGGAAGGGTTGTCATGGCAATGGTAGGCATGGGCGTGGTCACTGATGGCAGAGGGGCTGACTGGAAGGTGCAGCCACTGCTGAAGCTGGTGTCATCAATAGCAATGTCACCACGGATATCGCTTCCACGAGTTGCCTCAATGATAACCTATGGAGGAAATTGGGAGAGACACATTAAGTCTCACTAAGAGTATGGGAATATCTTCACTTCCTGTACAGCTTCAACCCGTTGAGGATAGACTGAATTTGTTACAACACGCATTTCCCATAGATGCCTGCCTGAGTTTACTTGGCATGAGTCTTCAATGGGTTAAACACGACATACAGTTCAGCCAGCAATCAAGTTCCCCCTAGATCGCGATCAAGGGCGATCAGTGATCGCATACGGGATATGTCGCAATCAATTGATTGTATGCCAAATTGCATACAATCAATTGATCATGTATGCGATCACTGATCACCCGTGATCGCGATCTAGGGGGAACTTGATCGCTAGCTGAACTGTATTATGAACTAGAAATGTCGCTATGGCGACTGGTATGCCTCTGCCATAATGCATGATTCTCCCAATAGGTGTATAGTACAATGTCTTCACAATGTGTGATGACAGTTTCACATAACTGGCAAAATATTGAAATGACCGGTTTGTCAGAAATGCCTTGAATGTTCACTTTCCTTGAACTAGGTTTGCCATAATTGTCTAAAAGTGCAGGTACATGTAATTGGGGAATTGAGGATTTTTGCTTGACTTTTGACCGACCCTTTTATAAGTTTATGTATTGAGTAGTTTTGGCAAACTTATGGCTCTCTCCAAAAAGGTTCTTACATTAAACACAAACTAAATTTTCTACAGAGTATGTCAAGTGTTAATCTAGAGACCAACTATCATCACTTCCTAAGTGCAACTTCTACATCATTTGCCTGCATTTGGCTTGTGGGAAATCAACTTGTCTTGAGAGCTTTAACTGAACTTCACTTTGGTTGATCAAGGTTCTGTTGTTCACAGGTACAGCATACATTTCAGGCAGGTAGCATGCTTATAAGGTGAACTGTGTATCACTTGACTTTCAAAAACAAAACCTGTCAGGTATGTGATAACTGAGCCTATATGTAACTTTTGGGAACAAATGTGGGAAATACAAGTGTATAATGTACTTTAGGCTAAGGCAGGTAAAGAGTCCTTCATCAAAATAATGTTGTACGAGTAGCTATCAATAAATCAAATACGACATTCCGAGCAAACAGAGGCAGTTCTTGGCTAACCTGGAAAGGATTACGATTGGTGAGCACAATGTCTGCCCTCTCGTAAAAATCCCCAATCTCTCCGACCCGTTGCCAAAGCAACGTCACGGGACCATTGATGATTTCCCGTGTGTAGACGGTCAAGGAGTTGATGTCCTCACCAAACATGTGGTAGTAGAAGCGGAACTCGCATGTGGTGGCGGCAGACTGGGGGATGGGTTGGAGGATGGGGCTACCAAGACGTGCACGGTCGCCATGGTTACCATTGGATGTCTCCAGGTAGAGGTAGGTCCCTTAAACAAACAAATAAGAGTGCACTTTTTATCGCTATTACTATAAATATGATAAATACAATGATAACAATATCAGGGGCGGATCCAGGAATTCCATAAAGGGGGGCACAAAAATATTTCTCGTGCCAATTCCGGGTTTCATTTCATTTTTTTTCCCCTTTTTATTTCTTTTGTTTTAACAAAAATAAAGGGGAGGGGTGCGCCCGTCCGGACCCGTCACGAGATGATAACAGTCATGAAATACACAATTACCAACTTTATCATTGTCATTATTAACCATATCATTATAATTATCACCATTACTACTACTATCACTACTGCTACTACTAAACATAAGACTGCGTGTGTACTTCTACCACACATATATATTGTACTCATAGCATTGTTATTCCTCCCATTAACTTCATGAGGATCATTTGTACCATATTCTGAAAAAAAAAAACAACTGTTTACTAGTATTATCAAAACGATCATTTCTGTTCAAGGCTTGTATGTCATTGCAAGGAGCATCTTCCTGTGCATCCATCTAGGCATCATCCTACCGGTCTCCAGCCCCGTGGTGTGGTCTCTGGTAGGACCAGTCCAGGAGGAAGGTGAGATGCCAGCAAACCGGTACCAGTCTAGTTCATCATTGGTTAGCTGCTCCCAGCCACAGATACCAGCCTCAAAGTCACACTGTTCATACAGCTCTGTGGAGAGAGGGGGTAGATGTCAGTAAATCATATCAATATGTGTTCACATGTGTATGCAATCCTACACTTAAAGAAGCTACACTAGCAAAAAGAGAACATATCATTCTTCCAACCAGTAGAGAATATCAAAATCTCCTTTGGTTAAAAGGTACAATTGTACTGTTTACCATTGGGAGCAGTGATTTACAAAATGTTCAAGATATCACATTTGATATATATGTGTAGGTCAGTTGTATTGCGAAACATCTTGCCAAATAAAAATGTTGCAATAAAGCCTAAAATATACAGACATATCATTGTTTCTCTCAATAAACCATCACTGCACACAGTTTAGTCTAATTTACAGCTATTGTTCACATTTTGTATATTCAACAATGCCGAACATCAATCGTATATTGATTCAAAATTTTCACATTGGTTGTTTCAATCCCTCACTCACATTTTAGAACTATTTTGAAGCAGTAAAGCTGGGTCTTTGTTTCATCTGCAAAAGGTAAATTATGTCTTTAATGAATTCCACTTTGTGTATACAGCACCTGTGTAGGCAATGCTAAATCTTTACAAGCTTCTTACAATCATTATCTTGACAATATCAAAATCTCCTTTGGTTAAATGAATTCCACTTTGCCAAATTGCAACAAACCACACATCAACAAATCATGTATTGTCATTTGTATGCAGATTTCTCACCACAGTCAGTTTCATCCGAGTTGTCACCACAGTCATCGCTGAGATCACAGATCCGAGATGCATCGACGCAAACCTGGTTGGCACACTCAAACTGTGAGGAGCTACAGGGTGCAGATGGCGCTGTGTAACACAAACAGATAATATCAGATTTATTTTTCAGGCACTCCATTGATTCTGAATTGATTGCTTTCAAGTGACAAATTTATCTTCATCAAAAGGCATGGGCCATACTTTTGGACATTTTGAAATACATTCTGGAGACAACACAAAGTAACAAAGTAGACTGTGCAGTCATCCAAATGTGACCCTGCATCAAAAAACCAACAAAAAGTCGCCAGACAACAAAAAGTCGCCAGAGTTTTAGTTAGGGGCAAATTCTGAAAGAGCAGACTCTGAGCTTTAAAATGAAGTATAACTCAATTCAAATGGACTCTCCTAACCTATATAAATATTGGAATGGAAGCACGCACTCTGAAATCTGTGTACTGAGAAAAGATGCTCTGAAGTATAGTCTCTTTATTCATGTGCTTAATACCAAGCCGTGCTCTGTGCAATGAATGGAACAAAAACCAGGATGTAAAACTCCATAGCGACAACAATGAAGGGATTATCAGATTCAGCTAAAATTGAGCAGGCTCTCTTGACACATTCTATCCATGCCTAACACCAACTTTCAAAGCAGTAGCATCAATATCTTTCAAAAGTTATTAGAGTTGAGAGTGAAGAGTTTATACAGTGTTTTTAAGAAATGAAAAATACATACACGTACCTAATAAAAATATTCTACAAAAACGTGTTTTAGAAAAACATACAATTTCCCACTTGTTATATGCTCCCAACATTAGGATATTGAAGAAGTAGAATTGCTCTGTCAGAAAATATGTAAAACTGAAGACTGACTGTTTTGACCCATTTCACCTATTTTGAGTCCTATTGGTGCGTGCTACTTTATGTTAGATTTGTGATGCACAGTCACAAATTGTGCAAAAATAGGAAAAATGACTGTGCTAACAAACCTGGGTAGCCACAGCCACTGAAGGTAATGTCATCGACTGCAATATCACCCAATACATCAAAGGAGCGAATAGCATCAAGATGAATCTGAGATCAAGATAAAGAGAAAGATACTGGTCACGCAGGATTTCTTTTTACACATATACTGAGGTATGCACGAATACTGCATGTGCAAAGCACTTACTAATAAGTAATCTACAGCAGATGTGAATATACTGCATACTTGTACATGTGTATATGACAACATTGCATTAGCTGACAGTGTGAACATACCATCACAACAGATTAGAATGTGTTAAAATGTTATTTCTGTCCTGAATATTGATTGCGTCTGACTTGCTAATTTTCACATCTGCCAGTGTGCCCTTTCCAAACTGAACCTACTACGTAGTCACATGTTAGTCAGTGCAATGAAAAGGTCATGATGACACTGTCTGGCCCGAATTCACGAAGGTGGTACAAATGAAACCATGGTTTAAACCATTGACAAAAACCATGGAGCACCAAGTGTCGCACAGAATATTTCGTTACGAAATCAGTCATTTCGTCGATTGAAATGATTATTTTGTAATGGAATGACAACGTTTTGTAACTAAATATACATTTTGTCCACGAAATGATAATTTCGTTCACGAAACGGTCATTTTGTCAATGAAATGACCAA
The DNA here is from genome assembly GCA_033980235.1 of Diadema setosum. Classification (NCBI taxonomy): domain Eukaryota; kingdom Metazoa; phylum Echinodermata; class Echinoidea; order Diadematoida; family Diadematidae; genus Diadema; species Diadema setosum. The sequence goes on from CM067065.1 coordinate 19,893,298, forward strand.
TTTCGTAACGAAATATTCCGTGTGACACTTGGCGCTCCAAGGTTTTTGTCCATGGTTTAAACCATGGTTTCATTTGCACCACCTTCGTGAATTCGGGCCTATCATAGGGTTTAGAGGGTTGGTTTCCTAGTCACTGACAGTTAATTTCCAGACATTTTTGCCAATCAGTGAGTAAAGCACAGTAACGGTTGATCATGTGTGAATCATGTGTTGATCATGTGTGAGTCATGTGTTGATCATGTGTGGATCATGTGTGGATCATGTGTGGATCATGTGTGGATCATGTTTGGATCATGTGGGGATCATGTGGGGATCATGTGGGGATCATGTGTGAATCATGTGGGGATCATGTGTGAATCATGTGGGGATCACGTGTGAATCAGGTGGGGATCATGTGTGAATCATGTGTGAATCATGTGGGGATCATGTGTGAATCATGTGTGAATCATGTGGGGATAATGTGGGAATCAATTGTGGATCATGTGTGGATCATGTGGGGATCATGTGAATAAATACACAGTGTAGTTATCATGCCACCTATGGATCTCTATTGAATGGATTTGATAGCCACATTATCATCTGAGTGGATTTGTTTAAACTTACATTACAGCAAGGTTTTATGAGGAGTATTCTGGTTCACCCATGTATTGCGATTCATGTTTTTTTTTTCTCTAATGATCAAGTAACAAGCTTTGCTTAGCAACTCGCCCCTCCTACCAAAACACACATTGATACTTGGAATTCAGTTAGTTATCATCAAACACTTGGTGCTTTATTGGGTATTAAAGTATCAGTAAAACTTTACGGCTGTTTGCAGATTTGCATACAAAATTGTGCATACAAATTGAATAGATGAGTGTTTCTGTAAATTGGTCTACAAACTGACTGCTGGTAAAAAGTTTGGAAAGTTACTGCTGTGTGAACAGGGGCACAAACGGTGTTAAACAGGTGAATTGGATCAAGAAAAGTGATTCTAAGTAGTACCCTGAACAGTCCTTTCACACGGCCGACGCCCAGGTCCACTCTGTTCCACTGGTTGCCCATGTCTTCTGCCAAGTAGATTAGCAACGTCTTGGAGAGACCAGATCTCAGATATACACCAAGACTTCCAATGTCTGATCAGAAAAGAATTATTGTGCCATGAATTTTCAAACAATCATGTAAAAAAATAAGTAGAGGAAGAGCAGATATTTCACCCTGTAATTGCTATCACTACTAATAGTGTCAATCACTACTGATAATTGTCTAAATCTAATTTTGAAATAGCAGTTCAAAAGGAAAATAATGCTGACAGACATGAACTATCTACAATACAAGTAGGTTTTCCTAAACTCAGTAAATGAAGAAATCTTCCATGTTTGACTGCTGACTTCTGTTGTTAGATTGAGGATCAAGTATGCCAGCAGCTCTCCTTTCCACACCATGTTTAATTCCTTCAGTATTTTTTCCCTCATTCTAGACTACAAAATGCATGTAGATTAGCTGCGCACAAGGCTGCCTTTGTCAGTGTAAGTTCATTCTGGTCTTTTCTGCTAAGACAGCAATCTGAACTGATCTAATATCTATTGTCATAGCATTTCATGAGCTAATACAACTGTAAACACAGTGATAGGTAATACATTATTAAAAACCACTTTTCCCAGCCCCTTTGAATTATATTTCATGATTTCATCATGCAGTTGTGTTTTCTTCTCCTAACAAAATATAAGGGCAGAGTTAAGAAGACACAACAGTGCCTTTTGTATAAGATGACCACCATAAACTTTAGTGGAAGAGTGCGCTCTGCCCTCGACATAGCCTTTTGCCAAGACCCTCTTGCTGTATTGTGAAGAGAGCCCAGCTGAGTGGGGTTGCACAAGGGCTTTTTGAGATCTGCTTCGCATCATTTTGTTAGCCCTTTGAATTACTGACTTTTGCTCCCTCATTTCAGGAGCAAAAGATGCCCAATCAGTGTGTCTGTCTGCTCAAGCTCAATTTACATATGGCGAATGCACTCCACAGACCTCCACAGGTGGTTAGTGATGATGCAAACAGCCAGATAACGTGGTGGTTGTGGGAAGCGCACCATTCCATTCCTATTCCCATTGTCGATGGGAACCCATTAATAATGTCTATTCGATAGAGTTCATGCGTCATGAATAATAATGTGTGAAGCAGATCTCAACAGGCCCTCGCGCTGTCATGCTCAGCTGGGCTCACTTCTCTCGCCCATTATAGCCATCTTACAGCGAGAGGGCCGTGACAAAGGGCTACCCTAGACAGTGAGTCAGACTCAAGTCAAAGGGCGTAAATACTCAACTTTGAGTGATAAATGCCATTAAAACCAAAACAACAACAACAACCAGACCTGTGCCATAGAGATGAACCCATAGCTGTAGGAAGCATGAGGGACTGGAGTCATAGAACTCTGGTGAGACCAGGATGGCTTTACTGTAGCCTGATCCAGTACTGGAATCCACATACAGGTAGTGACCTGTGGTGATTCAAACAAAAGCAAACAAAATGCATAAGAGGTTGTAGGTATTGACACAATTTCAATGACAATATACAATTTTACATTACACTTGTACCTTCATAAATTTTGATCTCTTGCAATTGTGACATTGTCATACAGCAGACTTCATGAAGACACTATTTTTCAAAATATATGCAAGTTTTATATTGTACTACTTTCTTCTGTTTACATGGGGTACAGGAATCAAATTGAATCAGTTTGAAAGGATGCAGGTGTGTAGGTGATTATCACTTTGGTGGAAAAGCCTTCGAGATACATGAGGAAAACATCTTCATGGGAATCCTGTATGACAGAAATAAGTGGACTGTTAGAAAAAAACCATCAGACTTTTATCGAGTGAAACAGCAAGTACTCAGTTGTAACCTTTTCATGTCCACATTCACAAGGATTACATCGACGCCAGTTTAAAGAAAAGCACTGAAGAAGTCGCACATGAAACATCTAGACTCACTGCAATTTAGAGAGGACAATTTCATATGCAAATTATGAATACACAAGAAAATTAAGCAATCGTACCCAGTGACGTTCCTAGGGTGTGGTCATAGCTAGGACCGGTGTTGTCGGTAGGCGTGGCTCCCATACCCATCATCCACTGGAACCCCCCATCACTGGAGTCTGTATAGTTACACCAGCCTCCTTCAAAGTCACATGATCCTAAAGCAACACAATGGCAAACAAAACAAACATTGACTACACATGACAAACATATTTGGATGTACCTTTGGACATGGCATTTCATGTCCGTTGGATATATATACACAGAGGTATTATTTGACATATCAAATCTTTTGGGGAAGTTTGTCTGAAGTGGGCAACCAACCATTCTGCACAGAAAGAGGCAAAATCTACATCACTCTGATGAACATCTGGGGGGTGTTTCATCAATTTAGTTAGCACTGACAAGTTGTGAGTCTCTGACAATTTCAGCAAAATCTGTGGATTTGATTGGCTGAGAAGCTCTGGTCACTGACTGTTACCATGGTGATTGCCAGAGACTGACAATTTGTCAGGGCTGACAACTTTCATGAAACGGCCCCCAGATAATATCAGTTGTGGAGGAATCACAATCTTTACAGTCATTTCAAGTCAGACTGAGAGTAAGCTAAGACTCAGGACTTACGGACAAAATCATGATAAATTTTTACTTGCAGAAAAAAACAAAACAGTTGCAACACAAAACAATAAACAAACTTTAATGAAAGGTACAGGAGAATGACACAGTCGTGACAGTTCTTTACATTTGACCATCTAGAAAAGCAGCCAATCTTACAAGTTTCCTGTTGAACATTGCTCCACCAAATACACTGTATAATGACCTTTGCCTCAGAATATTACCCAAGTCAGGATAAGTTTTGTTCAGGGTGATAATGAATACATGCAATGTCTATTATATGTTCCATTTTCTATAATCTACAGAGGACAAGATTCCATGTGAATTGATAATTGAATATTTTTTTTTCCCCTTGCTAATCATAACCAATTATAATGAACATAAGAGGCAGGCATTCACTGATATTCAATGATTTCTCTTATCTTTTTATAAATTAGACAAAATACAATACAATTAGGCAATACTCCAAAACACAGAGAGTATCCTGTTTGAATCCCAAGGGACCATCCTACCACAATTGAGTTCATCACTGCCGTCCCCACAGTCATCCTGGAAGTTACAGACTTGGGTCCTGTCTGTCAGACAGCCCCCATTGGTGCAGTAGAACTGGCAGGGCGGGGTCGGTGTCGGGGAGGCACACGCTCCCTGGTAGAGGACTATGTCATCCAGACCAATGTCACTCTGGGATGGCGTCCCGACCACGCCCTCAAAGATGATCTAGAATATCCAAAGACAAAGGATGTGTATACTTGTAAAACCATGACAAAGAAAATGAAAATGAGCAGAATACACAAACCAATGAACAACTACATGGAGAAGGAAAGATGTGCAAGTCATACAAAGCCCCCAAACCAGACATAAATATAATGCCCCCCCCCCCTAAAAAAAACTAGAAATGTCCCTACAGCGACTGGTTATACCCCCGCCAAACAACATTTCATAAGCTTTGGTCAAAACAACATTTCATAACCTTTGGTCAAAAAACTGAGGAAGTAGTCAAATCCGCAAGATCTTTCTTTGATCTTCTGCCATTAATATGGCGTTACCATGGCAACGTACTTTCGGGTACTGTCGAAACATGCGTCTTGCACATCTACAACCAAAGGCACACATCTGTACCAAGTTTCATGGAAATTGGGCAAAAACTGAGGAAGTAGTTTGCAACACAAAATTTTCCATCATTTTGGCTCATAATATGTGAGCTGTTACCATGGCAACATACTTTTTGTCACTGTCAAGAAATGTGTCATGCTGACCTATATCCTAAGACAAACAATCAATATGAATTCCATGAGAATTGGAAGAACACTGATGAAACAGTTTTGCCATGAAGCATTTTGCCCTATATTTTACCAATAACATGCCGTTACCATGGCAATGCACTTTTTGCCACTGCGGAAATATGTGTCTTGCACATTAACATATTCAGATGAACATCTGTACCTAATTTCATAAAAATTGATCAAAAACTGTGGGAGGAGTTCGCGACGCAAGATTTGTACCCATTTTTGCCCATAATATGCCGTTACCATGGCAACGTACTTTTGGGTACTGTCAAAAAATACGTCTTGCACATCTACAACCCAAGGCACACATCTGTGCCAAGTTTTATGGGAAACGGTTGAAAACTGAGGAAGTAGTTCGCGACACAAGATTTGCAACGGACCGACCGCCCGACCGACCGCCCGCCCGACCGCCCGACCGACCGCCCGACCGACCACCCGACCGCCCGACCTTCCGCTGATTCCTATATACCCCCTTCAAACTTCGTTTGGCGGGGTTATAAAGAGAAAAATACATGCCAATGAGTGAATGTTGTGAGAACCTGTAATTTTGGTCTTTTCCTATGAACATACAATGGTAGATATACATTTTATTTCTTCGCAGTCTGTCATAATATGTCTATAACTCAAATAGTAGATACATGCAATGCAGAGCAACAATTACTACTGTGCTTTAAAAGTGTGGTGAGTTGACTTTAAGTTAAATTAGTGCATACCCTGTCTAATCTCTATACATAGTTCTTTCTAAAGGAAACAACAATTACCTTACAATAGTTATATATACAAGTACCATGGACAATTTGTCAATTAAGGGTTAAAGTCCATTCATGCTGCACCTCATAGTTACTGCCATCACTAGTCACTGTCACTAGGGCGTGGTTCCACTGGTCCCCTTGGCTACCAGACATTGTCCAGATGGGGGTCCAGTTGTCGGGTGTGGCTGCATTGCGCACCATGGTTGTCAGGGATCCTGCCCCCTGACCATTCAGATGATACCAGAAGGACAAGCACCTGTCACCGGAGTCCATGATTGTTTCCGACATCAGCCAGGCCGCGTCGCCAGAGGAACGGGGAGAGGCAGAGTCCAGGACCATGTAAAAACCTAGATGTTGGTCAAAATACATGGATTTGGCATTTTGAAGCACCACGTTCAAAGGAGGAAAAATTATAGAATATAATTGTAAATTACGAAGTTGGTTTTATGTTCATTTTTTCGACACGTACTTGATTCAAAGGATGCAAAACTCAAATACGTATCTATTGTGACATTGTAACATATAAAGTAACTTCATTGTAAGAACTTGATCAACAGCTAATCAGACTAGTCTTACATCTTACACTGCTACATATATATATTTTTTTTTATGATGCTTTCGAAACAAAGGCTTGAGAGTAAACACCAACATTTGATGATCATTGTGATTTTCATCCACTGCTTATGGCAACTGAGCGTTTCATGTTTCACATCAATGGAAAAACTGCACTATCAGAGAGTCAAACAATTCTCTTCCTCCTCAGACAGCCGTCAAACTATAAAGTGAGGTTCATGGCAAGAATCACATTAAATATACATTATGATCCATCATTACTAATCTCATATTCCTGCATCAATCCCCTTTGACCTCTTGACCTTTACCTAGGGATGTTCCACGGGTGTGGTCCATGGAAGGTCCAGAGGTCGCCTGGCTGGGCCCCTGGAGTCGCAGCCAGTCAAATTGGTCCGTATCCCCATTATGTCCAATGTTCCAGTCGGAGGGGATGTTTACATAGGAGCAGGTGTCTGCTTCAAAGTCACATGACGCTACGGGAGCACAGGCGTCCTTGTTGAGGTCGATGTCGTCCAGGGCTAGGACGCCATCTTGATTGAGTGTGGCTTCAAATACAATCTGTGATGAACCAGAAAGACCAAAACATTGTCATACCATGATACCTTGACATCCGGCATTAATTGTTCTTGCTAAGGATAACACATTTTTCTGACATGATTCTTGAAGTAATTGTATTCATACCACAGTTGACTTTGTGACAGAACTCAGTTGAGTGCTTCATTGTAACCATTCAATATGACTGACTACTGCTCAAGTTTTCTCATATGAGTATTGAAGGAAAAAAACTCTGTATTTCCAGATAATTCAAGACATTCATTGCACATGCAATTTTGGAAACATTTGAACAAATACTGCACTGTCAAGAAAACAAAAACTGCACACCGACATATGCAAATATAGCACGTGATCTACAAAGTATATGTACTTTGTAGCAGCTACACGTAGGCCAACATTAACTTACTGTGTAATCAAGAGGACTGGAAAACGAGGCCTCCATGACTGTCCACATATTCCCCATACGAGGGAGCCCTCCGTCAACCAGAGTCAGCACGGGGGATCCCCCAACATTCACCGTGACCCTGAGGTTCGGGGGGCTGGGGCCATCGCGGTAGACCCAGAACCTCGCACAGCGCTGGTAGGTGGCCTGGTAGACAGGGGAGATGAGCCTGACTTGGTTGCCAGGACTCTGCTGGAGGAAACCTACAAACACGTAGTTTCCTGCAGGGAGAGACGGGAGGTCGACACATGATGTAAGATCACCAATAAGTCTTGTGTTGCTTATAGGGGGCTGTACAGTACTGGCTGAGGTGGGGATTCATGTTTTTTACATTCCAAAGTGAGGTAATGAGAAATCTCTTATGAAATATGAAAGAGCATGTAATTTTTTGAAGGATTCAACGTTTATTTGATGAAAATTGGTTTTCAAATGGCTGAGATATCCAAAAAAGTGATAATAATAAAAGGTGACAGGCCACAACTTTCTTAGGATCTCTTTGTTTCACGTTGTTTTTGGATATCTCGGTCACTTCAAAACCGATTTTCATCAAATAAACTTTTGATACCCCGTTGATACCCCTTGTTTAGGACCCCGCTGGAATTTTGACTCATGAGCTCCATTGTCCTTGTGTGTATATTTTGTATTCACGACAAAATTCTATTAGCCCACCTTCCATTTATGTATTTATGCCAAACTGTTACGTCATCATCTATACCTCCATACCCACTTAAATCCTGACAATCTCAGTCGTTGTTCTCTCATTGTCCTTATTTGTAGTAGGGTATAGTTGCAACATGTGACCTTTCTGTATTTTATTCTGTATTTTATTAGTGACACTTATTTGATTTGATCTTTGTTCGTTTTAATCGGATCCCCCAGTTATAATATGGTCTAAAAAAAATATTTGTACTTATGTTTCCCCAAATCTGATTTTATCACGGGACCTGCGGCTCTATACAAGCTTGATTTTACGCAGGCCCCATCATATTTTTTCGCATTATGATCTTAGTTCACAACTCGCATGTATACAGACCTTGTGTATACCAAGACAAACTTTTGAACATTCCGGTGAAGTTCTATTTGAATTATGTTCTGTATAAATTTCACATCAATTTACTTTATATTGTGATATATGTGAGAAAATATGAAATAAATTGAAATGAAATGAACTAGATATATCGCTATGGCGACTGATATGCCTCCGCCATAATGCATGGTTCTCCTAATATAGTATAGTACAATGTCTTGACAATGTCTTGACAATGTGTGATGACAGTTTCACACAATTGGCAAAATATTGAAATGACAGGTTTGACACAAATGTGCTGAATGTTCACTTTCCTAGAACTAGGTTCAATTGGATGAATGATTAAAATGTCAGAGAGCAGGTATTTGGGGAACTGATGATTTTTATTTGACTTTTGACCCTTTTATAAGTTTATGCATTGAGTAATTTTCAAGGTATTGAGAAAAAGTATAATTTCAGTATCAAATGGGAAAACAGCATTATCTAAACCTTTCATTTGATCTTTGACTTCACAGTTCCATAGAGAATCACTGTAAGGTAGAACATGCATAAATATGTAAGTTTCATGATGATACCTTGAGTTACTTTCGAGATATGGAGGAAAAAGTGCAATTTAGCACTTTCACTTGACCTTTTACCTTTTGACCTTTGACCTTTTGGCAATTCCCCAAAAATATATATTGGGTAATACATGCCATACATCAAGTTTAAAAAAAAACAACCCTTCAGGCATATTGCATTTTAAAGAAAGTAGTGCTATTTTGAGGAGTTGACCTTGACCTTTGACCCCCTTGACCTTTGACCCATGACCCCCAACTTCCCTAGATAATCACTGCCCGTCGGTACAAGCATATATACTAAGTTCCATGAAGATACCTTGAACCATTTGCGAGATATGGAGAAAAACATGAAATTTCAATTTTTTTTTCCACAAAATAACCTGTGACCTTTGACCTTTGACCCTGTGACCCTAAAATTCACACAAAGTATTATCCCCCAAGGATATACCCTCATACCAAGTTTGATGTAAAACCACCACACGGTTCTTGAGATATCGACAAAAACAAAACGGGACGGACGGACGTACGGACGGACGTACGGATGTACGGACGGACGTACGGACGTACGGACGTACGGACGGACGGACGGACGGACGACCCAAAAACATAATGCCTCCGGCCACTTCGTCGCGGAGGCATAAAAATTGCATGCTCTTTGACATCTCATAGAATGGTTTCTGAATATCTCGCAAAACGTTAAAAGCTAAACCTCGACCAGAACTGTACACACCCTTTAAAAGGTTTGCATGGTGAAGTAAATGAGGGAGAAAGGTTTGCGGGAACACCATGTGTACATACATACACATATACAGAGATGCCAACTATTACGGATTTCCCGTAATTGTTACGGGAAATGATCACGATTACGGGAGTACGGAATGTCGCCTAAAAATTACGGTTTTTGGAAATTCCGATAATGCCCTATCGCCTATGCAGCAAGCGCTACATCCATGCGTTAGGCTTCCCCGTCTCTCCCCGGCGCGCCCCCGAGCCGGAAGCGCGAGCGGCCCCGGCGCAGCGAGCCCTGACGATACTAGCAGACTACACACTGTACATGTTTCATTCTCCAGCCGGCCCGCGTTGCCTGGTTGCCCGCATTTGTGTGTGTCTGTGTCTGTGTACTCGACGTGTGTGTGTTCGTAGCTTCCATTATAGAAAAGTGTGCGCACACGCAATTCGCTGCTTGCGTACTGTGTACACCGAACGGAACTTCGCGCGCGTGAATCCCTGTCGCCTACGGACCCTGGATGTTTACATGGATCGCCGTGGTATCCCCATGTGTGGCCGGCCGGCTGGGGAGCGTGAGTATGGTAGCTTAGCTACACACTGTAGCCAGCTGCCACTTTAGACAGTACCCAATTTCGTTTTGAGTCGGGGTAGAAGCGCTTCGTTGTGCAATGTCTGCTTCTTTTTCTCTACTTCTTCCGTTTTTCCCTTGCCTCCCAAGTACGAAATGATTTTAGAGTGTTGTGTGTGTTTTTTGTAACGTTATTGCATCATTTTTCTGCAAGGAAGAGGTGAGTTTCTGTTCGTGTATTGTCTATTGATGATGTGCACAGCAGTATGTGCAGGTGAAAAGCGTTCGAACTTTCTTTCCCGAATATCGTGGAAACTCGATGTATTTCTAGGCCTATAAAAGGAGATCTCATATAACAGAATACTTATAACTATTTTCAGGTCAAAATGAATTAATTTCCCTTATTTTGTATCGTTTATTGACGATCTCGAGGATCTCGTCGTAATACCAAATTTCCAATGTGTCTATTAGATTTAATTTTCGCGTAGCTTTCGGTGCTGCAAATTTTTGCTAGGGCCTAATCTTACTACAAAACTTATCGTTTTATTTCTGTTGTTTCTCACACCTCGTTTGGTACGATTTCTTCCATTTTATATCACTTTATCCGTTCCCTTTATGCTTTTGAATATTTAAACGTAATTCTTAAGTGTCTCGCACTGTTATTTTCGTAACGGCGATTTCTCCGCTTTCCTGCAATACTTTTTCGAATCGAAGCGACGTGTGTTGTCTTTTCTAAATATTTGTGTTGTTGGGAGGTGTTGATACTTTGTATTTGTTATTCTTATTTATTTTCGTCGGTGTTTATCTCGAGGGACTATGCGTGTTTCTTAATGTTAATAGGAAAAGGCTAAAATGAACCGAGTGATGTCTGATAGTGATGATGAAAACTATGCCGGTACAAAAAGACGTCTTACTGTGAATGCTGAGCGTATGTGCCGTTCGTTTTATTTCACTTTCCCTCTTATTCTTCTTTCCCTCTTACTCTTCTTTCCCCTCCAAAGAATGATAAAAAAAGAAATTACATACACCTCACAACAAAAAGATCCACGATCTACCAACCTTGTAAAGTTAAATCTATATGTTCAATATCAGCAAAGAATAAGGGGAAAGCACGAATTACAATAAATTAGAGCGAAGAGATTGTTTTACATGCAGTCTCTTCGGCTCGAAGAAACTTGACACCCCACCCCTCTTCCCCCCTTGTGGAAATTTCCACAAAAGCAGGTGCCACACCCAGGTGCGTGCCAGACGAAAGAATGCGCGCACTGGAATAAACAGCGTGTAAATATCCTGGAAATATCGATCGAAGAACCAGCTCATTAGTTAAAGTAAAGGAATCATTGCAAAGATATCGTGATTCTATAGCCTTTCTTTTGGCGCATAGTAGGAAACATCAAACAGTCGAATATAGTGTACTTAATCGAATATCTTATGTTCCCTGAACTATAAAAAAGAATCGATTAATCAGTCAATTGAAAATGCAACCACAGAAATACTTAAAAGGTCTCGTATGCCCAGACAAATTCACTACGATTAGGTCCAATGAGATCGAGTCATCACCTGGTTAGATAGTAAAATCATGACAACTAATTTCAGTTCACGCTCATCATAACTGCTTATTACTTTTCAAAGTTTTGGCTATCAACATTCGTTCGTAGGTGTTTTTGTTTGTTTTGTATGTTTTTCCTCGTGAAAGACGTAATGACTTTTTCGTATCGAATGTAAACTCCATGTTTACCGTAAACAAGCCATTCAGCTCAGCTATGGCGCATTCGATCCATCGAACTTGCAGTAACCTCTTAGGCAGGAGCACATATGGGTCTCTCCTTTAAACTTGAAAGTGATACCACGTGTTTGCACATTGGCGCAACCACACACAGCGCGGCATTTTTTGCGATCATCGTTATAGCAGAGTTTCCGATTCCAGTTAGGGTAAAAGAAATTGGAATACTTCGGAAAATACTAATGTTTAAAATCCAGTAAAATGAAAAAGCCTGAAAACAACGCATGATTATATTTTATAGTAAACAATAGTCGGAAACACCGAAGAGAGTTTTGCATTCGCTCACACAGAAGCTTTCTGGAGAAGATGAAAGCGTTCCCCCTCCCCTGCTAGATAGTGGAAGCTTCCATAACCAGCCCAGCAAGTTTCTGGAGGTACATACATGCCCTTGTACACATGTATGCATTGCGAGAAAGCAAGCAATCAACGCTGCTGAACATTGCGTAGTTTGGATTCTTTATAGTGCTGGTGTCCAGCTCGATACTTCGGCATGTGTCGTAATGTTTTGTTTAGAGCCTGTAGGCCTCATAAGTCGACGAGTTTAATTCAAAATAGCAAAAAGGGGGAGATGGGGAAATTACGGATTCTGGTGGAAAAATACGGATTTTGGAGCTGCTGAGTCCGGATTTGTGCTTCCAAAGGTTGGCATCTCTGCATATAGCCTGTTGAGAATGAGCAGGGCGTTAAGTTGTCTTAAACATTATGGGTCAAGTGTCGACCTAATGCCCTTATAATTCTCAAATGATGACATGGTGTTACTGCAAACCTTTCTCCTTCACCCATCTGTCTATCTGCGACATTAATGCACTTAGCATTTTGATCAAGCTTTAATGTATGCAAGGACTTTATAGTCAAAATCAATAATAAAGTGAACTATGAAGTAACTATAAAAAGCAAACAAACCAACAAATAACAGTCTCAAACAATAATCAAGTAACCCGCTGCTAGTTTCAAAGACAATTATGACACCCTATGTATTTGTCTTTTTGAGCAAAAAAAAAAGAGGAAAATTATGACAATAATATGCCATGTAGCCTGTAAAGACACACATTCACAGGGTATCTATCAACACCTGACTTGTTTGTAAATTCATGATGATTCCTGCATTTAGCATTGCTAAACCGCATCTATTTCTATAACAAAGTTTTTATGGTGTCTAATAAATTATATTAAAAGGAATCCAGTTGGACTGACTACAGTGTATAATACAGTACATTGTACAAAAATGTTTGCCCACTGTGAGCATTTTAATGAGGCAATTTTAGAAAGAGTATTCAAGTATACTCTGTAGATAAAGAAAAGTTTACCATAGGCAGTTTGGAATGTGTGATCATTGGACGGTCCGTAGGGTGAGTTGTACATCCCTCCATTGGCCAGTGTCCAGTCACCGACGTCTGAAGGATCCTGCTGGAATCCACAGAGATCTCCGGTCTCAAAGTCACAGAATGCTACAGACAGAATGCAACAAATGCAATTATAACACTTATACAAATCACAGCTAGAGCTAAATTCTAGTGAAAGAAGTCATAGAGATATCGAAACTGCTTTAACTTGATTTCTTTATCCCTTCTGACCATGCAGGCCTGTGAATTCCCAAACCAGTTGCTGAATATCTCACTACTTGTTTTTTTTTTTTTTTTCAACATCTGAATGGCTTACTTAAGATATAAGAATACTACAAAAAATTGTGTGTGTATAAGCTAAGAATTTGAACATAATCTAACTGACCTAAATAAATTGACTTGACATGAATGGAAATGAATTGAATTTACAATACAGACAAGGTAGTCAGCCCTCTCAGGTTAGGTCCTGAATATCAACCAAGCAAGTGTATGTATACTGTCAATACTATTATAATAGGAAATATGATTATTTTGTTTCAAGACAGCAGCATCATAAGCGATGTAAACAACATTTCATTTTCCAATCAATTCTTTACTTTGCATGTACAGTGTAGTTTAACCCTATTCTAACTGGGCTATTTGAGACCAAGTTTTTTTTGGGGGGGTCAATTTGACCCCCTTCAGATCTCGGCCGCCGATCGCGCGATCGCCGCAAAATTTTGCCTGAACATAGAGCCGGATGTCAAATACAAGATTACATGGTCATACAAAAGAAAACTTTTGATTTTCTATTTTTAGTTACTTAATTATGCAAATTTACGCATGAAATCATATTTTCACCTATAACTCCATTAAAAAGACTGAATGATTGCTAAATTTTTGTGTAAGAGTTCCTCAAGACACATTGAACAATTTTCTTGTAAAAAAATAGCTAATCAAAATCAGTTTCTTTTGTTTTTAATGTTTTGTTAATTTCTTATGTATTTCATTGTTTTTTTGACCTTTTGTTTTCTACTGTTTTTTGGCCAAAATTTGTTGCAGGCACTTTTTCAAGCTTATCTACATTAAAATTGATTAATTTCAATGGTTAAAAGTTGAAATAATCTAATCTATATCAATTTAACCAAAAAACACAATTTGCATTGGATTTCGATATCATGAATTTGAGCTGTTTTCAGGTTGATATGCATACGCAAAACATTACGTAATTTGGTCTCAAAATATGAGAAAAAAGTCATGAAACGACGCAGCAAAATCTTTGCGCGTTGCGGAATCGTGGTGCAAAATGTTGAGGGGGGGTCAAATTGACCCCCCCCCCCAAGTGAGAATAGGGTTAACCCTAAAAAGACTGGGCTATTTTGGTAGCTCGAAAGACTGGGGGGGGGGGGGGGCCTAAAGGGCCCCCCCTTAAGATCTCCGCCGTGGATCGCGCGATCGCCACGGAAATTAGCACAATGGTAATGTGCGATGTAATCTACAAGATCGTATATTTAAATTTTCCAAAATTTTATTTTATTTTGATTAATTATGCTAATTTATGCAAGAAATCAGACTTTTTTATCTAAATCGGTAAATAAAGCTCCAAAAGTGCTCATTTTTGGTCCAGATATTCTTTGTAGCATTCTTAGCAAATGTACTTGAAAAAAAATTCGGTATCAAAATCAATTTCTTATTTATTTTATTGTTTTATGAATTTCTTATGTATTTCTTTGTTTTTTTGACCTTTTGTTTTTGTTGTTTTTTCAGCAAAATTTGTGGCAGACCCTTTTTGAAGCATAATACTACTAAAACAAATTGATTTTAGCCATTGAGAGTAAAAATAAGCATATTTATATGAACCATGTGATAAAACTCAATTTGTATTGACTTTGTACACAAAATCACATTTTTGAGCCATTTTTGATCTCACGTGCATGTACAAAAAGTTATGTAACTTCAGAACCGTACCCCTGGGCGTCACAAATTTGGTGTCAAAATGTGCGGGAAACTCGAAAGAAAAAAGTCATAGAGCATCGCGGCGAAAGCATTGCGTGTTGCTGAGTAATCGCGCTAAATGTCGAGGGGGGGCCTTTTAGGCCCCCCCCCCCAGTCTTTTTAGGGTTAAAGGGAAACAAAAAAGGTGGAAATTACTATCAAGAAAAAAATGAGTTACACTTAAATAAGTACTTAGACATTTCAATCATACAACTACATGAACATGTGGCACAGGTTTGCGCTGATAGATTTCTAACTCACTTGATGGTGGGCATTGACCACTGCTGAAAGCAATGTCATCCATGGCGATATCACCTCTATCTCCATTACCAACAACTCCTTTGAATTTCACCTGTGCAGAGTTATGATCAAATGAACATTGAGAATGGTAATGACTACAATGTATTTGCACTGCAAACACAGATAATTTCTCACTTTCAAGAAAACCTGTTACCTCATCAATACCTAATTTTTATCATAGTTACCTGAATGTGAATACAAACTTGTATTGAATCTAAGGGATAAAAGCAACATTAAGAGTCTGAGAGTAGCAGGAGAAATGAACAATTATCCACTGCCTAAGTAAAAGAAACTTTTTAATGATCATTTCTTTCTGAAAAAAAAAACAACAAAGTCCATGCACTTTTCTTTCATGCCATAGAATTCAATTCCCTCATAGATTAACAATGCCATACATGATTGACTCAAATCACCTAAACCTGCCTTGCAGCACATACTTGAACACCATAATGTGTATTTATGGCAGACAAAATGAATATATGATAAAATTTGAAGTTCATAACACCATTGCTTTTTAAGAAAATCCATTTCAAATTTGTACCTCTTGTTTAATTCTCTCTACTGGAAGACATATTATTTTTCTTTCTACCAAAGACTCATCATTACTTCTTCTTTTTTTTTTCAATCTCTCTAGTGCTACCACAGAACATAATATTACTTTTTTCTTTCTCTGCACCAAATAACAAACTTTTCCTATTTATTGTCTCACTGCTTAAAGGTTAAAGGAGTTGAGCTTGGACTACTTCATAGATGCTACAAAAGTTTCATTTTTAGATCAACTTACAATGAATTCTCCAATGAGGTAAACCTGAGCCTGCTTCCAGTCACTACCCTGGTTCCCACTCCGTGTCCACTCCACAACGTCTGGACCTCCAGTGTACTGGACCAAGACATCCAGCCTTCCGACATCTGCTCCATACATGTGATACCACCAGGAGAGGCATCCTCCTTGGGTGGCTGCCGTGGTAACCGACCACAGGGATGCACTCTCATCGCTGGAGCGGCCGGTTGCTTCCGTGTACACATAGGAACCTTCCAGAATATACATGTATAATGATGTAGACATTTGATGCACAAAATTTTTCATAAGACAGGCTTTTTCATCATCAGCAGAAATTGGCTGCAATTATTAACTTAATGTTATAATCATTTTCATGTGAGGACTTGGAAAATTTTCAATGCATTAGTGCAATTTCTTCGAGCATATTCCTGTTGATATGGGGAAGTCAAACACACACCTTTTAATTAGGCATACAATTGGCATTATGCTGTAAAATTCAACTCTCCAGTCAAATCAACTTCTTGATTTTAGTACTAGTGGGTCCCCTAAAGGCCTTACAGAATAGATATAGTGCTAAAAATACATGTAAGACCACCAATAAATTGATGAAGAGCTAAAATTCCACTTTTTGAACAAGAGGACTAAGGAAACTTCCTGGTAGGACCCTTTTGGTGGTTCTATGAGGAGTGGTCACATGATGATAGGGAACTTTGGGTCTGTAAACTCATTTTTCTAAATGTGCTGAAGGTGATCTGATTATCTCCTAATCATCAGAGGCAATTATTCTACCCAAGTCTTATGCTACATGCACATGGTTATACACCTGCAGTGTGATGAACTCCTTTAAAAGTTGAAAGTCTCATTCTTGTCCGTTTCCCCAAAACTGTAATCAGACTCGTAACATTTATTCTGTGCCAGGGACTTTGGATGGTACAGTGTATGTACAACACTAAGGGGTTTCCTGAGCAGATAAGCACTCAAAGCACAGAAAGGATTATACAGACATCTTAAACCTACCACTTGAACTTCCAAGGGTGTGGTCAAACTGAGGACCGGTCCCAGAGGAAGGCGTGGCCTCTGATCTTCTCAGCCAATCAAAGTCATCAGAGCCGTCTTGGGTGAAGTCACAGAAGTCAGCCTCAAATGTGCAGAGTGACAGGACAGGAGCTGTAGTCCAGGAGGAAAGAAAGGAGAACAAAAACCATTAATCATACAGTTTTGACTCATTGCAATATATTTTTACATTTCTCGTATATAACCTGTCTCTGTAAAAGTATTATCTAAGCATCAAACTATTCTGTTCAGTGATAAAGTCACTTTTACCGGCATTCCACACATCACCAATGCACGCCATTATACACTGGTGTTGACTGTTAGGATGATAAAATGCCACATGTGACATGTATCGTAATAACCAGTAAGGAGTTACTGCACCCAAATCTCTGACCAACATCTTATTATCTATCCCTCAAATAAATGTATTTCTCCCAAAATATGACATGACATTTGGTGCCATAGAACAATGAGCAAAATATTTCCTGATCTGATAATAGTATTTTTTTTTCTCATTCAGCCATGCCTTTATGATACATTCTTTGTTAAATGGACTGTAAGAAGGGCACCTGTATTGTTATATTGAAACGTAAATGCAAATTGAGGGGACATTCCTTCTAAACTTCAAGCCCTAGATGTAAGGAATGCAGGTTTTTGAGAAATAAAAATCAATATGTAATCCTATCTCATAACACTCATGATTATAAAACACTTGTCAATTTTCTCAACATCAAAACCAAGGAGAGAGAGAGAGAGGAAGAGACTGGTATACAAACACAAACCTGAGGTAGGTGTTGTAGTTGGGACTGGAGGTGATGTTGTGAGCTGAGAACAGGGCACCAGCTCGATGTCTACATCATCAATGGCTATATCCCCAAGAAAGTCAACAAGGAACACAGCCTCAATTTGAACCTTTTAAAGAAAGAACAAGAAAAACACATTAAGTTCCCTGATCTTCAATGAGTAGACTTTTCAACATCATATCAGTACTTGTTTTCTAACATAAGATCATGGCTACACGTGTTGTTACACAGACATGTTCTACAATTAAGCAGATTTTGTCCACTTGAAGATTTTGTCCACATCATGGAAGACCAGTATAATTTGAAAAGTACACAGAAGTTGTAGATGGGCAATGAGTCTTGTTCATGAAATCATTAGGCAGTTAAGTACACATTTTCAAAAAATGAATGGAATGGTAACTTACACTAATACAAAACATGGTCACAATCTATTATGTTTTGAAAGAAGGCAATAGCATGTAACACAATCTCTGCCTTGTCCAGTTCACCACGATCATCTACACACAGCAAGTGTCATCTGAGATACACATTTGCAGTCAAACCCAGCTACAAGCTCTGGAATGACACTGAATGACTTTGTATCCTTCATCCATTGAGGATGAGTCCTGAGTATACTCGAGCAAGCTGTGTCTATGGTAAATGCGTGTTGTAGCAAGATCAGCCCGTCCTGAATGGGTTCATCTGTTTAGAATGTTGGCATTTCACACTGATGATGATATGAGTATGCTAGTAAAGCAGCTACTCATAACTTGATACATGCTGCACAACCATTCAAATGTGTCTCGAGGCAATCCGATCTCTTACCCTGAACTCCACAACACTTGACATCTGGACAAGCCCACCCCACCACACATTGCCTTGGTCACCACTCTTAGTCCACACTTGAGCCTGGCTGTTTGTATTGTCTGTCACATAGATGTTTAACTCACCAACACCTGCAGAGCAGAGTTACAAATAAACACACAGTTGCAAAGGAGGGCAGCAAATAAAACAGCCAGTACTAATTCATGCATCAACTTGAAAAACTCCCTCAATTATTTTGGTTGCAGAATCCTGGCAAGCTTCTAAGTAGCTCAATTCTGGTTTGAGCCTTTACATGTAGCTTGCAACACACAGAGGATTCAAGTTATGTTTCTATATGCAAAAGATGCATTTCAAGATTTGTTTCCAATTCTGTGCAAACTCAATGAAGTAAAACAGTTTATTGTAATCTACGATATTACAAAAATAATGTGGTAATATTTAGAGTTGCAAATTTACTGCGCACAAAATACAATGTAATAATGTCTGATGGAAAATAGACCAAGGACTTACATTGTAATGTGTTACCTTTAACATAAATTAAAGACGCATGGTGCTGTACTATCTCAGAGCACATTCCATTTTGACATTGCATGCTACAGATTCTTATCCATGAAGTATAAGCAGGCATGATGAGAGTTCTAGAAAGTGGAATGCTAACATGCTACTCAATGAACTTACAGCATGCTTGAGTTGTTGGGTGTCTTAGTAATGACAGCCATGTTGCAGATTCATTTTGTATATCTTTCAGGAATTCTACGTGGTCACACTTCACAAACAAAACGGCAAAGCATATTTATGGTTTGCTAATGTACAATTGTACTATGCATTTCAATTTAAAACATACATGTACGCATAACATTTCAAAAGACGATACTTCCACTTTATTACCACAATTCATCAAAAGTCTTTTTGCTGATGTACAACATAACTTTCTGAATATACAGTACATGACACAAACAGCACCACAGCTACAGTGAACAGGTCATAGTAATACAAGTCAGAAGATCTCACCTGTACCAAACATGTGATACCAGAAGCTGAGGCAGGCTGCCGGGGCGGGGTCAAAGTGCTCACTGACCAAGATGGCATTGTCCCCAGGGATCAGGGTGGTGTGAGATGTCTCAAAGTAGAGATAGAAACCTGGCCAGCAGATGCATAGAACAAAATTCTTTATGACAAACATCAACCAGAAATGGTAACCCTGCAAGCTAAGAAAGGGAGGACTTTACACTCACAAGAAAATTTCAAACTTTTCAATTCAAATGCTCCACTTTCTATTTTGCAGGTGGTCCCATTCATTCAAACCTGAATTGCAGAGACATACAAAGTATTTTCTATCATAACTCCTTCAGCTTTTATTTGAAAACAAGTATGACATACATGTATGGTTAGCTTAGATTTATAACTACATGTATTTTTCACATGTGGAAAGAAATAATCTCCCAATACATTCTACATTAGATGTGGGGAAAAGCATTAACACAAATTAACCCAGATAGAGCATTTTTTTTCTGTAACTGCAAAACGAAAATAACATTACTTGTGTCCATTTTTCATGCCAGTGGTACCCAAATTCCATGTCATATAAAAGATGGTCCCCTCACCTGCACCAGTCCCTGTGGTGTGGTCCTGACCAGGACCTGTTCCTGAGCTGGGGGTGGACCCACTGGTCCGGAGCCAGTCCCACACGTCAGCAGTCAGCTCTTGGGACCAGCCGCAGAGACCAGTCTCAAAGTCACAAGCCCCTAGGGGACATCAACAGAGAAAACGTTAGCATGATATGGAGACAGAATAAACATTAACCCGTTGAGGACGAGTCCCGAGTATACTCGGGCAGGCGTCTATGGGAAATGCGTGTTGTAGCAAAATTAGTCCGTCCTCAACGGGTTAAAGGGATAATACAGTTTCGTTTGACATGGGGCTTCAGGTTTCCAACATTTGCTTGATGATGATTTTTCAGATGATGAGAAACCTCTTGTGAAATATCGAAGAGCATATAATTCTAAGAGGAATTCAAGTTTATTTAATGAAAGTTTAGGCTGAGATACTCAAAGCAATTCTAATAAGAGGTGGGACCCACCTTTTATCAAGGTCGCTTTGTTTCACTTTGTTTTTGGCTACCTCAGCCATTTTGAAACCACTTTTCATCAAGTAAACTTTGAATTTTTCTGAGAACTGTATGCTTTTTAACATTGCATAAGGTGGTTTCTAAGTATCTTGTAAAAAGTTTAAAGCTGAATCCTCACCTCAACCAATACTATACCATCCCTTTAAACTTTCCACAAGTAGTCTGTTGAGTATCATTCATTGGTCTGACAAGCCTAGGTATTATGCCTCAACGCCATATTGCGAAAAGACTATTCCAGCCTTAATGGAAAAAAAAAAAAAACAAACACCACAACCACAACAACAAATGTGACCCACTACAACAAAAGGATCCGAAAGTCGGGGGAGGACAATTTTCTGAAAATGACATGACATTATTCCCTTACTCTTCTACTTTCATTTCATGTATAACACAACTCATAAAAGTACTCGGTTGTGGAGATATCGATGATTTTACTAGCGCATGTCAAGTGGTTGGGAAACTCAGAGTTTCGAGAAAAACGCCTTCAAAGTTTTCCTTCCAACGCTAACATGATCAAGGGGAGGCGAGACAGTTTTCACCACTTGACAATAGAAGGCATGCTCCTAGCAACCTCCGCGGTGTTCATTCAAGCTCATTCACAGTTCATATGTAGATTTATATGTATTTATAGATTGAAGATTTACATAAGACAACAATTTGATCTTAGGTTTTTACTCAATTCAATCAAATTTCATCCTCATTCATCTTTCACTATGCTAAGAATCTGGAGAGAAAGATGTGTGCAGCACACCTTGCCAAGAAACTTGAAAATCAAGTGAAAAATTCACTGCACACTGGAGGTTTGTCTAGTTTGTCAGCCTTCCAAACCTCAAACCTTTTTAAATGAATATACTCAAACTTTCACTATCCTACTATTCCTCTAATTTTTCTACTTCTATTCACACATACTAACTTTTAGAGTGGATTTTCATTTAAGAGCACCTCCTCTTTTGAGGCTTTGATCTTTTTGCCCCCCCCCAAAAAAAAAACCAACAACAACAACCAAACACATAAACACACAAAGTGTGGTTAATACACCTGTAAATTTCAATACTTGATATCAACCACACATTGTTCACAATTATGTGTTATAAATACTACAGTAAATATACAGGGAGAGCAAGATTTCCAATAATGAGCATAAAGTAGTTTAATTCAAGCAAGAATGAACTAAGTACAATGTACCTTGTTTTGGACATGCTCCACGTACAATCTTGATATCATCGATGGCGATGTCGCCACCGACGTTGGTTCCCCTCACACCCTCCATGACGATCTGGTAGCGGTGGGGGGATGAGACGTCAACCTGTGCAAAGCGCCAAGTATCCTCAGATGGACCTATCAAATCATTACAGGTAAGAAATGTATGAAGAGAATGAAATGATGGCAGACATCAATCATGTTCCATCTCAGCATGATAATCCTCAGGAATGCCAACCTTGTAAACAGGACTGCAGTATTCTGAAGGCTGGGTGGCACATTTTTGTTGGGGAAAAAACAGTATCTTTAACTCTCCTGCATTAGACGTACAGTTGTATGAAGCAAATGATACAATTTGTGGGAACGCATCAGCATCATTTTTGGTAACAGTACAAAATCCTGAACATAAGCAATAGTTGGCATCTTGGGATACTGCTTGATAAATGATCAAAACATCCATGTTTCTCTTTCTAAATCCTGTCTGGGTACAGGCTAAAGGACTTTACCTGCAATCACTCTGGCTTCATGTGATATTAAATCATCCCAAAGGATCAAATCAGGACAGGTATCCTTGTATTATACACAATTACATCAGTATGTTTATGTTGTGCAATTTCTGAAAAAAAAATGCAATAACTGCATTTCTCGTAAATGTTGTGGCTTCTGTTTGACCAGACAGCAAAACAACTACTGTAACAGTGGATATTTTCGCGCGACTAATTTTTCGCGCTTGGCCGGGTAAGAAGAGTTTCGCATGTTTTTAATTCCGCGGAATCAAGACACCAAGCATAGGAACATATGGCAAGCAAAAATATTTGTGTGCTTTTATTTTCGCGCTAGTGTCTGGTTGCGCGAAATGCGCAAAAATTTCAACACCGCGAAAATTTCCACTTTTACAGTATTAAAAAAATATTTTACTTTGTTTCTGTCTCCTTTTTTCCTTGATTTCTTGTTTTTTTTTCTTCTGCTATCTTATCATTTCCCCTCCTTTCCAAACTATCCATCAAGTTTCAACTTCCAATAATTTTATTCCCCATATGTCAAAACTCTTGTTTTTTCATCTTTATAATCCTATCCTTCATCAATCCTTCAGTAGGAATTCTATCATTTTATCTTCTCCATCCTATCCCACCATCCAACCAATCCATCCACTGTTCTTACCAGACTTGCTAAAGAGGGCACTGCTGTAAGTGACCGTGACCTGATCCAAGGTGTATACATTCAGCTGACCAATGGCCCCACCATAGAGGTGGTACCAGAACTTGAGGCATTCGTTGTCCGTGTCCGAGTAGACCGGACTGAGGAGGCGTGCCCTGTCACCTTGGACACGGGGGGAGGAGACTTCAATGTAGGCATAGAAACCTGTGAAAGTATTGAGACAGAGGACACAACATAATACAGGCTGCTCCAAATACACTATTTTCATGAATTCATGTGAAGCTTACAGAGATTACTGATCAATTTTTACACAATCGATCAACTCTAAAGATATGAAAATATAGAAAAACAAAACTTCAGTAATGATGGAGCAGTGTTAACCTGTTAAAATCTACTTACAAGTATACTCAGGCAGGTGTGTATGGGAAATGCATAATAGCAAAATCAGCTCATCTTCAACAGGTTAATACACGGTATCACACATCCTAATATATGAATCACAATGGTACTCAAGTAAATGCAATGAAATCAGTACACAAGTAAACCTGTGTTTACCATCCACCCTGAAATACACACACACACACACACACATACATACACAGATCAACACTCTTGTGGTGCACTTGATAGTTTCTTCTTTTTTTTTCTTGAATGAGTACAATCCTAAAGAGGACCTCCTATTTCTACAATTAATAATGAATACATAGTATTTATTGCAACATTGTGTAAAACAAGAATTTGCCCCTTTAATAGACTACACAAATTCAAAATGAATCTATTCTTTTCATCATGAATAACATTGCTCTTTAACCCAAGGAAGACTTGTAGTCCACAGTATACTCGGGCAGGTGTCTATGGGAAATGCATGTCATAGCAAAATCATATCATCCTCAATGGGTTAATAAAGTTTAAACAATTGTAAACATAAAAGACATCAGGTTTGTCTCTGCCTGTACATTTTCCGATTAATGAACCTTTTCTTCTTTTTTTTCCTTTTTTAGACTAATGAACTTTCAAAAAACCAAACCTTACTTCATTTTTGAAGAAACAATCTTTATTTAAATTTTAGAATAGAACAAGCCTTATTTCATTTATACATTGATGAACCTCCAGAACAATGAACATTACCCAAGAAAGACATTTGCTGTGTCTTTGCCAATGCAGAGTTTCTGATTCAATGCATGATTACCTTCTGCAGTGCCTGTAGAATGGTCAACACTTGGACCGGTGTTACTGGAGGATGTTCCTCCGTAGTCTCTCGTCCAATCAAATTCATCCGACGTATCCTGCATCCAGCTGCACAAGTCCAGCTCAAAATCACAGGCCACTGTGGGACACATACACATATGATGAAATGCATGTATAGTGTAGGCATTGACTATTCCCAATTCTACCAGGTAGTCCTGACTTTACTTTCAAAAACAGACTGTCTACTTTTAGGAGCAGAGCAAACAGCTCAAATCAGTGTTATATGACTGATCTGGATCATACGGCAGTAACCTCATAGATAAAGACAGAATTCTTGAATCACAGCCAGAATTCTGTGAATTGCACAAATAAACAGTACAGTGCAGCAAATCTCGCTCATATTCTAATTAATACTTTAAGTCTTAAATTTTGTTGAATTCTCTTCTGTAATTCTCTTCATCTAAACATGTGGATAATTTGGGCTATATGTGGTTTTTTAACAGAATGGAACACAAATTAAACAGTAAATGATCAGGTGAAAGTATGTTAGTGCAGTGTATCTTCTGCAGCATTATCGTCATGTAATTAAATGCCACATAATTTTTGAACACACAGGACAGAGACTGGTGCACGTTACCTTCTTGTGGGCAAGCCCCATCATACAGTGTAATGTCATCTAAGGCTATGTCTCCAAAGAAGCTGTCACCCATCACTCCTTCAAAGATTACCTGGATAAAAAGAATGCCATTTAAACCAAGATGAACATATCAGAAAATATCCAATTGGATAAGTACGTACATGTACTTGAATAGGAAGGCATGGTGGTAAAATACAAGATACACACAATAAAAGAGTGTCAATTTAACGCTGTCTCTATTGATTTTGAAACGTGAAAATAATAGTCACACTGCATCATTCACTTCACTATTAAAACTATGAACTCACTGTCTTTCAACATGGTGTAGACCACTGACTTGTATGAAGAACAAAGTGAATACACACTACACACATCTGATGCATAACACCCATATCAAAGGTTAAGCTAAAATATGTGGGCACAAATTTGGGCAAGTGATTTAAATACTGACTTCAAACTGAATAGCATACAGAATAAACTCATACATGTACTCTTACGCAGCCAAAGGATAAAGAAGGCTAATGAAAAAACAAACAAACAAACAACTGATTGATGGAAATAGAAGAATACACAGTCATAGACATCAGAATGTCAGCTGAAAAATAAACAATGCAGGCTTCAGAGCAACAAAGGGCACCAAGGCTATGACTAGAACTCCATGACAGTAAAGACTTTCAACCGAAGGCAAGTTAATAAATACAGTGTATATTTGTAGTCAAGGAAGACAAGGACAAAAAGTAACAGATATGATTCTCTTTGTATTTCTAAGAATCGGACCACTTGACACTAATCAGCATCAGCTGATGGGAAGTTCTTGGCTTGAAGTGAGCAGACAACAGCTAGAAATAATAATTAGGATAAAGATACTGCATGACTTTTAAGACTCACATTCCATGCAGACGTAGAAGATATCTCCTTCTCAGCTTTAAACCACACGCTGCCCTGCGTACCGTACTTGGTGTAGATCTTCGCATCTTGCTGGCCCGCCCTCTGTAGGTAGACGTTGAGACGATTGATGTGCGGTCCATACATGTGGGCCCAGAACACCAGGCATTTTGGGTTCGACCCATCCTGGGCAGTAGGGTTCTGGTCCGGACCCCTGAGACGGGCCCGGTCTCCAGACATGTACGGCCCCGAGGCCTCGATGTAGACGTACCAACCTGACCCCGTGGTGTGGTCAAAAGTTGGACCAGAGGCGGAGCTTGGCGTTGCCTGTTGGTGTCGCGTCCAATCAAATTCATCATCCGTCAGCTGGACATAGTTACAGAGGTCTTGCTCAAAGGTACAGTCCATTGCTATGGGGGGGGGGGGTTGGGTTGAGATACAGAGGGATAAAAACCATGCATTAAACATGCCTTGTAATGTCTAGTAGAAGTTAACATGTCATACACACAGCAAAGACAGCTCAGACTCTACAATATTTTAATATCTACTAAAGATCAGAAAACTGTTGTATTTTTCAATACAAGTGTTAATCTGGTGGCTTGTGTTCTTACCATCTTTTGTGGAAAGCCTTTGGAAATAGATTCAGACAAATTCTATAGCCCTGCCAAGCTTAGGAATCATGAAAGTGTAAAAATACTAGAACATCCAAACTAGAAAGTTTACATTTAACAACGGTGTCGGACTTGTGTGAAGGCTTATCATAATATTAAATGCATAATAAATAGTGCATTGTATGTAGTATTTTATGCAAGCTACATAAAATATTTTTTTTTTTCAATTTTATAACACTAAATTGTTTCTTGTATGTACCTTTTTTATGTTAGTGTGTTTTGCAATACATTTCATAAAGTGCTTATCAAATATAGGTTATAATTTCATAACTTGAATTCAAACAATACAGTGGCATTTTTTATTTTTTTTTTTTCAAATCAGTGTCAATGACCTGGTTGAATATATTTTTGGTTCATCTGCCCACATTGTAAGTACATGTGATTGTTTGATGCACTAACTTACAGACGACAGGCACACTTGTTGGTGTTCCACCACAGACAGCCGGTGACACATCAACATCATCAAGGGCAATGTCGCCCCCAACGCCGTTCGTGGTTGTGCCCTCGAAAATAATCTGTCATGTTCGCAGAATAAAGATCACATTCTCACTTCAGAATATGTTTAGATTGTGCAAAGTTTGTATGCATTTCATATCAATGACAACAAGCTGTGAAGGAACATGGGACACCTGTAAAACAAACCACTACACTGTGAGAGAACAGTATATTATAAAGAAAATTTTGACAAAAGGCTTCAGAAATGCCTCAAGATTGAACACCTCACTGTGGTATATCAAAACTGCGAAAACAGACTCATTGAACGCCGTTTCCATTTCATATGTCCAATGACATGATAGTACACTCCTACATCATACATAAAAACATCTGAAGACACTTCACACAACAAAATGACTGAAGACGTAGTGAACACCACATGAATGTTGTGATTAAAGCCAATTGACGGCTTTCACACATATCTGCTCTCTGTGCAATAGTAGTGGTTTATGTATTCGTATTTTAGTGAAACTACTCCTAAAATATACCCAAACACTCAGAGACCAAGATCATGCAACTTTTTAGGTGATGGTACTGCAAAGACTCGCATGATTTCATGATTTTAACAAATTTCACTAGGTTTTTATTCTGCCAATACATACTAAAATGACACTATTTGATCAAAAAGGCACAAACATTTCAATAATTATTATAAGCTTTTCTATAATGAACCAAAAAGACGCACTACAATTTGTAAGTGCATCTTTTTCATCTTAATAACTGTAAAAGAGAAAATTTCCATGTGAGTAATTTCTTGTTCTCAGTCAGGAAAAATGAATTTGGCAAGTCTTTAATTCTATGGAATCAAAGTGACAAAATGTCATTACGTATTACAAGCAAAACTATTTTTGCCTATTGTTTTTGAGCTTGTTTCATGTCGCCCAAAATGCAGAAAAATTTCCACAAAAATGTCCACTTTCACAGTACTGTACATCTTCAATGTAGATGATACATTGCATGTTATGCTTCCTTACCTGAAACTCCTCCCCACTACTGATATCCACCTCTCCCTTCAACCAGATGTCACCCTGGGCACCAACCTTCTGCCATAGCAGGGTAGTACCTCCGGCCTCGTCCAGCAAATGGACATTGAGCTGACCAATGGCTGTCATTGGACAAGAACAGATGGTTGCAAATAAGTGAAATGCAATATGGTAGACTGGTCATCACCATTTTCTTGAAAAATTGTACAGTGTAGATTCACTGTGTACAGGGGTTAAGTGTATACAGGCTGTACTACTGTGTGTATAGTGCAGCATGAAATATATGAGTGCCAACAGTCAACACTATATTATACTACAGAATGCACAGTAATGTTGTAATCACAATGGATTTTTTTTTTAACAGTAAGTATTTCTGAGGTACTTTATGACTCTCGTTTTTGTGCACTTACAAGACAAAAAATATATGTTAATGCATTTTATTTTCACAATGAATGTAAACTAAAGTTAGATTTTACATTGGGGTGATCAAAAAAATAATACAATATACAGTGATATGTTCAATACAAAATCTTGTTTGATGAAATACGTTGTAGATTGAAATTTTAATCATCATCAAAAAAGAAAAAAAAGTTTGCAGCTCTGAACTATGCTCTATGACATAACTAAACAAATATAAACTCATAATGAAACTACTACTCAACCTTACTTCCGCTGTGGCATCACACATACAATTGTAGATATACCGGAAAAGGCTTTTTTTAACTGACCACTCACCTCCACCCAGCATGTGATACCAAAAGTAAACACATGATCCAGAGGATGCTGGGAGATGCTCACTGACCAACCAGCCTGTCTGACCTGCCACGACCCCTGACCCCAGGTCAGATGCCTCAAAATATACATACATTCCTGGAGTGGGAGGGGGTAAACAAATCAATTTGGGTGTAATATCAATGTCAGGGGTGGATCCAGGAATTCCGTAAAGAGGGGGCGCAAATGGTATTTCTGGTCCTATACTGTACTTTCTGGTTTCATTTTCATTTTTTCTTTTTATTTCGTTTATTTAAAAAAAATGAATAAATAAAGAGGGGGCATGCGCCTGGTGCGCCCCTCTCTGGATCCACCACTGAATACAAATACATAAATAGTAATGCAATAGTTCGAATTATATACATACACACATGTACATAATCGAGCTTATGTATGCCCATGATTCCAATCAAGACTGCTATTAAATACTGAGTGATCAGCGTGTGTCTATTTTAAAGTCGATGAAGGGAACTGCAATTTGTACACTGTGCATGTAGAGTAAAGAATGCATGCGAATGTATCATTGCACGTCATCACATATATAGACACATCATGCGCAGAAGGTATATCAGAGAGGTATATTCTCACCCAGAGCTGTGCCATAGGTGTGGTCCACTGTGGGACCGGTGTAGTCTGTCGGTGTGCCACCATTGTTCCTCAACCAGTCCCTGTCATCCCGGGTGCGTTCGTTGGTCCAGCTGCACAGGTCGGTCTCAAAGTCACAGAATCCTGGCCATATGATAAAAGATTTAGAGGACGAATAGTAAAATTTTGTCATTGCAACTTTCTTGTAAAAGAAGGAAAAATATCAATGCATAGAAATCCTGTTATAACTAAGTTGATGAAAACTGCAGTATCTAAATATACAATTAAAGGGGAAGGCTAGTAACTGATCAGTGGGAATCAGTGGAAATGCTGGGAGATGATTGTTCCAATCCTTGTGGGATTCATTCAAGAGTTCATTGTATATCTATTGTTGTGTGAAAATGATTTGCTTCAGAATGGTCTCATATTCAAGTAATGTGCAGTTTAATGCTTCCAGGTTAGCGTCCCTGGTCAGTGACGGAGCGTTAATCTGCACATTACTTGAATATGAGACCGTTCTGAAGCAAATCGTTTTCACACAACAATAGATATACAATGAACTCTTGAATGAATCCCACAAGGATTGGAACAATCATCTCCCAGCATTTCCACTGATTCCCTCTGATCAGTTACTAGCCTTCCCCTTTAAGTTTAGTTTGTGCTAACATGCACTACCATGACAGAAATGACATCTACTAACATTTCATAACAGCTCCTAAATAGACTGCTGCTAAGTAACTTAGCTGACTGCCACAAAAAAAAAAAACTCCACAACACTATGTGTGTTTACTGTTTCATGATCCAAAAGATCTAGCTGGTCTCCCTCACATTCTATTGCCCATAACACTTTTGTTAAACCATGAAAAAGCTTATGAAATGTCTTAGAACCTGTACCTTCTGTGTCACTATGATCGCATGTGTGTATATATATATATATATATATATATATATATATATATATATATATATATATATATATATATATATATATATATATATATATATATATATATTTTTTTTTTTTTATGCCTCCGCAACGTCCGTCCGTCCGTCCCGTTTTGTTTTTGTCGATATCTCAAGAACTGTGTGATGGTTTTACATCAAACTTGGTATGAGGGCCAGTATATCCTTGGGGGATAATACTTTGTGTGGATTTTAGGGTCACAGGGTCAAAGGTCACAGGTTATTTCGTGAAAAAAAAAATTGAAATTGCATGTTTTTCTCCATATCTTGCAAATGGTTCAAGGTATCTTCATGGAACTTAGTATATATGCTTGTACCAATGGGCAGTGATTATCTAGGGAAGTTGGGGTCATGGGTCAAAGGTCAGGGGGTCAAAGGTCAAGGTCAACTCCTCAAAATATCACTACTTTCCTTAAAATGCAATATGCCTGAAGGTTTTTTTTTTTTTTTAAACTTGATGTATCGCATGTATCACCCAATATATATTTTTGGAAAAGTTTCTTGCCAAAAGGTCAAAGGTCAAAAGGTCAAGTGAAAGTGCTAAATTGCACTTTTTCCTCCATATCTCGAAAGTAACTCAAGGTACACGTATCATCATGAAACTTACATATTTATGCATGTTCTACCTAACAGTGATTCTCTGTGGAACTGTGAGGTCAAAGGTCAAAGACCAGGTTTAGATAATGCTATTTTCCCATTTGATACTGAAATTATACTTTTCTCAATACCTTGAAAATTACTCAATGCATAAACTTATAAAAGGGTCAAAAGTCAAGTAAAAATCATTAGTTCCCCAAATACCTGCACTCTGACATTTTAATCATTCATCCAATTGAACCTAGTTCTAGGAAAGTGAACATTCAGCACATAAAATTGTGTCAAACCTGTCATTTTAATATTTTGCCAATTGTGTGAAACTGTCATCACACATTGTCAAGACATTGTACTATAGACCTATTAGGAGAACCATGCATTATGGCGGAGGCATATCAGTAGCCGTAGCGATATATCTAGTTCTATTAGCAATCTTTTGCCATGTACTTTTGATATGAATAGGAAAATGCAGCTTCATAGAACTGTCACAAAGCGGCAAAGGTTAAGAAATAACAACAACAATGACAACAGCAACATCAACAACTAGCTAGGTAAAAACAAAACAGTGAAACTGAAAATCCAAACCCTATGAAGACAATTCTACATTTTAATAGGAAGTTTTCAAACAAAATACACCACCTACCTGCCCTTGGGCACGAACCATCAGATATCTTAACATCATCAATAGCGATGTCACCGACGGGGTTTGAGCCAAGGGCACCCTCTATCACCACCTGGTAGGGATGGCTTGCGAGTGTGGTGGCTCGACCAAAGTGCCAGGAATTCTCATCATGACCTACGGATGTGAGCAGAGGAGTGTGATGAACAGTAAAGCTGATTACCAAAGTCTTTCCTTTACAGATTACAAGATAAATGCCTTGTGTTTTTTCTATCATCATTTTATATCTTTTGAAAGAGATGCAAAATAAAGTTACCATGTCCGTCTTAAGATGCATTGAACATGTTGCCCATGGAAACCCTACTACTCTTCTGCAGAGTGAAAATCTCCAAAGAAAATTGCATTAAATATCAACTGAAGTGTTCACACATGCAGTATCTTTGGCCTCCAAGATATGGCATTGCCAACAAACTCAATGCAAGTGAAGTCTATCCATTTTCTGCCAGCAGTTTGTTAAGTAGAGATTCTTTTTAGCACTGTTTACAAAACAATTTGTAATTTTCTAGCCTTCGAATTAAACTTAAACATAACAGTCCCACTTAACATGTGAAATGCAACCATTAACATGTACAGTGAAAACTCTTGGAACATTATCATTTAAGGACAAGTTCACCTTCATTAACATAAGGATTGAGAGAATGTAGCAATATTAGTAGAACACATCTTCGAAAGTTTGAGGAAAATCGGACTATCCGTTCAAAATTTGTGAATTTTTGAAGTTTTTGTGCAGTCACCGCTGGATGAGAAGACTACTGCAGTGTTTGATGTCAGATGCGTACAACAATAAAAGGAAAATATAAAGAGAATTTCACAAAATTTCATCTTTTGAAAAAAGTACACATTCCCACGACTCGTTACTGACATATGTTATGGGTAATATTATTCCCATTGCCATTAGAAAGAGGCAAGACAAGTGCTTTTTTATTATGCAAAAAAAGTGAAAATATGTTGAATTCTCTTTACATTTTCTTTATACTGTTGTACTCATATGACATCACGAGCCATAGTAGTCTCCTCATCCAGCGGTTCCAACACATAAATTTTAAAAATTCATAACTTTTGCATCGATTGTCCAATTTTCATCAAACTTTCACTGATGCGTTCTACTAATATTGCTGCATTCTCTCAATCCTTATGTTTATTAAGGTGAACTTGTCCTTTAAGCTAAAGGCAATCAGATTTGGTTGTAAACTGATTTACTGGAAAATGGGACATTGTATAAATCCAACAGTTAAAGAGAAATAGATCACAAACGACTGTATTTCTCACCGTTCTGTGTCCAGACTACAGTGTAGGTTTGGGTGACGACATCGTACACGTAAACATTGAGGGAACCAACATTGACTCCCAGAATGTGATACCAAAAACCCAGACACTGACTAGTGACAGGTTGGTACAGGGGACTGACCAGGCGGGCTACCTCATTCGGGACACGTGGGGGCGCTGTGCTCACATAGGCAAACATTCCTTTGCAGAAGAAACATAGATGTGAGAAATACAATCTAAAGTTTATCTGAATAAATATTACAGTGTGATTAATCTGTATTTCTCATAGTCTTACTAGAGAGGTAGATGTATCAAATACAATGAAGAGCTCCTTAAGCACAGCACTGCACATCATACAATCTATAATGAATTCACTGATGAGATTGCGACAACAGAAAACCGCATCCTACTGAATGTCAGTGATGCTTTACAAATGCAACTATTCACAAAACCTATTACACAAATACCTAACAATTCAATGGGGTACAACTGTGCCAGCATTTTCATGTTTATTGAATGGACCGCGAGTAGTTTTGCTAACTTCTTTACAACTTCTTTATCTCTCTGAGTACACATAAAATTTCATAAAATTCTTTGTGGCAATACAGCTGCACTGATTATTCAACCTGTTCCTGGAATCAAGGAAAAACATTGCCTTCCTCTTATAGCCGACAATGTGAAGATTTATTTTTCTTACCATCACACAGGCAAAACTACGTCTACGACATTTCTTTATTCAAAGACAAGGCTTTTGGCAACTCTGACGTGGCTTACTCATCTGCATCTTCATTGCAACATGTTACCCTTAGTGAAGAGACATTCAAATTATGCAAAATGTTTAGATGAATTAAAGACAAACAACCAACCATTTACAAGAAAGTAATCAGAAAGTACAGTATAGCATAGCAGAGTAAATACCTGTTGCTGTGCCTGTTGTGTGGTCAAACCCAGGTCCTGTACCATTGGCTGCAGATCTACCACTACCAATGGACCAATCAAAATCATCATCTGTTCCCTGGCTCCAGGCACACAGACCGCCAACCTCAAAGTCACACTCCTCTGAAAACATTTTGTGAAAAGTCAAAGGTCAATGTCAAAAGCACTAAGCACAGAAATAATGTACATCACTATGACAATATTTTCAAGATATGTTCAGAACTATATGTGCACATTGACTTTAATAATGGTAACATTCTCCTTTCATACATTGTAACTTGACGACATTACATTGGTATACAACACTGGTTTGAGACACAATGTACAAAAAAAGAATATGATAAGCATCTCTACAATCACTGACAACTTTTAAATAACTGCAAAAATAGAAATACATCTGTTTGCAATCATAAAGGTGCATGCTGCATGTAAATATACAATGATGAGTATGGAGCAAAGAGAGGCAGTGTGTTACTGAGATATCTGACAAAGAGATTTGTTACTAGTGTGACTAGGAATGAATACTGTGATTACATCAGCAGCACTGATTTTGTCCTGTCTACCACTTACAAACTTTGTATATATTCATACAACGTGTACATGCTTGTACATTGTACATGGCAAAGGTCACATACATTGTAAATAAATCAATTATTCTCAGATTATAGGTCGTTTGAGGCAAATGACAAGAGGTCTCTGTCTCTTTTACCCATTTCTTCCACAACATTGTGTTGGATGGACCACTCATCTGCCAGGTTTGTACCTTGCTCTCTGGAACGAATGAAGTTGGGTCTTTGACTTGCGTGGGGTTTTATTCTCCCACACAAAGACACAACCTGAAATTCATATCCCAGCAGTAGAGGCAGAGAACATTAACATTGAACTCTCAACAGATGAAAAAATGTCATAGGGACACAAGTGGGCCATAAGCCTGTATCATTGTGGCTCAAACTAGGGACCAACTCTGTAGTTGTAGTACAGATTAAAGGACTACCAACCTTCTAAAAAGCATAGCAGTATTCTGAGGACAGAAAAAGGCTTAGGGGTATTTTTGGTAGAAAACAGCATTTTGATCTTTCTTGCAATAGACATAACGTCTGGTAATACAATTTGGGAAAATGCAGCATTTTCCAAGAAACCTGCAGTACATTTGGTAAAGCAAACAAAACAAAACAAAACTGCACAATGCACAGTTGGCATCTCTGTACTGTGGACTGATTCAGCTTCCTATATTTTTACCACTGATACATGATACAACGACCAGGGGGGCGTTTCATCAACAAGTTCGTCGGAGGTTTTCACCGACAAATTTGCTATCAGCCAATCAGACGCAAGGATTTCAGTAGCTTTTAACAGTTGTCAGTGTAAATCACTGACAAAAAGTTTCATGAAACGGTCCCCTGAAAGATTGAAAGTTTATTTCTCTCACTCTGAGGGGGGCAAACTCCAGGATAGATGATGATGTCATCAAGGGCGATATCGCCAGAAAAGCCGGGACCACGGAATGCCTCAAAGATCACCTGTAAGTTGACCACAAATGTATGGTGTCATTGGCTTGTAAATTTGGACGCATCACAGAATTTACACTTCTAATCATTGGCATAGTGTCATAACCAATCCTATCTTTATTATCTATTCTTTCCCCTGTTTTACATTGTTTTTTTGGAGAATCCCACAATTTTAGAACATTTTACACTTGTCTAAAGTCATTATCAAACATACTACACTACACAGCAGCAGATTAGAGATGCATATATATATATATATATATATATGTAGACGATACAAGTAATTATATCAGTCTATTTCTTTTGAGTATTCTTGTTTATATCTTGATGTGAAAATCAGTGATTTAATCAGTGATTTTTGCCATGATTTCATTTGTACTAGTGGAGAAACAACTGAAATTGAAAAAAAAGCTGAGATTGTTGCAATCACAAGCTAAAAAGTAAGATATTATGGCCTTTCTTTGATAGGACTACTGAAGTCCAGAATAAGGGACAATATCTAGGGAAGACTTGATTAAGACTACTTACAGACCAACTTGAGAGTGAGGTGATTGTCCTCTGTCCCAGCAGCCACTCATTTCCCTGTGACTGTGTGCGTGTCCACACCAGTGTCTCCATACTCCCCTGCTGCAGGATGACATTGAACCGGTCCACATGTGGACCATACATGTGGTAATAGAAGGTCAGGCACACTCCACTCTCTGGCGGGGGTGGTTGGGGATGGGACTCCAGCCGGGCTTTTTGGCCTGCTGTTACTCCTGAAGTCTCCATGTACATGTAGTATCCTGTGCAGGAGTAATGGAAGATAATTTTAAAACACAATGCACGTGTGCTCAATATTGTGTGTCTGTGTGTTTTTTCCTCTTTTATAGCGGCTGAAAAAAAAAAAAAAACCAGACTGAGACTTGATAAATCTCATCCTTCATCTTGAGATCATATTCAAATTAATACATTGTTCTTGAATGTTTCGAGTATTTCAAATAAGCAAATATTCTTAAAGGTGCATGTATACAATGATGCCAAATGGATATTCATACTCATTTACATATTCAGGAGAACTTTCTTTATTTACTGCAATGCATAATGCAGACAAAATTTGCAACAAGTTTATCTTTATAGCAACAGACTTCTTGAAAATTAGTGGATATTCAGGAGAGAAGACGCAGTGAATGAACGTCCAAATGAAGAGAACTAATGATGCTGCTTGTTCTAGTCACAAGACCAGCCCACATACCTGATCCCGTGGTGTGGTCATAGCGAGGTCCAGTCTGTGCCGACGCCGTTGATCCCTGGATCCTAGTCCAGTCAAAGTCATCCTCAGGGAATGAAGGCTGGATGTAGCCACAGGTGTCCTGCTCAAAGGTGCAGTTCAGGTCGGCCGCGAGGGTCAAGTTGGCATCGCAGTCCAAGAAGCTGATGCCATCCAGGGCAATGGTGTAGCTGAACGGCTCCAGGGCATTGAGGTACACATGATCAAAACTCACCTGGATAATAGACATATGAATGGAGAATGATTTGAAAGTTTGTCAACAGAAAGGCACATTGCATAATGGTCCATATCGAATCCTGTAGCTCACTCCTTATCAACCCATTGAGGATGGGCTGATTTTGATATAACACACATCTCCCATAGACACCTGCCTGATCATACTCTTGTCTAGTCTTCAATGGGTTGATCAGTATCTCCAACATTATACTCTCCTGGCGAAAGGTTGTCACACACAAAAATTGCATGGTAGACCTCTCAAGTTCAGACCATAGTTGAGCAGCTTTAAAAATGTCTCGCACAATATCTGTTTTTGTCTGTCATACTCAACCATAAAAACAGCAATGATGATAAGGACAGATTAATAACAATAATAACTTGAATAAAAATAGCAAAAAGACAAATGAAACAAGGAAAAGTAGAAATTACGCGGTGCGTAATATATGTCCCCGCCGGAAGTAGCATTTTGTAGCAAAATGTACAATACAGGTCACAAATCAAGGTCAAAGGTCAAAGAAGTCAAAGGTCAAAATTCTGTGTAGAAAGTTTTGAAGCCCTCACCTGCTGCCATCACATAAAGCAAACGGAATCGAAATCGGGTTAGAAATGGCGAAGGAGTAGCATTTTGTAGCCACTGTACAATATAGGTCAAAAATCAAGGTCAAAGGTCAAAGAAGTCAAAGGTCAAAATTCTGTGTAAAAGTTTTGAAGCCCTCACCTAGTGCCATCACATAAAGCAAACAGAATCGAAATCGGGTTAGAAATGGCGAAGGAGTAGCATTTTGTAGCAAAATGTACAATACAGGTCAAAAATCAAGGTCAAAGGTCAAAGAAGTCAAAGGTCAAAATTCTGTGTAGAAATTTTGAAGCCCTTAACTAGTGCCGTCAGATAAAGCAAACAGAATCGAAATCGGGTTAAAAATGGCGAAGGAGTAGCATTTTGTAGCAAAATATACAATATAGGTCAAAGGTCAAGGTCAAAGGTCACAACTGAAATTCTGTGTAGAAGTTTCAAAGCTCCCACATAGTGCTATCATATAAAGCAAACAGAATCAAAATTGGCTCATAAATGACAGAGAAGTAGCAAATTGAAGATTTTGATCACACACGGACGCACGGACACACGGACACACGGACGGACACACGGACGGACACACACACGGACACACACACGTACGGAGCCCGTTTCATAGTCCCCTGCTCGAACTCGTTCGGCGGGGACAATTACTGAAATTGATGCTGATAGTAATAATAATCGTAACTATAATCACAAAATTATAGGAATAATAATAATAATAATAATAATAATAATAATAATAATAATAATACATTACATTTGTAATGCGCTTAATACAATGTTTCTAAGCGCAGATAACAACACTAAGCCTGGCAACGAAAGGAATGAGTATGACCCCTTACCTCAAACCTCCCATCGTGGGCACCAACGTATGCAGCACCAAGCTGCCAGACTCCCGGAGACTCTGTCCCCCGGGCCAGGAAGAGTTGTTCCCCATCCACCAGGTAGGCCCGCAGCTCCAGCAGATCCGTGGAGTTACTCATGAAGTAGTAGAACTGGATCTGGCACCTGGACCCAGATGGTCCAACCTCCGGCGTGGTGTAAGAGTTATAGCCAAATATGTTCTGCAGGTAGTAACCTGGATCTGAGAGAGAAACATGAACGTGTCAGCCCTGTTGACACAAAGCTTTTCATGTCTTAATCTATCTAATACTTATAAGTTTGTTTTTTCACCAAGTAATGTTTTAAAATCTCATGGACACTGAATTACTAATCACACAAGATCCTTTTGGACCAGGGTCAATATGAAGGGGGATACTGACAAGAAACAGCTCACACATTGCACAGCTGAGAACAGCCTGTGAAATCACTTAGATGCACTGCCATATGTCAGAACTACAGAACCAAGTAAACCTAGGTATATTTCCCTGTCAATATTTGCAGTAAAATGGAAAAAGGTTTTGATGATGAGACTTACAACAGTGGAGAAAAGTCGCCCTATAGTTGTATCCATACATCAAACTCTGCACACACATGCACACTGCATACACCATAAATTTCCTAAGCATTGTATTATGCAAATTGGGACTTAAAAGAAAAGGTAACAAAATTACACAATTAAGAACCACAGTAACAGAAATGAGTGTCATCTATCTGAAGAGAAAAGTTGGCAATTTCTCATGCAGTCTACAATGCTTGTCTGCTGTTGGAAAAAAAGGAGAAATTTTTACAAGTTCTTCATTCTGCAAATATGAGTGGACTCCTAAACTTCATGAAAATAAAACATCCTGAAATATACGACATACACGGCTAGTTTGTGCTCCGAATATGTGAAACTTAGAAGTGAAGGTCAAGGTGATAAGGAGATGGGTGGAAGATTAAATTT
Organism: Diadema setosum; assembly: GCA_033980235.1. Lineage (NCBI taxonomy): Eukaryota > Metazoa > Echinodermata > Echinoidea > Diadematoida > Diadematidae > Diadema > Diadema setosum. The sequence continues at coordinate 19,932,792 of CM067065.1, forward strand.
GTCTTAAAAAGATTTAATCTCACCGGAGGGGTTGCCATAGCGATCCGTGGGGAGTGCATCAGCATCCGACCCTGCCAGAGTCCTCTGCCAGCCAAAGTTGTCCCCGCCACAGAAACCATCATCAAATTCACAGGCTCCTTTGGTAGTACATTGCAGAGAGATGGAAGGTTAGGGTAATGAATCTGCTCTATTCAACATTTTCTACCAAACCCTAACACAGACAAAACCCCCCACACACATATACACCATAACCTTTGGAGTTGGTTTGATATTCTGGCATTCTTTTCATGTGCAGCTAGAAACCATATCATCATCCAAGGGTCTGGAAAGAGGCTATAATAAGCTGTACATTTATGTACAACATGACAATATGCACAAGGTTTTATGAAAACAGAAACAAAAAAGTAGTCTTGCTAATTTCACCTGAATATGCACAGGCAGTGGTATGATTGAAGTAAAGCACCTCTGCACCTGAGCAATTAGTACCTCAAAATAGATGAAATTCTTACTGACTATGTAAGAGAAATGGGAATGCATTTTATTATACATAAATTTTTTACTTCTCATTTTTCAGACTTGTTCAAACAACATTTTCATGGTGAAAGTGTCAGTATGCCTTTCTTTGTACATCTAATCAGTGAGAATACCGGTGAATAACTTTTTTTTTTCTTTTACAAGGTCTGTCAAATAAATTTTGGTATAGGTACAATTAAAATGTCCTAAACTCTGGAAGGAGCTTGGGAAACTATAAACTACAAAAGTCACCTATTTCAAAAAAAAAGAAAAGAACAAAAGACCACACCTGTTCACTGTAATCTCTTTGGTGCATAGTGGTTATTGAGTCAGTGTGATGCTTAATCAATCTTAGATTTAGCCATGAATGCTTACCACACAGTGCCTCGTCGGCGCCGTTGGGACACTGCTCGATGAAATCGCACACCCGGGCCGCAGCGACGCAGGTGCCCTCCCCGCAGCTGAAGTCCCCTGGGTAGGGGCAGAGGGGTCTGGTGGTGGGGAGGGGTGGGGTGGAGCCAGGGGGCAGGGAGGTCAAGGAGGACAGTGGACAGTTGAAGAAGCTGATGTCATCAATAGCGATGGTTCCACTCTCGCCATCCACTACTGCCTCTAGGACAATCTGTGGGACACAAGTTTCCCAGGTGTTAAATGCAAACGGATAATAATAATAATAACTAGATATATCGCTACGGCGACTGATATGCCTCCGCCATAATGCATGGTTCTCCTAATAGGTCTATAGTACAATGTCTTGACAATGTGTGATGACAGTTTCACACAATTGGCAAAATATTAAAATGACAGGTTTGCCATAAATGTGCTGAATGTTCACTTTCCTAGAACTACATGTAGGTTCAATTGGATGAATTATTCAAATGTCAGAGTGCAGGTATTTGGGGAACTGATGATTTTTACTTGACTTTTGACCCTTTTATAAGTTTATGCATTGAGTAATTTTCAAGGTATTGAGAAAAAGTATAATTTCAGTATCAAATGGGAAAATAGCATTATCTAAACCTGGTCTTTGACCTTTGACCTCACAGTTCCACAGAAAATCACTGTTAGGTAGAACATGCATAAATATGTAAGTTTCATGATGATACCTTGAGTTACTTTCGAGATATGGAGGAAAAAGTGCAATTTAGCACTTTCACTTGACCTTTTACCTTTTGACCTTTGACCTTTTGGCAAGAAACTTCCCCAAAAATACATATTGGGTAATACATGCCATACATCAAGTTAAAAAAAAAAAAACCTTCAGGCATATTGTATTTTAAGGAAAGTAGTGATATTTTGAGGAGTTGACCTTGACCTTTGACCCCCTGACCTTTGACCCATGACCCCCAACTTCCCTAGATAATCACTGCCCATCGGTACAAGCATATATACTAAGTTCCATGAAGATACCTTGAACCATTTGCGAGATATGGAGAAAAACATGAAATTTCAAATTTTTTTTTCACAAAATAACCTGTGACCTTTGACCTTTGACCCTGTGACCCTAAAATCCACACAAAGTATTATCCCCCAAGGATATACCCTCATACCAAGTTTGATGTAAAACCACCACATGGTTCTTGAGATATCGACAAAAACAAAACGGGACGGACGGACGTACGGACGGACGGACGGACGGACGGACGGACGGACGACCCGAAAACATAATGCCTCCGGCCACTTCGTTGCGGAGGCATAATAAAAAAACCCTCTTGTTGGTTTTCACAATGCATGGGAGCTAAGAAGGATATAGTAATGTGGATAACCAATATCTAAGCTTAAAGGTACTGTTTACCATTGGGAGGAGTGATTTAAAAAAATGTTCGAGATATCACATTTGATGCATATGTTGTATCACAAAACATCCTACCATGTAAAAAATGCAATAAAGCCTAAAATATAAGGAGATATAAACTTTTTATTTCAAAAAACCATAACTGTAGACGGTTTAGTCTAGAAACATTTTTATCAAAACTATTGTTCACATTTTGACGTATACAATACTTAACATTAATTGTACTGATTCAAATCTTTACATTGGTTGTTTCTATTCCTAACTCACATTTTAGAACTATTTTGAAGAACTAAAGCTTGGTTTTTGTTTCATCTGCAAATGGTAAATAATGCTTTTAATAGAAGGGTCACATCATCTTGAAAAAATTACAGAAAAGGTAACCCCGCTCGAGTCACAGCAAATTTTGTACCAGACTCCCTGTATCTAGGTACTCACAATTACAATTCCTTCTCAGCTAACTCTAATAAAGGCACAATGTTACCCCCTACAAAGAAATTGGAATGTCAACACAGTTTTTACTAGCATAATGACCGCAAGTATAAGTACTGGGATTGTTTGCAATGTATTCTACATGTACATGAGCGACCTCCCACATATTCATCAAGATGACATATCTCTCATTTCCAGAAAACTTTACAAACAACTTTTTCAGCTGTGAACATATTAAAGTCTTAATCTATGATGTACACATACATTACAAGCAAAGATAAACTTTCAAAACAACTTGAAAAGCAATTAAAGGTGCCATTGCAGTACCTGGAAGTCAGAAGTAACAATTGGCGACTCTGATATGTAAATGTAGCTGTTGGTGACATAATTCCTGATAGACCTGATCAAATCTAGTGGGCCGCCCTCTGTTGTCCTAGTGTAGACATTGAAGGTCCCAACTTGAGGTCCGTAGGAGACAAAGAAGAACCGCATCTAGAATGGAATAAAATAAAATAAAAAACATGAAAGCAACACCGCAGCAAATGCATATGGGTATGGTAATCATGAGTTTAAATATCTACCAAGAGAAAGGAATTTTGCCTCACAGTAAGAAGGTGCCTAGTGCAACAGACTTATTCGAATTGTTTCAAAATGAAGAATGCAAAAAATAAAAATAAAAATAAAAGAGCACTCGGGTGAATCTCTTCAATAATGATAGTTTAAAAAAATCCAAACATGCCGTAAAATTACAGGTACCTCGAATCAAGCATAGTTGGGGGGATCGTGCCTTTTCATACATGGGCCCGAAACTTTGGAATAGCCTTCCAAAATCTCTTCGACAAGCATCTTCTATTGATGGTTTTAAAAAGAACCTCAAGACCTACCTTTTTAATTCAAATTGACAATTGTTTAACTGTATGTATATGTGTACGTATATTATTTGTTTATTACCTCCGGCCAAGGGAGGAGGTTATGTTTTCGTTACCGTTGCTTTGTGTGTTTGTTTGTTTGTCCGTGTGCAAAATAACTCAAAAAGTAGTAAACGAATTGGGATGAAACTTGCAGGAAAGGTTGAGAATGACACAAGTAACAAACGATTAACTTTTGGTAGTGATCTGAGAATTTTGGGGGAATTTATGAAGGATTTTTTATACTTTGGCAGGTCTAGGGTCAATGAACTTGGGAGTTCAGGCTGCGCATATTTGAGGTTTGCATGCGCGCACTAAAGTGCGTGCTCTAGTTTCTGCTAGGGCGAGGCGCGCTGTGCAGCTGAGGGTTTATGACGTAACAAAGGCTTCTATATTGGGAAATCGGGCGACTTTCAGCACACAGTGCTATCAGTACCTATGGGTGGAAATCACTGATATCTCTATGGAAGAATAAGATCAGTGGCGGAAATGAGCTACATGCTGCGCGGAGGTCTGCTTCTCTAGTTGTTCTTATTATCTTCTGTGATACTTTTGTAACGTGATACATACAATGTATGTACTCTGTTCTACAGCGCCATGAGTATCTTTTTAGGTAGAATGAGCGCTTCATAAGAGTCTTTCAATTATTATCATAATTATTATTATCATTATTATTATTATCACTATCATTATCACTATTATTATTATTATCATCATCATCATCATCATCATCATCATTATTATCATATTGCCACGTCACTAGCTAATGAATGCACTTTTAATCGTTGCACCTAGTTTGTAATTGCTTTTTTGAACAAGAAATTCCAAGACATTGTCATTTTTTTTCTTACAAAAGAAAACAACTTCTTCACAACATCTGTATACCTGCCAACATATCAAGATGAAATATCTTACTCGTGGATTGCAAAAATCTTATTTTATATGCAAAATGAAGTTAAAAATCTTACTTTCTGTCAAATCTTCAGAAAATACACATGAAAGGTATATCTAAATATTTTTTAAAAATCTGATTTCTCTGACAGAAAATCTGATTTTGCTATTTTTAATGTAAAAAATCTTATTGAATCTGACAAAATCTTACGAGTTGGCAAGTATGCATCTGCATATTCTTAGATATTTCCTGACATTACCTATCATTACTTCCCCAAATGATATGGTGCATACACCTGCACATCCTAGTCTAGTAGAATAAAACTATTATTCAAAGTAGGATTGATTACTGTCGTATAATTTGGGGAAACACGGGGAAAATATGCAATGATAAAATTCAGAAATTATTAAATAGGGCACTAAGAGTTTCTATGAATGTAAAATGGAGATTTTCAAGTGAAGCATTATTTGATTTGATACAGACAAATTTAAAGTTAAAGATAGATACAATTACTGAAAGAAGTGATAAACAGTTATTGTATGTATAGAATTGTAAATAGGACCATACCACAAATTGTATGTAATTTATTTTCATTTAAACAGACTACCTTTATACATACTGAGAAAAGGAATAATGAAACTAGATGTTCCACACCCAAGAACTAATTTCAAGAAACGTAGTGTAACATATGGAGGTGCTAAACTATGGAATAATTCATCAGATGATGTAAAGCAAAGTGTATTTTTTTCTATATTTAAAAATAAGGTGGATAAATTATATACAAGGTAATTGTTTGCATTGAGCTGTAACATTGTGCATCAATCATTTTTTTTTTTCAGTATCTTAATTCCCATTTTCTTTATGTAATATGCATGATTCTGTATGATTTGTTTTTGTGTGTTTGTTTATTTGTTTTTGTTTTTTGTTGTTCTTTTTTGACATTTCCTATACTATGTATAAAATGTTGTATTTTGTAATTGTATGATTTTTACTTCACGGACTCAAAGAAGAACAGCCATTGGCTGAAGTGAGTGACCCGTGGTGAAATAAAATAAACTCAAACTCAAACTCAAACAACGGTATTCTATAGTGTTACATGTAAATGATGAGATAAGCTCAAACTCACTGTGCAAATAGTGATAAGGCCAGTGGCTTCAAAGATTGGCGACACAACCCTGGCAACGTCCCCTGACCTCTGACCCTGGGAGTCAGCCAATAGGAAGAATCCACCCCTGTTGTTGCGGGTGTGGTCCCGAGTGGGTGCATAGGCGTGGTCCCCCACTAGGGCGGATGATGTTCTCAGCCAGTCAAAGTCACCAGGAAGGGCAGAGTAGGTGCACAGGTCCGTTTCAAAGTCACAGCGGGCGGTGTAGTCTGATGTACCTGGTCATTCAATCAATGAGGGCAAGAATTGATAAATGAAACTTGCTTTGCATGATGTCATATATATCTTGGAGCTGTTCCACAAATAGGGAAAATGCAGTTTAGGCACAGTGATGATAACTCTGCTCAAAAAAACAAGGCAGATATATGAGGTCATATAATGTTTTCCTTTTCTACACCTTGAAAATACATCTTACAGCTTATGTTTCTTCATAGAAATTATGAGTAAAGCATTTTCTTTTAACTGTGTTGGAGTCTCTATATTTTTTTCATAGAAATTATGAGTCAAACATTTTCATCTAAATGGGTTGGAGCTAGACATTAAGAAAGCAGACAAGGCAAACTAATAATGGAATATCAAATCATCAGTTGTCATGGCAACCCAGCGACATTCGTCCACTCACTGCACTGCATCTCGTCTGAAAAGTCCCCGCAGTCATCAGCAAAGTCGCAGACGTACTCGATGCTGATGCAGGCGCGGTTTGAGCAGCGGAACTCTCCAATGTCACATGAAGTCTGGGGGCTAGGAAGGCCACAGCTGTAGAAGTTGATATCATCCACGGCATTGATCCCGGGATTGTTGAGGTTGGGTAAACTCAGGAAGTTGAACTTTTGGTAGAAAGGGAAGCAAAAACATCACGCATAAAGTACAGTAGTACTAATGACAATACCTACATAGAGAGTGGGTTAACAATCAAAATACAATTATGAATAGTTTCAGTATGGCTCCTTTTACAATTTTATGGATTTTGAAATGTGGTGAAGACTGCACATATACGATGTATCTTTATTCCGTCTGATTTAGGAGTATTCATATGTTCACATGGGGAGGGGTCTTGTGCAAAAGTCATCTTCAACATACAAACCATTCCATCTAATTTAAAGAACTACTGGGATAACACTCGATAGTATTGAGTATGTTCATAAAATGGAAACGAACAATTCCTGGATATCCTGCTTCACTTGGATCATTCCCGAATGCAGAATTACCACACTCTGCCCACAATAACATTATAAACGAGGCATACAAAAGAAAATTAGTACTGATAAAGTAAACAATTATTTCTCCCCAAGGCAAGACAAAGTTTTTTTGGGAAAACAACTTGCTGTGAGAAGGCAACAGTTCCCATTGATCTAAAGCCTAGGGCGCCACCTTACCGTGTGGCTGTGGGTGATACGTCCAGTGTAGACCAAAGCCTGCTGCCAGTAAGAACCCTTAGGACCGGTCAGTCTATAGATGACCGTCTCCTCTCCTGACCAGGCCTTGAAGGACACCATCAGGTCACCTGAGTGAATCACACAAAATAATGCCACTGCTGTTAAACTCCTATACCATATGGGTATTAAAAAGTCATAATAGATGGGATCAGAATGTCCTAACAATAATGGAACACTTGTTATACAATGTATTTGCTGACAGACAATACATTTGATTATCAAAAACCTGCAAAGGCAAACAATTACATGAAACACATAAATGGGCATCGAGTGATATAACAACTGATGTAATTTTTCAGGTTTTCTATGTAACGATGAAAACTGAGTAAATCTATCTAGCAGGTACAGAAATATGCTTTAGGGTACGAGAGTATGATATAAGTCTAAGTTCTGCTAAGAGGTGGTTCTGCAAAACATCGTTCCATGGGAAAAGTTGAGAGGAAGGTATGAATTCTTCTGCAACCCCTTCATATCGGCAATCCACCACATGACGACATTTGTCATCACATTTGTTGTCAAAGGAACAAGCAAAATTTGTTATTCTGATTTCAAGGTTGAAAATGCTGTTTTGGGAAAGTTATAATTTCTTTGACTGCCTCTCCGGTCTGGTAGATCCCTCCTTCATATCCTTCATTCTGTGTGTTTCCTCTCGCACAAAGAATCTCCTACATAAGTCTCTTGTATAATATTTACCTCTGTCATGTACAAGCCTATACCCAACAATTTTTAAACTTTAACCTGTTGAGGACGAGTCCCGACTATACTCGAGCAGGTGTCTATGGGAAATGGGTGTTGTAGCAAAATCAGTCCCTCTTCAATGGGTTAGTTTTCCTTTATTGGTTTTTAATATATAATTTGTACTATCCAAATTTGAACTTGCTGATAAAAAAAAATTACATGTATAAATGAGAGAAGAGACAAATGAGCAAAAGATTCTAGTACTCACTGTAGCCACTCAAGACATAGTAGAAGATTATGGCACAGTAGGAGCCAGCCTCCTGGACCGACGGTCCCTCAAGCCGGGCATAGTCACTCGGCTGGGCCCCAGCTGTGTAGTCCACTATCATGTAGTAGCCATTATTGAGGTTGCTGTCGGAACCAGGGACCAGAAGCCCGGGAGGGGGTGTGGTTGCTTGTCCACCTTGCCGTATCCATGGGAACAACCCCGTGGGGTTACTGGTGTAGCCGCAGGTGTCACTGTCAAAGTCACAGACTCCTGTTGTGTTGTATTGAAACATGATGACAGGTAGTTAAAGGTACTGTTTACCATTGGGGGCAGGGATTTTAAAAAGTGTTTGAGTTATCACATTTGATGCATAAGCGTAGGTCAATTTTATCACTAAACATCCTACCACATTAAAATTGTGCAATGAAGCTAAAAATATGAATAGATATCACTATTTCTCCCAATAAGCCATAATTGTTGAAGGTACATTTTAGAAACAATTTTGATATAACTATAACTTACATTTTGTTTATTAAACAATACACCATACATAACATTGATTACTCTCATTGGTTAACATTTTTACACTGGTTGTTTCTATCAGTAATTCCCATTTTAGAAATATTTTGAATCACTAAAGCTGGATTTTAGTTTTATTAGCAAATGGCAGCAAATACCTTTACATGCAAGTACTTCTTCAGCAATCCGGCATATTGACACACTGGCACAAATATTTTACAATTTGCTTTCTTTACCCTGCGACCCACCATTAATGTTGTGCTGAACATGGATCAAAGATCTAGTAAAGATCTTGGAAAAGAAAGTTTGACGTCCGGCCATGATGGCACCTACCACAATTCATCTCATCTGATCCGTCATCACAGTCTGCCACCCAGTCACACACCAAGCCACCCGATATCGTCTGCTGGCCATCGCTACAGACAAACGGCGGCTCCACCGTCAGCCCGCTGCAGGCCCCATTAAAGAGGATGAGATCATCGACAGCAATGTCACAAGTTCCAGTCTCTGCTAGGACGCCCTCTATCAGTATCTGCAGTAAAGCGTATTTAGGAGGATGCTCATATTTTTTTCTCTCTTCTAGTGCAACATCCTTTACGAAGTAGACATCAAATCATATTTGCCACGAAACTGTTACAAAATCTGGTCACTTGCCAGTAAGCTGGCAGGTAAATTGTCCACATGTACATTTGCAAGAAATTAATTTGAAAAACATCATCACATGAGTCAAGTTGTTTCTTGTTGTTTTTTGTTGCAGCAAAGTAGGGAGTGGGTAGGCCCATTTCAGGGTCACATATATACCCAAGAAAGAATACGTGGTGCACTGTTAAGCCTTCTACCACCCAAAGTTGTATTTCACTGAAATTTTCCTGAACTGAGAAAAGTATGCAGTATCATAACACAAGCACTGGTGCCACTGGCATAGCATTATACTCTGGGACTATAGGTTTTGAGGAACTAAATTCATAAAATGGACATCAAATTGGTTCATATCTTTGAATCATTGAAAATACAAAGTGCATGTATATTTTGTTTCCTGAAAAGTATCTGGCTCAACAAACAATGCCCTTAGATAAATACTTTTAATCAAAATAGAAAGAAGAAAACACGCAATTCTGTCAAAGATGATCATGCAGATATCAAGCCAATGGGAATATGACCTGTGCTGTAGTTCAATGACATCCAACCTCAAAATCAGCTCTATAGCAAATATCTACAAGTTCAATTACACATTTTGTATGTCTGCACTTCTATACTTCCTACCCTAAATTGGTCCGATGTCTGAAAGTTGAACTCAGCGTAGCTCCACTGGTCAGGTCCTGAGGCCGAGTAGGACCAGAGGACTTCTGAGCGGTATGCTGTCTCCCAGGCAACCTGGAATGTAAAGAGGTATTCATTCATTACTTTCTAACCCATACAATGAAGCAATATTCATGGATTTCAAATTCATGTACTGCAAAACAATGAAATGTTCGTGTGCATTCTAATTTTGCGAATTTTGCAAGCGGCAAGAATTCGCAAAATTAAAATGCACAAAAAAGTTCTTGTCTACACTAAATGCATTGAATGCCAGTGGCAGTTCGCGAAAATTTCATGCCACGAATAAATCATGTTTTACAGTATATTTTATTTGAAATGGTGGCACACATGTATTTCATGAGGATGAGTGAAAACTAACAGAGGTATATATATATATTGACCACAATTAACCCGTTGAGGACGAGTCCCGAGTATACACGGGCAGGTGTCTATGGGAAATGCGTGTTGTAGCAAAATCAGTCCGTCCTCAACGGGTTAATTGATAGATTTGTGAATTTAAAACCACTGTGATACACAGCAAAGGCACTGTTCAATTGCAAAAATAAATTGTACAAATGTATCTTTATTCCTGATATATCAGTTTGTGAATCTTTATGCTTATTCTGAAAGATTGTACAACGTTGTATCACTCATTTGCACATTTTGGAATATCAACGGATACATATGCATTGGATTTAATTAATTTAACCCACTCAAACAAGGACTGTTCTGGCAAGCAGGCAAGAATAATCATTCCCTGCCCAAGGGGCTTTCAAAGCACAGTCAGATTTAATGTAGCTCTGTCCTCTATTTCCTACAATGAATTCATTTTTCATCTGCACAAAATATCAGCAGAGAAGAGGAGAAGACCCAGAGTAATTTTATGCAGAGCATATTAAAGCAAGTTGATAAATCTTTTTTCACAATTCTTGTCGATTGCAGCTTGTCAGATGAATAACACTGTACTCATAAAGGGCAAAGATGCGCTAACCACAGAGGATGGCTTGCATTGGTACTCACAATAAACTTCAATTAAATACATTTACATTTCATATTGCCTATGTCACAGAATTCATATCTTAATTCCTAGCATGAACACAAACATGACAACACACTTTGATTACCACATGAATCAGGGACTAAACTCTAGTCTTGTATTTTAAGGAGAAGGTCCATATTACTCACGTTAATGGTTCCAGGGCTACTCAAACTCGACACCATGTGGTACCAGAGAGTGAAACAAGCTGCCCCGTTGGTGGCATCAATACTCGACGACTCAAGGCGGGCGCGGCTTCCCATACCCCCTCGGGCGGAGTCAATGTAGACATACCAACCAGAGGGCGTGCCAGTGGTGTGGTCGAGGGCAGGGCCCGTATTGACGTTGCCAGTGGTACCACTGTGTCGTAGCCAATCAATCTCATCGCCCAGCTCAGTGTTCGACCAATCACACATGTCCACCTCAAAGTTGCATGTCCCTGGGGAAATTTATGTAATGCAGGTGCACAAATTCTATTATTATCTACTACAGGCTCTGTATATCTACTATATATCTATATCAAGGAATGTAAAGTGATCCTTACAACTGATGATCTGTGGTATGTACTGTACATGAGTGTACAAATGTGAATGCATGTACAAAGTGTATTTGTTATCTACGTTAACTGACATGTGTATTGATCTTTACAGCTGCTTTGCTGCACTCAGTAAATTCTAAGCAAGCCAACAGTACATGTATTGTCACAAATGTACACACTAGTAGTTATGTACATGTATCAAGGCTGTATGCATGGTTGTTTTAATGTGTATATACACAGGTGGACCAGAATAATGGAGAACATTCTATATGTTATAGATATAGTACATACAGGCTGACCAGATCAGTGGAGAATTTTCTACGTGGTATAAAATGTAGCTACAGTACATGTATGCATGTGACAGGAAATACATTATAGCTCACTCAATCTAGAATGATTTAACCCATTCCAGAAAATTCTAGGAAGTGCTGGCTGAGTGAGGCACTGCCCCTGTAACCCAATGTGATTGGTAGTTAATTTTGGCAATGATGTTATGCACATAGTTAGGCAGTGAGTCATCCAGGATTCCTGGAATTTGGACTTGCTAGTATGTTCAGGTGTGTGGCCCCAGGTTGGAGAAAATTACAGAATGTACTAGAAAGGGGTGAATGGATAGTATATAAGCCGGAGAAATTCTGAGGTAGGCAGAGTACCCAACACCTCTGCTCTGAGAGTTACGTCACTTCTGGCTCTGAAGCGACTTGTTATAGTCAGTCCTGTGTTACCTGCTGACCTGCTATACAAAGTGTGTTTGTGGAGATAAGGCCTGGGAGAAATTTTGCCTGCAGAAAATTGATCTGCCTACATTGGAGAGAGACTCCATATTTTAGTGTCAACGGACATTATTACGGCAAAGCTGTGACGGGCTGGATTCCTAGCTGGACAATATAAAGTGAATCATCATTCAACTCATCGACTGGATGTGGTCGTTGGATCTGCACATTTCACTGTGAACATTATACCGTGGATCTATTGTGGACATATACCCTGGAATTATAACGCGGACTATTGTAACCTGTGCCTCTGGATTTACGTCGCAGGAATCATTCATCGGTGCATCACGGATCATTCATTTGTGCATCGAACATCGTATCTGGACACTACCAGGGAACTGTAGCGACTTTGTGATAGTTTGGACGCATGTAAGTGATTCCATTACCGATTTGTAATTGTTTCTATTGATCATTGTTGTACTGATATGATGCCGATTACCAGTCTGTACCCTCAATATCACTGTTAATAAACCGCCTGAACATCAGTTGATTGTTTCTTTTGTGCGATCATTCTCAGAGTGATTTTGGTCGTAACAGTATATTAAAATGAATTCTTATACAATACATTAAAAGTAGAGTGGTTTGGAACTTCCATCTGGGATGCCACTTAGAATGAAAGACAGGGCTTAAAACAGTGTATATCTTCATGAAGCCAATTTGTACACAAAAGAGCCTAAACTTTGATGATTTCAGGTTTTTGCCCCCAAAATTGGCACCCCTGTTAAACACTTCTCTATCACTCATCTAGGCACAGAACAGCCTTTACTCTTTACAAAGTTTATGGAACTAAAAAGCCCTCTCGACTCCAGTCCAGTAATAAGCAATCTTGAAACGTATAAGAATCTGTGTCCTGACCTGGCTGACCACTACACTGTCCATCTTTGATGTGGACATCATCGATGGCGATGTAGGCATCCAGGATTTCTCCCTGGAGGAGGATGTTGAAGGAGAAGACGTTCTGGTAGGCGGAGGACACCTCAAGGGTTCCTCTTCTCCAGAAACCAAGCGTTGGATCCTTGACACAGACAAACACACAAGAAACATTATCCCTGTGCTCTGTTTGTCAACTGGCATGTACACTGAAGTGCCTTCTGAACCACTTGACATACACACAGCCCAGGTTGAAAATCCTACAGAACCAATAGAAAACCTACATGACATTTCTGTTGGTTTCTAATGGCTTCTATTGGTTTCCATTCGTAATCTGTTGGTTTCTGTTGGTATTGTTGGGTATTGATGTCTGCAAGCTAATTGTCAACAAATAAAGATTTAGAAAAGAGCACATAAATATTCCGAGACCATCATCCTCTTTCATTACAAGCTGAACACACTTCATCTCCCTTTCTATTCAGTTTCATTTCATTTTATTTCATTTCCAATAGCACAAAACATTTACATACACAAACTCACAAAAAAATCAGTACAATGTTTATTTTCAATCTGGGTGTTCTATTGATTCTATGGGATTTTTTACCTGGGTGTTGTAACTGTGAACTGACAATAAATACTCTGGCTTTTCTGATTATACCAAATTGACATCAAAATTGTTGGAAATGAAGGAAACTTTTGACAAACAAAGCTTGTAATTTGCAGTCTTCTCTTTTGGCTTTCAGGGTGACATGCTTTAAAGCTGTATCAAATGTACAGAAAATTTGATTTGTAAGTTAAAGAGAACATGCACTGTAAATTAATGTCAATGAGTTTCACATGCAAGTATTACTACTGGTGTCTTCTAACATGAACTATGTTATAGACAATTATAAAAACAAATTGTTTGGTTACTTCAATGCCAGTCTGTATCTATGCAGAAAATTCTCTTGCTTTTGTAAAGTATACATAGTACTTCTGATTGAAGTTTCCAATAATGGTATATTAAATTCTACAGTGTTATAGTTTATATCAAATACTTTGACAATATTAATCCTCACATCTTACTAAATGACTTAGAGAAACGTAGAAAAACCAAACCAACATGGAAACTGTTGATACTTACCGTGTAGCTTGTCATCATGGAAGTGGGCAAGAGTTGACCATAATTGTCATAGAATTGGGCCTTCACGCTGAAAACTCCAAAGTAATCTTCAAGTAAACAGATTGGAGTAAGAGAAATGTGAAAAACAATCAAACAAATGTACCCCAACTATCCCTGAATCTGATAAGATAATCATTTCACTCTGAATCTAATCATCCAGTATGTAACACAATCATAGCCAACGGAATTGTAGTTATTTTTGTGAAAGACACTAACACCTTATCATGTGTGATCAACAATACTTGACATAACAAATTGAAAAATCACGGTCATGACGAAGAGATCTATGCGAGATGCCTTACAACATAGTACTACATCTGTCTGATAAACAGAAAAGAAAAATGAGCCTCCCCATTAGGGAAGAGAGACATTATCCTTCCAGACTCCTAGTTTATGGCCAGTGTAGATCCTGTCATGTGAGCATATAGCAAGTCTCCATCATAGGCAAATCCATATGTTTCTAAAAAGTTTCTATCTAAATATTGTGTGATTTAAAAAATGAACTGATTATTGAGAAATGTGTAAACTTACCACTCATTGAATACCAGAACTCAGCACATCTGAAGCCTGACCCTGGGGCGGGGTACGGAGGAGAAAACAGTCGTCCACTCTCTCCAGACGTTGGCCGCTGACCGGTGTTAATGCTCATATAATATCCTGCATGCATCAGAATAACGCTGAGTGTTAACTAGGATAACAGGATGTGACAATCATATCAGCATGGAATGTAACATGAAAAGTACAAAGAACAAGAATTTTGCGACATTATTTCAGGTGACAGATCCTCATGCAGGCACATAACCAAGAAAAGCAGAACATCATCAGAATGGAAAACTCATTTGTTTGTCTTCGTTTTCCAGTAGAAGTGTATATTATGATTTTTTTTTTTCCATCATCATTATTGTGTCATTCATTTTCATGTGCATGTCTGTGTAATGATTTTTGTACTTCATAACTCACTTTTTCTACTGCGCCTTGAGCACGTTTATAGTTTAACATATGGAATTGACGCATTATAAGTACCCTGTATTATTATTACTATTATTATTATTATTAAAACAAGAAAGACTATACACACAAGATGAAAGAGTGCCCTTGTTTTCACTAGCTATCAGGTAGTCTATACTCCTTCATAGAATACATAAGAAATGGTCCCAAATATGGGACTAGGTTTCAAATTATTAAAGAGGAAATCCAGTCCGAATATAAGTCAGTCCGATAAAAAAGAGTAAAATTTTACGAGTTCAATGGACCAGGTAAAAATTTAACTGAAATCAGATGAAAAATATGGAAGTTATGACAATTTGAAGCTTTGACATTTGCATAATTCATATTGACTGTTCAAGAACCTCTTCCCCCAAACATAGCAAAACTTCAAAATGTCATAACTTCCTTATTTTTCATCCGTTTTCGATCAAATTTATACCGTTGAACTGTAATAATAATTGATATGATTTATATAGCGCCAAATCCACTCTGCAGAGTGCTCTAGGCGTGGAAGGAAGAGAAAGTGAAGGAGATAAAGACATACAAATATCAAATACATGTAATGAATAATCAAATTGAGGATTTAAACAAGTGAGTTTTTAGACTGCTTTTAAAGGAGTCTGATGAAGAACAATTTTTTATGGCTGAAGTAAGTTATTCCATAAGGTAGGAGCAGCATGGCCAAAGGCATGTGTGCCCCATATTGTAGTGAATCTTGGAATTATCAGAGAACCGGAGTTGGATGAGCGTAGAGATCTAGCAGGGATGTAATTATGGAGTAAGTCAATGTTATACTGAGGAGCAGCGCCCTGAATGCAATGAAAAGTCAGAAGTAAAATCTAAAAAATAATGCGATCTGTAATATTTTACTCTTTCTTTTCAGACTAACTTATATTTGGACTGGATTTCCCCTATGAGCAATCAGCTAAATTCTCTACCAACAAGGAAGAACTTTGGAGCTAACAGGTAAAATACCATTATCAGTGCCCTGTGAGTGGTCCACCGGTGGGAAGTTGGCTATGGAGGCCAAGCCCCTTTCTTGGGACCAGTCTAAGGCATCAGTGTTGTCGTTGACATAGTTACAGATGTCTTGCTCCTCGAAGTCACAGTACACTATCAGAATTGGCAGTATGTCAAAAAAGAAAAAGGACAGTTATAGAAACATCACAGAGACTGCAATTTGACTCCAAATGCAGATTTATATGTTGGACAAGGAATGTGAATTCCATTGTACAAGTATGGTAGTACAGAACAGTATTTCAAATTTGCTCTAAGTTCAGATACTTTAGGGTTTTTTTTATACAAAATGTACATACTGTATATGCAAATTCTGTATGACGTACTGCTCTTGTGGAATGGACATATTCTTGAATAAGATAAAACATTTCTCAATGGACTGATAGATTTCTGAGAAATATTTTCTACAGTGACTAGTGCACAGAGTGTTAACATAAAAAATAGTGTTATACTGAGCCTATGTTTAACCCGTTGAGGACGGACTGATTTTGCTGCAACACGCATTTCCCATAGACACCTGCCCGAATATACTCGGGACTCGTCCTCAACGGGTTAACTATGGTGTGCACCATTACATCCCGAAGTTAACCTACATGTATGCCCACTGGAAACCAGGTGGATCCTACAATGTATACAGAGTCTATTGAGACTTTAGAATCCCACAGGGACTGGATGAGGTGTGAACTACATGGGGTATCTGAACATCAAAACCAGTCACATTTTGTACCTGGACATGATCAGCTCAACCATACATTGTATTTCATTTATTTCACTTTAAATATTACATGTAAGTTTTCATACACCGGTGTAAATTAAATTCATTACATGACAGTGTACACATATGTACATGTGTATATTCTACAGATCAAACAATAGTTACAACGATTTGAAAATCAAGTGTTTACAGAATGAATTTTACACACAATGTATGTTTCACAATAAGAGCTTGTATTAACCCACTACCTAAAAAATGCTGTAATCCCAATAGAAATTGCACAGGGCCCACTAAATAATTACGAACACACAATGTTTGAACTCTTATATGCTTGTTAAGGAAGGAATATGCTGCATACAATTGCACATATGGTATAATGGTCAAACTATGGCAGTACGCTTGAACTTATGCAATAACTTGAAGAGAAGACGTACAATATAATACAACACTCACATTTCTCAGGGCAATTTCCATCCAAAATAATCACATCGTCGATTGCAATGTCTCCTTGGTAACCGTTTCCAGCCACACCCTCAAAGTAGACCCGGGAGTAGACGGAGTTGGTAGCAAATGGGACCTGTCCCTGGACCCACTTGTAACCCTGCTCACCAGACCGGGTCCATAGTGGTCCTCCATCTGAAACACACAATAAAAGGCTTGTCATTAGTTGAGTGTACATTTTATGCAACGGCCCATATTGAAATTGTACAGGCCCATCATACTCTCTACTCAACAAAAAAAACCAAAAAAAAACCAAAAAAAATTGGTTGATTGAAGATAAATTATCCTCTGCAAAAGACTGCTTTACAGTAGATCTTGTTTTCTTCAAACAAAATGCATATTTAATATCTACAAATAGAGTTTACAAGATTGAAACAGCTCAAACATGAAAAATCAACTCAACTGCATACATGAAGACATAGGACTAATGACAAATATAAGATAAACAAACACCACAAGCCCAGGTCCTACGCTTATGAAATGTAATGCAGCTTGAAATAAATGTGCGTTTTCATTTTTGTTTTTGATGTAAATAGATGTTGTTACAGAGTAATTGGTTGTATAATGAATACAAGTTTGTGACAAAAAGATTTTCTACATACAAAGATAAGCTTTTTGTTATCCAAAGCAAAGTTTAGCAATGCTAGCATTTCTGCACTTCAAATGCACAAACATATCCTCAGAAAAGATACCCTTTACATTAAAATGGTAGTATTACTGGATAGACAGCTTACTAAGACTTCCATCACTGTTGCCCACTCCCACGTTGAGTGTGTTGACATGGAAGCCATACATGAAGTACCAGAACTGAAGACAGGAGGACACGGCTGGAGGAGGGATGGCGTCGCTATAGATACGGGCCTTCTGGTTCTCTAGCTGACTGCTGGAGTCTATCACAGCGTAGTAACCTGGGTAACCATGGCAACCAGGAGAATAGCTACACAATCAAAATCGACTGTTTGATTATGCACATGGCATATAAGTAACATAACAATAGAGTTTAATGTTATAAAGCCAACCTCACTGCAGCAAACTGGTATTCTTGTCACATATACATTTGTGAGCTAACAGGAATGTTAAAATCTTAAGAGGAATTGCAAATTGTTCTAAATACATGAATTTCAACTAACTTGTATGGAGTAACATACCTGAACACGCAGTAGCAAAGTGATGGTACAGTCTTCACTTCCATGTGACATAAGATAATCAGGTTCTGTGTAAGACTTTCTGAACTGCTCTGAAAACTACACACTGTATGTTCAATAAGTAGGTTCTTACGCAGAGTACTATCAACATGATAACTACTGCATTACTAGTGAAGTCTCTTTTCTTTTACTTGCTTTTTTTTTCTAGACTCTTATTCAGAGATCACAGAAATCATGCCTAATGTATAAGTAGAAAGCAACTCTTTATCCAGTACAATACAACTGATCTAATGTAAATGACTTTGAACAGTACTTTAGGTAGGAATTGTGACAGAATATATTCAGTCTATAGTCTGTGTCCTGTTTTTGTATGAAACTTTATGTTTTGCTACATTTAGAGATACAAATGTAATATTGATTAAACAGTACATCTCGAGGGCAACACCATCTACAGTAGATATAAACACAGCAATGCACAAATTAACAAGGTTTGACCATTCTCAAAAATATGCAAATGCAAATTAATGCTCACATGAGCTTCAATTCAATATTGCATCAACATATATGTGATTTTGTACCATTTCATTTTGCTCAAAAGGAGCATAATATGTTCATCTCAATCAATATGGTATATCTTTAGGTGTGTGATAGGAAACAACCTACAGATTTGATAATATCTTATGTAATATCATACAATAAGTCATGATGCCTGCATTGCAAAAAACAAGGAAAAGTAGAAATTACGCGGTGCGTAATATATGTCCCCGCCGGAAGTAGCATTTAGTAGCAAAATGTACAATATAGGTAAAAAGATGAAGGTCAAAGGTCAAAGAAGTCAAAGGTCAAAATTCTATGTAGAAGTTTTGAAGCCCTCACCTAGTGCCATCACATAAAGCAAACGGAATCGAAATCGGGTTAGAAATGGCGAAGGAGTAGCATTTTGTAGCCAATGTACAATATAGGTAAAAAAATCAAGGTCAAAGGTCAAAGAAGTCCAAGGTCAAAATTCTGTGTAGAAGTTTTGAAGCCCTCACCTAGTGCCATCACTTAAAGCAAACGGAATTGAAATCGGGTTACAAATGGCAAAGGAGTAGCATTTTGTAGCAAAATGTACAATATAGGTCAAAAATCAAGGTCAAAGGTCAAAGAAGTCAAAGGTCAAAATTCTGTGTAGAAGTTTTGAAGCCCTCACCTAGTGCCATCACTTAAAGCAAACGGAATTGAAATCGGGTTACAAATGGCGAAGGAGTAGCATTTTGTAGCAAAATGTACAATATAGGTCAAAAATCAAGGTCAAAGGTCAAAGAAGTAAAAGGTCAAAATTCTGTGTAGAAGTTTTGAAGCCCTCACCTAGTGCCATCATATAAAGCAAACGGAATCAAAATCGGGTTAGAAATGGCGAAGGAGTAGCATTTTGAAGCAAAATGTACAATATAGGTCAAAGGTCAAGGTCAAAGGTCACAATTGAAATTCTGTATAGAAGTTTCAAAGCTCCCATGTAGTGCTATCATATAAAGCAAACAGAATCAAAATCGGGTTAGAAATGACGAAGGAGTAGCATTTTGAACATTTTGATCACACACGGACGCACACAGGGACGGACACACGGACGGACGGATGGACGCACGGACGGACGGACGGACGGACACACACACGTACGGAGCCCGTTTCATAGTCCCCTGCTCGAACTCGTTCGGCGGGGACAACAAAACAAAAGACAGATAATAGAAAAAGAATCAGTACCATTCTTATTCTGGAGGGTGTGGTCAGCTGATGGCCCTGATCCACTGTTGGCTGTGCTACCCTGCTGGAGTGACCAATCAAAGTCATCATTGGTGCCCTGTACCCAGCTGCAGATGGATCCAGCCTCAAAGTCACAGTCCCACTGAGAGGGCTGCCTGGTGGGCTGGGGGGCTAAGGTCGTGGATGGTGCTATGGAACGGAAAATACAAAAAGGGAGCAGGATTAGGGTATGAAGAGAGTGCCAAGAAAGCTCTGGTAATATCAGCAATATTTTGAGAAGGAGAACAATGCTTGATCGTGCAATATTCAGTTTAATTTTGGTTGAATATTATGATAAATTCAAATGTGATCACCAAAAATTTTCATCATTCTATCAAAAAATAACCATGAGGGAAATGTGGGTATGAAGGACTGGAGATGAATAATTGTTTTTGCTTTCTCACTTCAAAGGAAAAACAAGACAGACATCATTATTTCAGTCACATGCTGCAGGTGAAATTATAAACATAGATTGTATATAGCAGCTGCCATAAACTGCTTCTTTGGTGCTTTACATTAATTAGTCAATACATCACAAGAAGCAACAAATACAAAACTTTAAACAGAACAGCAAGTTAATAAGAATAATCATTGATTAGACCTGCATGATAAATGGAACTGTCATTTAAATAGGTTCACCTTGGTGTATTGCTTCATTGAAAAAATAATTTTACACTCCAACATTTCACAATACATTGCACATGTTGATTCCAAATGGTGCATGGGATTTTAACTCCCTGTTTACTGGAACTGGGTCTACTACATAAGAACTCCTGTGAACTAGAGTATCTTAAAGTCAACAGCACTGCAACTACGCCTTCATAGACTCAGATACGTACGGACACTGCTGCATGACCGTGTGAGGTAGTCAATGTCATCCAGCGAGATGTCACCAGTAAAACTGGAGGAGTCAATGCCTTCAAAGGTGATGATGTGCTCAAACCCTGTGGAGACATCCAGTCGTCCTGGCAACCACTGGTCTCCTTGGTCTCCACTTAGACTCCAGATGAGGGTTTCAGGACCGTTTGGGAGCTCTTGGAGGTAGATGTTCAGGGTTCCCATGTCTGATTGGTGAAAGAGATAGTAAATGCAGGTCGTTTGGATGTGTTTTTCTTCGGGGGGTTTGTGTTTTTTCTTTTACTGATTTGTACATATTTGTGATACTACAATCTATTTTCAAATAGCGCCTCGCTGGCTTGGGATGAGTTTTAGAATGCATAGTCTGATGTGAAGTGGAAAAATGAATCAAAATTGAAGAGCAATTTCAGCAAGTTTGACATGTAGTATTAGTGGTAAACTGAAGTCTTGAAGACAAGATGACAAAAATCATATTCACTGCAATAATCAATGTGAGATGATAGAAAGTTTTATAAAATGTCATAATAAGAAGTACAAAGGCAGATCTGTGCCCCAAATTTTGTTGCAAGTGGATCAATAGTTACAAAGTAGTTTGTCACAAGACTATCTTGCAACGAATCTTAACCCCATTCTAACTGGGGGGTGGGGTCAAATTGACCCCCCCTCGACGTTTCGCGCCACGATTCCGCAACGCGCAAAGATTTTGCCGCGTCGTTTCACACTTTTTTCATTGAAGTCTTCTGCATATTTTGAGACCAAATTTGCGACGTCCGGGTACACCGCTCTGAAGTAATGTAATGTTATGCATATGCATGTCAACCCAAAAACAGCTCAAATTCATGATATCATGTGCAAACTGAATGCAAATTGTGTTTTTTGGTTAAATTGATATAAATTATAATGTAGATTATTTCAACTTTTAACCATTGAAATTTATCAATTCTAGTGTAGATATCTGAAAAAGTGCCTACAACAAATTTTGGCAAAAAAAACAATAGGAAACAAAAGGTCGAAAAAACAACAAAATACAAATTGGCGGCGATCGCGCGATCGGTGGCCGAGATCTGAAGGGGGGGTCAAATTGACCCCCCCAGTAAAAACTTGGTCTCAAATAGCCCAGTTAGAATAGGGTTAAGATGTGACCAAGTAATGACATTAGTCCCATGCATATGACCATGGACAGCACTATATCATGAACATACATGTACCTTAACTGCACCTACAAACTAAGTGTGGTCACAATTTGAGTATTGGTTGCAATGTTACTTGTAAATTGAGAATTATGTGAACGAGCTTTGATTAGCAACAGATAATTGATGGAGGCAGATAATTGCTTGACTGACAGTATATTACTGGAAATCCTCTGGTCTCATTTCCATTTTGAGTTGGCAGATAATGAAATGGAAAGACTCAAGTTGTGATGTACGGCAATGTGTACCTTCTTGATACGAGTTAACAGCTTCATTACTCAGTACTTGCTATACTACCCTTAAATGACAGGAAACTGAAAGAAGCGCAAATGTCACCTGCTCCAAACATGTGGTACCAGAAAGTGAAACAGCCGGTGGGGCGGGCAGGGAAGATTTCAGACTCAAGCCTTGCCTTCTCTCCAGTGTTAGCATCAGATGTCTCAATGTAGACATAATGACCTGTGTGACAATAACAGTTAGGAAGCATCAAAATATACACAAGAATTACCAATCAGTGATGTACATAATTTGTAGTTACATTAATTTATCTTGAAGTAAAATATTCTAAATGGAAAAAGAAGAAAATATCAAGTACCTAACAAATTAAACAAGAATATACTTTGACTCCCCCTTACCTGACAAAACATCATTTTCTACTCTATCCTAACATAAGTCGATTGAAAATGAAATGTGCACCACTTCCAACAGCAAGGAACGAGACCACAGGTTAGAGTTCTTAATATGATTTTGACGTTATTCTTCATATAAAGGCATGGTGATAAATGGTACAATAGCTGACAACACTATAATGCAAAGGATACTCTCTAATATACATCAGAATTTTTGGATTTCACAAAATTCTGCTCACCTAGGATTGTGCCCAAGGTGTGGTCGAATGGAGGCCCGGTACTATCACTGGGCGTGCCCCCAGAGTGAATCTGCCAATCGAAATCATCGCTATCAACATTGGACCAACCACAGTGCGGAGTCTCAAAGGTGCAATAACCTGTATATAAAAGAAATCATGACATATAGTAACTGTAGCCTCAACTGTAAACATACAGCTGCTATTAAGAAATATATTGTAGATATATTATGTACACCTTTGAGACTAGCCTAGGCTTTCAAAATTACAATCCGAGACATTTAGATGGAAATGACAAAGTTGCTTTATGTTTGTTCTTTTTTTTTAAGCAGAGCTACATGTAATATTACAACATTTTTTGGTTTTCATTTTAGTACCTATTGAAAAGTAGTTTTTAGCATGGTAGAACATTTACAAATGCTGTGCAGAAGAGATACACTTTTGCTTTAAAAAAAAAAGATCTAGCAGACATAAACAATGTGAATAAGGATACATACTTTGTTTACTGGTGAACAACAATCTTGCCAACATTTCTGAAACACCACTTCCACTTCAAATACATTTTACAGTGCAAACTCATGATGTAAACAAATTACATGCTAACAACAAAGTGCAAAATAACTCAATTTTATATTCACTGGAAATCATTCTGCTACAAACAATGTATGACAATACAATACAAATTTGTATCACTTTGCATTCAAGTAATCAAAATTTCTCAAATTAAAACAAACCTGGAGGGGGACAAGCTCCAAACTCTAAGTTGATTTCATCCATCGCCATGGCGCTGTTGTACAAGGCTGTTACTGTTCCCTTGAATGCAATCTGAACCAATCAGAAGGGTAAACAATTTTCCATAGTATTTAAGTTCATAACACCAAGGTCCTTTATTGTGGCTTCTTCAGATATTTGTTAAGATATATCTTAACTCCTGAAGTGATCACACACTCATTTATCACTTGCAACATTTTGCCTTAGCATTCATATAATCCCTCTAAATAGACATAATTGTGAGTTAGCAAGCACATTCACATGTTGTACCTCAGTCCTACAGAAGGCCATGGTGACACAAGAGGGATTAGAGGGATTAAGTAATCTCGGTTCAATGACAATCAATTTTTAGACATCTATGCAAATCAGTGAAGAAATTAGCAATCGAGTTAATGTGCCAATTGGCAAACAAAGTACTCTGAGTGATAGTATGCACAATCAAGTGACTGATCTTGAATTACAAATAAAGCATTGGGGCATACAATCGTACCCCACACACTAACTCTGCTTGCTGTAATCTGGACAGATTCTCATGTAATCTATGCATAACATCTCAGTAACCTAAATCAAATTTTATACAAGCTGGCTGCAAGCTTTGCAAATAGGAATATATACCAATGCCTGAGTACTCAGAGCTTCTCTTTCATCAGAACATGTCCCAATAATCTTAGAAAAAAACAAAAATCTTGTCTTTCTGTATTTCATGCACATGCTGCTATTTGATTGGGTAAACTGATGTTAGAAATAATAATAATTGACAGTGCTTATATAGCGCATAACACAAAGTGTTACATACATAAATGTTACATACAATTATGCTTAGTATAAATGCATGAGAGACATTCAAGCGAAAAACATAAAACTCATTATATCCAGCAAGAGTAGGCCTAATGTGCGAATTTGCTCTTTGTGATATTTGCTTATGCTCTGTACTTAAATCAGTAGATTGGGGTTAACACATTACGTGCCATGTCATGTTATTGTCCCAATCTACAGAGGGATACACATGTTTTATGAATCAGTCACTCTTAAACAAAAGCACATATCACAAATTTTCCTCTTGATCTACTCAAAAGAGAATGAATGACAGAGAGAAAAAAATATCACAAACCAGCAAATGCCAGCCTTACCTGGATGTTATCGCCCGAGACTGTCCCACTCCCGTACCGCCACCCACTCATCGTATTGGTGGGCGAGGTCCACAGGGGGGCGGAGTAGGCCCCTGATCCCAGGGTGTGGAGGGTAATGAAACCAGCACCATCATGGTAGTACCAGAACTGGACACAGTGGCTGGCTGAGGAGAGGTTATAGGTGGGGCTCTGTATGATGGCAAAGTCTCCGTCAGCATGGGGCATCGTGGTGTCAATGTACACAAAGTGACCTGAGTGGAACAAGTATTAAATGCAGAGTACCGAAGTGATGATCTAAGTCTTTTGTTTGAGCTTGGGTTGGGACCAGGTGTGTGCATAAACACTTGGGCCAGGTGAGGTGGTTGATTAGAACCAGTTTCCATGGTGATAAATGTCTCTGACATCAAACTTTGATACTTTATAGTTGCACTGAAATGAGTTTATCAAAGACAGAAACTTCAATTCAAATCGAAGTAAGAAGTTTTATTTCTTCAGAAGTTTTCTTTGTAATTATGAGTATGTCCTCCTTCCTTGAATTACAGAAAAAGTTTTACAACTATTTCTGCTGATCAAATGTTCAGGTATGAAGTTACTGGTCTCAAATAGAACACAACACAACCATCTATCACCTACTCTCTATTCACTTTGCTCAGTGCAGGTCACACAATAATTTGTATTAACTCTATGTTACTCAGGAGAGAGGATAGTACTCAAAATCACCTTTGGAAAAATGCACAAAACTGAGCCACAAATAATCTTGTGCACATTGATAATGTTAGGGTGTGATTACAGAAAAAAAAGAAAAAAAATATGATGCTAGTTTCACTATGAACTTTCATATACCTGCTAGTTGTGACTAGTTCAAGCCTGTTTTGTGCTGTGATATCTCATGCGCTATATTTACATAGGCTTACATGTATAATAAACTAGTATTGCTTGTCCTATCAACAATCTATGCAAGAAAGCATTTACTCAGCGAATAATGTAATGAGATGAGGGTGATATTATAAATCATCACAAGGATTTTGTCAAGAAATTTCAGTGAATTTGATTAAACTTACAACAATGAGTCATACAGTTGTATTTCGAAGAGAAACCACGCAGATACATGGGAAAGAAATCAAGTTTACCTAAAAATGACCCCATAACAGAACAGTGATAAGTTATACTCGATAACAGTCCTCTCACCTGAAGCCGATCCAGTGCTTTTGTCTGTAGGCACTACAGGGTACGTGGTCCCACTACCACGGCTCCAATCCAGGTCGTCCAGACTAGTCTCCTGTGTCCAGCCACACAAGTCATGCTCAAAACTGCATTGCTCTGTGAAAGTCATCCAACAATTAACAAGCAAAAAACGGTTGTTATGATACGCTGAATTAATAATGATAGGTTAAACTAATAATAATATTCCATGGTACACATAAGTGGATTTTTGTTCAAGACAAAGTGACAATGACTGTTTCTTTTACATTTTTCTAGTATTAAGCAGAACCTCTTTGAAATACTAGTATACAGTACTTGCTTAACATTCCTGGCATGAGTTGATTTATTATTTTCTGTATATGCACCTTAAAATATTCAAATAAACCACTTATCATAGTATAGTGGAGACATCATATTCCCTTAAACAAGAAAAGCACTGATATATCCAACCTATTTGTTATGGATCTCAATGTGATCATAATGTTCTCTTGACAGCTAGCAAATGAAGCCATTGGCTACCTATTATTGATGCTGATAAGAAAGCAATGGGGAACATCTGACTTTTAGCTGGCTAGGAGAAATCAGTGCACATCTGATTAAGTATTGTATTGGCTTTTAGTACAGATGAGGTTTAAGAGTGGTCATGTCTCGGCATTCAAAGCAGAAACAGAAATAATAGAGTTAGTCTAGCTGTCTTCACTTCTATGACTCCAGAGGGCTGTTTCACATCAGATACATAATTGGGTTGATTTTAAAAGTTACGATTAACTCAAATTATGGTATCCTGTGCGTGTCTTCATGTAGGTATCCTTACTCCCTAATGAAAATCAAAACTTGGGGGACTCCTTCATTCAGCCATCTATACAAAACCATGAGTGTAAAGGGACATTTTCTGTAAAATTCAATAAAAAATTACATTAAGTGGATTATGAAAGGTTGATAAAACTGTACAGGAAAACCAACAGCATACCATAATTTTAAGTTGATCTTAACTTTTAACCCATTGAGGATGGTCTGATTTTGCTACAACACGCATTTCTCACAGACACTTGCCCAAGTATACTTGGGATTGTTCCTCAACGGGTTAAGATGATCATCTTTAATTCTGTATGAAACACAACTAAAATTTGTACATGTAAGATTTCTGTCACCTGGCATCATACTCACCCATCACCAAGATTGAGTGAGCTGTGTTACAATCTTGAGATTGGTAGAGTGAGTTATACAAAGTGTATAAACAAAGCAGTCAAAACATTGCTGAAGGAAAGTAGAATGCAGCTACCATTAAACTCACTTTGCTCTGGACAGACAGAAGTTGAATCAAAATAGATGTCATCCAAAGCGATGTCACTAGTGAAGTCAGAACCCCGCACTGCCTCAAATATAAGCTGGATTTTGAAAAAAAAAAAAAAAAATCAACAATGTAATGAAAGTTTCCATGTTATAACAAGTGTACCACTTCACAAGTAAAACAAAAAGAAAATCGTTTTGTGGCTTTATGTAATAGTGATTAATGTTATGCTATGTCATTCCAAAATAAATCTTTGCATAATGTGCGCCAAAATTAGCAATCTATTTTGTTTTAGCATAATTGTTGGCCTACGACCTCTATCCCTTTCTTACAAACAAGCCTGCAGGAATACACAGAAAACACATGTCACTGCATACCTCAGCATTCCTGTTAATGAATTCTGCAAAAGACTATAATCACAATCAGTTAGCTAGTCATTTCAGTTCATTCTTATAACACCAACATGCTGTATTCATGGCATCACAAATCTTATCTCTGTGTTTTGAGCAGCAATTTACACAGAAAATCCCACTGCAATCTACGCACTGCCCAAAATCCCCGACACAGAGGGGGTTAAGAACTTTGTATCGACTTTAATGACCGATACTCATTGCAGAGTATTTTTTGTAATGGAAATGACACAGCTGTATTGTATGAGCAAATGATGACACCATCCACACAGCACATTTTCTCTGTATCCATGGAAACAAACAAACCTCGTAATCCTGGCCGTAGGCAAAGTCCACCTGCTGGTAGATCCAGGAATTAGTCAGCGTTCCATCCTGTTGCCATACCAATGTGGTACTCCCGTCAAACAAGTTGTGTCTATACAGGTTCAGCTTGCCCATGGTGGCGCCGTACATGTGTATCCAGAACTGGAGGCAAGCACCGGCTGGGGTCGCAGGAATCTGGAGCGATTTGATGCGAGCGGCGTCACCGAGTGTGCCGGTAGAGGTTTCCAGGTAGATGTAGAACCCTGGAGACACAAAAATCATTGTTACTTGTGTTGCATAATCAAAATTTCAACAGCATGCAAAAAAAAACTAGAAATGTCGCTTTGGCGACTGGTATGCCTCCGCCATAATGCATGATTTTCCCAATAGGTCTAGATAGTACATGTGGACACTGTGTGATTACATTTTCACAAAATTGGCAAAATATTGGAATGACAAGTTTGTCACAAATGTGTCGAATGTTCACCTTCCTTGACGTAGGTTTAATTGGATGAATAGGAGAGCATGTATCTAGGGATTTAAGGACTTTAACTTGACTTTGACCCATTCATACATTTAGGCATTGAGTAATTTTCAAGGTACAGGTGTGGAGAAAAAGTGCAATTTCTGAATTGAATAGTAAATTGTTACCATTTTCATCTGGCCCTTCACCCTAAAATTCATAAGATAATTACTTTCAGGCAGAACATGCATAATATGTACTAAGTTTCAAGGTAACTTGAGCCACTTCCGAGATATGGAGGAAAAAGTTAGTTCAGCACTTTCACTTGATCTTTGACCTTTTGACCTTTGAGGCAAAAAGAGAAAAAAAAAAACTTTCCAGAGAATTTCTATTAGGTTACACACGCATACACCAAGTGTAGAAAAATAACCCTGCTGGCATTGCATAAATATGAGGGTAATAGTAAAATTTTGAAGTCTTGCACTTGACCTTTGACCCCTGACCTTTGACCCCATGAACCCTACATTCTCTAGATAATCACTTCCAGTCAGTACATGTATATACTATGTTCCATGAAGATACCTTGAACAATTTTCCAAGGTACGGAGAAAAAAAAGAAGTTTTAATATTTTTACTTGACCTTTTGACCTTTGACCTTTGCCCTCATGACCCAAACTTTCACCAGAGAATCTTAATTGGGTAATACATGTATACACTAAGTTTCAAGAAAATATCTTCAGGCATTCAATAGATATGGTGGAAATAGTGAAATTTTATGTATTTGACCCTGACCTTTTGACCTTTGACCTCATGACCCAAACTTTCACCAGAGAATCTTAATTGGGTAATACATGTATACACTAAGTTTCAAGAAAATCTCTTCAGGAATTCAATAGATATGGTGGAAATAGTGAAATTTTATGTATTTGACCCTGACCTTTTGACCTTTGACCTTTGACCTCATGACTCAAACTTTTACCAGAAAATCTTAATTGGGTAATACATGTATACACTAAGTTTCAAGAAAATATCTTCAGGCATTCAATAGATATGGTGGAAATAGTGAAATTTTATGTATTTGACCTTGACCTTTTGACCTTTGACCTTGAGCATGTGCACTCAAAAGTTGATAGGCACAACTTCACCCCCTAATACACATACATGCCAAGTTTCATTAGGATACCTCAACAGGTTTTGATAGTTACCTTGTCCACAAAATTCATTACGGACGGACGGAAGGACGGACGGACGGACAACCCGAAAACATAATGCCTCCAGCACCACTTCGTGGCGGAGGCATAAAAAAGAACAAAAAAAAAGAAGTCATGTCATGTTTAAAGTGATCAAAGACAACATGAAACACTCAATATGGGTTTGATTGGATCAGAACTGTAAACAATGTACATTTGTACAGGGCTGCCAAACATTAATAAATCAAAAGCAGGGAGGTTGGTTCTAAACAGCATATCAGCGAGATATCTGTTTTATTCATATCTCAAAAGGCAGTATTTCCAAAGTTAGACATGTTTTCATATTCTCCTGCTTTCTAAACCTCAAAGACTTATAAATGTGTAGCAATGCTTTCAAAAATGGGTCAGCATAGATCCTGTGGATGGGTAATTCCCCTACCCCTTGTCTCAATCACAAAGCTATGCACCCTTTCATCACATTTGTACCTATGCCACTGGTGTGGTCACCCGTAGGTCCAGTGGTGGTGGACGATGTGGCACCATTCTGCCGAGTCCAGTCCAATTCATCATCACTCATCTGTGTCCAGCCACACAGGGACATCTCGAAGTCACAAGTGACCGTCGCTTGGAGGGCGGGGTCAGCATTGCTAGGGGAAACTGCACACAAGAGGAAATTATCGCTAGAGACGTATTACGTTTGTTGCAATAACAAAGCACAGTACCAAGCAAATATGAGAGCAGTTTTTATGTTATGACTACAATGTATACTGCTGCATGTAATGAATAATCTTAAAGAAGGAGAGAATGTAAATATTATCAAAACCAAATGTATGTGAGCTGTTTCATTAAAATACATGTGGCTTAAATGATTCATGCAAGTTTCTCATCTTCTTACTTTGGGGCTGCACTACTGTATATCTGCATACACACTGTGCTTGTAGGTTTTAATTCCATTTCACTGCTTTGTCTTTACAAATGAGTTTTACATACACTGTATACCTGTAGGATTGTTCCAGAAAGAGTGAACAGTCATCATAAATCAAAGAAAATATAGGGATGTTATGCACAGACCAAGTAAAACAAATACTAAAAACAAAATATGTTTGTAATCTTTAAGGCATCTGGAATGAATAATTTTTTATTTGGTGACTGCAACTACACAATAAAGAGAATGCAGCTTGATAGAGGTTCATCTACTTAATGTGGCTCACATTTTGTAGCTGAGTCCAATCTAATTGATACACTGCTATACCAAATTATCTCACCTGGGCAGACCTGATCCAGAACTAAGATGTCATCAATAGCTATGTCTCCATAGTAACTAGTCACCGTGGTACCCTCTACTTTGATCTACATGTGAAAAAACAACAATAACAAATTCTAGAAATGGGTACTTCACCTTCAATTAGTGTGAACTCATTAAGTTCATCTGGGCTGCATTCCTGTATACGTCATACAACAGGTATATTTAGCGAGTCTAAATTTTCGCTAATCAGAAATTCCTGACGATTTTGCGAGTGGTTAAATTCGCAATCATGAAGTCCAGTACCGAACGAAGAAATGCATACGCGTATGTCACATTCATAGCATGATCAGAGTCAATATTTTCGCGTGTCTTTAATTTCGCGAATAGCATCTGACTCACAAAATTCGCGAAAATAAAAACCTCACGAAATATATGGCTAATACAGTATTCTGCAGTTGTCAGGAGACACACACTGGTGTGTGAACTAGAAAGATTATCACATGATAAATAGTAAGCATTGTGACAAGCACACTGTCTGACTGTTTGCTGTGCCATTCATTAAAACTGCCCTTGTCACTGTGAATGTAATGATTAAATGACACCGATGCATGATACTTGACATACTCATGGAATGGTTTGTGAAAGTCTGAGGAGGATGAAATGCAATAATCATCAAATGGATCACAGACTATGCCAAACACTGTTAGCAGGCATTATACAAACAGTGGCTAGTCAATTGAATGACAATACATGGAAGTAGTCCATTCACAAGTATACTGACATATGAACATTTCATAAACATATTCATGTCTACATGTTAGTATAGTGACATATAAACATTGTTTCACAATGACGAAAGTATGAGCCTGAAATGATATTCGATATGACTGTAGCAAGGTAATACATTGCAAATATGGATAAACTTCTGAGGTATGTCAGTAAATATGCACAAGATTTTGCCATATTAATGCATATATAAAAATGAGAATTGCACAGAAAAAGAGAAAAGAAAGATATGAACACAATCTACAACATACATAATAAAACTGAAAATAGAAATATTAGAATACAAATGTACTATCTACATGTATGTGACTTCATGTTCTAGGAAACATGTGTTCAATAATTAGAAAGTTGCATGTCATAATATCCTGGTAATGATTTACAGTTGCACACATTGTCTATATGCACACTGTACCTATGGATATAGAGGAAGAAAATTGATTTCCTCAAGATATGCATATACATACATAATGTTGAAATACATGATTGTATGATTTGAATAATATACAAAATTATATAATAATTAATGTCGGCATTCATGCACGTAAACTGTGATAAACTTTCCAATGACTGATATGAAGTGACCCCTTACCACCACCATGTTAGAGGAGGGAGTTGGTGAAGGCTGTAACAACAAAGACAGCATACAACATATTTTTCACTGAATACAAACACAACATCTTTATACAACAAAGTGTTTGACAGTAAATACGAATTTGGGTCGATTTGGCCAGTGATCACTAAGATCTACTACCTCTTCATTTTATGCATCTGCAACAATGATATGATACATGTCTAGACATTTCTTTTTTCAAAGAATGTCTGTATATCATGTACTATCCTCACAGTCACATGAATAAAGGTCTTTGTAGAACAGTCTCTTGTCTAGTCAAATTAGTAAGCGCTTGATATAAGAATCAATTGAATATAATGTATAACAAATTAGAAAAGCACTCAGTGCAGACTTCTGCCAATTAAAGTACATATGCTGAAAATGGTCATATTTCTTATTGATATACAATATTGGCTCTAGAAAATGTATGAAAATTCCTGGATCCAGACAATAACCAGATCCCACCAAAATTTATCACCTTTTCCTAGTGTTATTATAAAGTTTTCCTGAAAATTTCATCCAAATTCATTCGTAACTCTTTGAGTTATTTTGCAATACAAAAAAAGACAAGCAAACTAATCCGCTTGCAAAAAAAACCCAACCTTGTTACAGGTGACTGTCAACACAAACTACAATTGCTTGTGTGATGTGGTCTAGAGGTTTGCTCATTGAACCTTTAATGAGAAGGTTCAGGGTTCAAGAACTGCCACAGCACTACTACTATTAAGCATAACACTTTGAAATCCACAATGCTTCTCTGCAGATCAGTGAGGTAAGATTTTATCAATAGCAGGTAATATGTGCTGTAGACCTGTTTAGGACAAACTGATTTTTCTGTAACACATATTTTTCAATAGACAACCTGCACATAAGTATACTTGGATCTAGTCTTCAACAGGTTAAGTAACATGTTGACTTGGATGCCCTCCCAGGGATAGGTTTGTGTGGTTTCAAATCCAGCACCAAGGTAATAATATACAGCAACATGCTTTTAACACATTTTCACGGTGGAAAACTCTACAAAAAAACAACAACCACACCAACAACAAACAACAGATACATTTCTTGGTGCCCCGACTGTACATGGAATGGTCTGCTTTGTGGAAGGCCATTAATGTCAATGAAGGAGCATGCAATAATGGCCTTGTTGCAGACAGCGTACAGAGAAGTCACAACATCGAAGGAGGGCGGAGTCACATCTTACCGTCATACCGTCTCCATCCATGACCATGAACCGGCCTTCCATCCACAGGTTCTGATCGGTCGTCTGTTGCCCTGACAACCGCCACTTGTACTCCTCCGAGCCCGAGATGGCGTCGATCACGTAGAAGTTGAGCTCGCCGACGGTGGAGCCGTACATGTGGTACCAGAAGGAGACACAGGAGCCGGTTCCTGAGGGGAAGATGGTGCTGAGGAGGTGGGCCTTGGAGTTGATTCCCACTGAGCTGGACTCAATGTACATGTAGAAACCTGGAGGGGAGGGTAAGAAAACGCAGAAACAATTCACAGAGAGGCTCTGTGAGTCAGCTGAATAATACTGTTATGTAGGTAGTAGCGAAAGGGTCTTGCATTACAGAAAATGTCCTCGGAAAGAGTTTAAAAATGTCAGAGGTCTAAAAAACTGAGTGAGATTGGTGACAACCTGTATTAATATAAGCTTATATACTTGTACCAATGTAATGTGGTATCATAAAACACACCATCTTCTTCCCCCTCCTGGGGAGCATTTCATGAAGCATTCTGTCTGACAAAGTTGTAAGACGAATTTGCTCTCAACCAATCAGATGCAAGGATTTCAGTAGCTTGTAACAGTTTGTCAGAAAAATATTCGACCAAACTGCTTCATGATATGCTCCCCAGTTGTCAGAATGTAGCAAACACAGCCAGGTGGGCCATAGAAAAGAGACTGATTCTGATATCATCAAATTGATTATTTATAATGTGCACTAAGAGAGATAATGTCTCTAACCAACATAGAATGATGAATTTCAATTCAAACAACGAACGACAAACAGAGACCACACGCAAATACAATTAGGAGCAAGGTGGCAAATTTGAAAGTAGAAAGATATAGAAGGAGAGAGAGATGAGAGCACAGAAAGGGGAGTGCTGATGGAATAATGAAAGGATTCTGGGGGAAGAAGGGGACAAACCCAGACTGGTGCCAAGGGTGTGGTCAGCCAGAGGACCGGTCCCAGTGGAAGGGGTTCCCCCACTCTGCCGGATCCAGTCAAAGTTGTCTCCATCGGGTGTGTTTCTCCACAAACACATGTCTCGCTCAAAGTCACAGGATACTGGTGGGAAGAAATCACATCAATCAGTTTGGTGGACGCGATGCTCAAAAGTTAGATTTGGTGAAAATATTCAAGAAAACTTGAATGAGGATCACTTACGGCACAAATTACCATCTGGATATGATGTATACAGAGTATATTCAAATCTGGTTCATAAAGCATCTTTCAAAGTGCTTTACTTTTAATGATTTGTTCTTTCATTTGTCTGTCGTTGCTTTTATATCAAAATGTTTTTGAATTTTGTTTGTGATGATTCTGCAGGTTTTTCCTCTTACCTAATATGCAACTGTCGGCAAAATCATGCATTGGAATCCCACACCCCCACCCCCCCCCCATAAAAGAATCAGAGTAACACAGCAGACACTATGGCTACTGTATACACAAGTTTATCAGTTGGAAAGCCTTTTGTTCAAATATGCATTGTACATTTGTTGTCCAACAAACTTTACTGTCTTGAGAAATACTACCTACAGTCCTGCCACTGTCTGCAAACACAATAGAAAAAAGTTACTGTAGCTGCAGTCTATTCTGTGGTGTTTTAATTGTTCATAAATTCTGTGAATTGATTGGTATTCACAAAATCAACTCAATTGTATTACTTCGTAACTTTTCTCCTAAAAATTGATTGGTATTCACAAAATCAACTCAATTGTATTACTTCGTAACTTTTCTCCTAAAAATTGATTGGAATTCACAAAATCAACTCAATTGTATTACTTCGTAACTTTTCTCCTAAAAAGGGATGATACTGACCTCTCATTTCATGTTAGAGGTTCTCAATTTTGAATTCATTGACAATTACACGTGTACCTGGAAAATTATCTTACAAGTCCCAATTCATAAAATATCAAAGTCACCAAAAAATAATATATACACCGTGTATACAGTATTGCACACAAAATCAATAAAGTTATGAAGTACATGAAGAGTTCAAGCTGAAGATACAGCTGTGGGGAGACACCACAATTTGACTTTAAAATGAAGCAAACTACCGTAAGAGTAGATATTTCACGTGAGCAGTTTTTCAGGCTCTATTGAGTAAGATGAATTTCGCATGTTTTATTCCTCAGAATCACGACATTACATAGTGGTACATTATACAGATTGTAACAAGCAGAAAAATTCCCTGTGCTTTTATATTTCTGCTAGTTTCCGGTTGTGTGAAATGCGGAAAAACTTTCCACTTCTACAGTAAAGGTCTTCCTTCTTGTAATTTATAGCTGAGATAACTGATAAGACAGACAATAATAATGTAACACAGCAGGTTAGAGACAAATGACACTGGACTCCATCATTTGTTCAGTATAGTGGCAGACTTTAATTGAGGGTGGCTTAACCCTGAAAAGAACAACAACAACAAAGAACAAACCATGACTTACACAATGGCCATGTGACATACCTACAAACTGCATATTGTTGTAACATACTTCACTACTGATGCCTAAGTTTTGTCCATTCATGCTTTTCAGCATTCCAATCCATGTGAACTGTGATGGAAACATCAATATCACATTTTATGATTTTCCATCCATATCGTTTTCATTACCGTACACCATGGTACAAATATGATTTTATACCATTGTCACTGAAGATTATCTACACTGATAATCATCTTTATTCTTTAAGTTCACAATATACAATGTACTCCCTTCTGATTTATTTCAACCACATGCATATAATTGCCCCCCTTTTTTTTTGTTGTTTATTTTGCTATGTATTGTTTTGGACTCAGTGTATATGTCCCAACATCTGCTTTCATAATGTGCAAAATAACTCACAGCCTGCTATATGTACTACAAACATCACAAATTTAATGATATTACCTTGTCAGCAACCAGGCTTGTAGGACTATCAACACCAATATACTGTATCGTACACATCAACTCTGAAATGTATTAAACAAAGCACATTTCAACTGACCAAAAACTTCCTGAAACAAGTTTCCTTTCAACAACAACCTATGTACAAATTAAGCAGTGTTGAGCTCGCTAGCCTATATGCTTATCACTGCCCTACTACAACTCACCCCTCTTGAGCTCTCTCGAGACTCGACTCCGTGCAGTGACTTCCAAGCCACTCAGTGAACTTGAACTCTGTAGTATCAACATTACATAAAAATAACATGAATGTCTTAGTGTCTTGTTGTACCTAACGGCACTATAATTTGAGTCACAGACTCTATTTGTCAAAACAGATAACTCCTATCAAACACCTAGCCAGTGTCATCCGTATTATACATTCCAGCGAGTATGGTAACATAGCCTCTCTGGCACACTCTCCATAGAAAAGAATATACAATACATTGATGCTGCAGTAACATAGGCGTATGTTATAGCCGATACAGCATACTTCTCAAGTTTTAGTACACTGAACCACTACACCTAGATAAACTATAGTTCATCATCTCTCTGGGTGATGGATCAACACCATGGATATCTAAGGCTAACGTACCTTATACCCCATGTAGAGTGCTATAACGTACCATCATACAACGCCTGAATGGTAAAGCTAATACCGTTTCCATGGTACGGTGTACCTCATACAGGATACTTGTCATACCTTCTATTTCCATCATTCACATTAAACTATGAACACATCATGAAGTGACTCTTGAAATATGGCATTCTCACTCACCTGCAACCTATGCCATAAAACTACAACATTATTCCTAGGGAAAGGAATGAAACAGCATACCCTGTCTTCCCTCATCTCCCTTATTTCTGACTACACAATCACTCCGGATCACTTTATCACCTATAATCAGTCACCCTTCAAAGTTTCAGTGATTACACAGTGACTATTTATACTTGCATAACATCAAACTTCCAATGGAAACACTATGAATAAACAGGAATGGCTTGCCTTTATTGTAGCATACACTACTGTGTCACCCAAAAGTAATCACACAAGCTCCCTCTAGTAATATCATGAAGCCAACCAGTATTCTTCATATATGACATAGCATTGTGACAAGTTACTCTCTAGTTTGCCAGGTATAACACACACATTTATCTGCACCATCGGTACCATACCTTAGCTTATGCAGTAACTCTGCGTAATGCAGCTGCCCTCAGCAGCACTGACTACAACCTTTCTTCACACAACTTGACAAATCATGCTTCAAACTCACACTTGTCACTTATTGTACAACTATATAATAACAAAGTTGTCATTTTCATAGTCCAGGCATTGTAACCCAGGTTTCTCACCAAGTTCAGGCCTCTTGTTTCTCCACAACTTTGTTGAAACTTCTGGAACCTTTGAGCTAAGACATGCTAGCTTTCATCCATCATCCTGCTCCAGCATGTTTCACTGGTCCCCCAGCCACATTTTGATGACTGCACACAACCCTGAACACAGTATGGTCAATGCTGCATGCTTTCACTAAAACAATAGGGTGTGTGAGCCACACACACAATAGGGTTTTGTACCTCAGCAAAAAGAAGAAGAAGTGAGAGCGTAGTCTACACCTCTCAGACCCACAAGATTAGTCTCAAAACTAGACTCAAGTAAGGCACTATTACCAATTCAAATTGTACATTGCTTAGTTGCAGAGATTAACATAACTGATCTGTTACATTCTCCCCAGCTAAACTGTTGCTGTCCCAGCAACCAATCAATCTTCATAGAATATACAAATGGTCATCATACTGAATAGACAATCCATATGTTGCCTATGGAAGATAACACAAATTTCCAGGTATTTACTCTGAATGATTACCAGAATACATTCAAGATTCGAGAGCTTATCGTGGAAATATCAACTTCTTCACTCATTACCGATCTCGGTAAATTGTATGGATTGGGATTCTTTCCAGCTGTGGATCGTGATGATCTCCGGGGCATAAGAAGCTGAGGCATGCATTCAACATCTGACTTATCAGTTTCACCACCATTCCCAACATCAGCCTCGAAGTCAGTCTCACCCTCGGTCCCACTATCAGTCTGGGGTTGTTCCCTGGTCTGGCCACCTTGATGACGAAAGTTGAAGTCCTCCGCAAGTCCGTCAGTAGATTGGGCCAGATCTTGTGCTGGGTTTCTCTGTGTGTCTGGGCAAGACACAACTTGAGCTCCTAAATTGTTCAGAGCTTGGACAATGTCATAGTCACTCGGTTGCCCATTCGGGATCTGATCTGGAGGTTGCACCGGCTCTTGGGCAACATCAGGAGGAGTTCCTTCCTTGGACCCCGGCGATATTTCCATGGACTCTGGTATCATCAGCAGGTCAGTGCGATTCACCACTTTGATGCCATCTGATCCATCAACACGTTCAATTTCATATACATGTCCACTTGGATCCAGTCTAGTTCTGATACGATATGGCTTGCCTTGCCAGATGTCCTGGATTTTGTGCCTTCCTTTCCAGGCCTGTTGACGCAACAACACTCTTTGGCCTACTTCCAAGTCAACATCAGATCCACTTGTCTTTTGGGCCTCTTGCCGGCGATGTGCTTCCTTCTCAAAGTTCTTAGAGGCACGTTTGAAGGCATCCTCTAGTTGTCTCTGATGAGTACATACCCAGTCATCTAGGTTGGAGGCAGTAACATCTTCCTCAGGTGGTCTGAAAAGCTGGTCAATCGGTAGTTGAGGTTCTCGACCAAAGAACAGAAAGTAGGGTGTGTATCCTGTTGTGGCATGGGGTGTCGCATTGTATGCAAAGACCAGTTCAGGCAAATGCTGGTGCCACTTCCGTTTCTGGCCGTCTCCCAGGGTTCTGAGCAGATTGTGCATTGTCCTATTGAATCGTTCGGCTTGCCCGTTTCCAGTTGGGTGGTATGGGGTGGTTCGGCTCCGCTTGATGCCGTACATGTGGCTCAGTTCCTTTATGATGTCCGCCTCAAAGCAACGCCCCTGATCACTATGGATGCGTCTTGGAACCCCATAGCGTACAAACCACTCCTTGACTAGGACCTCTGCTACTGTCCGTGCTTTCTGATCTCGGGTAGGTAGAGCCTGCGAGAACTTAGTGAACACATCGGTTATCACCAGTATATTCTCAAGTCCACTTGATGACTTTTCCAAGACCGTGAAGTCGATGGCTATCACTTCTTGAGGTCTCCAGGCTAAGATGCTCTGCATGGCTGGGCGAATCTTGGGCTTGGTTTTGGCAACCAGACAACGATGGCATTGTTTGCAGTACTGCTCCACATCCACCGCCATGCCTGGCCAGAAGAAGCGGCTCCTACACAGGGACAGGGTACGGTCTACTCCTTGGTGGCCAAGATTGTCATGTATCTCCTCGAGGACTCTGCCCTTGAGAGAAGTCGGGAGAAGCAGTTGTCGAACAAATCGTCCTTGGAATGTGACTTCACGGAACCACACGTTACCAACGGAAACAATGCGGTCAGTTTCCCGAGCATAGCACCTCACATTCTTCTGTAGGGACTTCATGGTTTGTGCACTCTGAGTGTGTCCAGACCCCCTGAGTTGAAGAAACTGACTGATATCTGGGTCTGTTTCCTGCAATCGCCGGATATCATCTTGACTGTAACCTGGAAGAGAGGATGAACATCCCACAGGGTTGATGATGCTTGACCTCGTCTTCACCTCATCTATTGTCACCGTTGATACCAACTGGGCTGATGTAGCTTCAGTCATCAACTCTTCGACTCTGGACTTCAATTCATTCGAGATTTGACTGGTCTTGGTCAGGGCAGATAAGACATCTGTCTGGTCCATTTCTGTGACGTTGTCCTCCAATGGGATGGGGTTACGACTCAAAGCATCAGCATGGCGATTGATCTTCCCAGACCGGTACTTCACCTTGAAGTTGAACTGGGCGAGTTGTGCCACCCAGCGCATTTCTGTGGCTCCTAGTTTGGCTGTGTCTAGGTAGGCAAGCGGGTTGTTGTCTGTTAGTACTGTGAACGCATTTCCCAGAAGGTAGTCCCGAAACTTTTCTGTGATCGACCATTTCAGCGCTAACAGCTCCAATTTCATGGCACTGTAATTGGCATCATTGCGTTCAGTAGGACGGAGGGTACGGCTGGCGTACGCTATGACTACGGTTCGGTTGTCCTGTTTCTGTGACAGTATGGCACCCAGTCCCTCGAAACTGGCATCGGTCTCAACAATAAAGGGAGAT
Organism: Diadema setosum; assembly: GCA_033980235.1. Lineage (NCBI taxonomy): Eukaryota > Metazoa > Echinodermata > Echinoidea > Diadematoida > Diadematidae > Diadema > Diadema setosum. Next base: position 19,973,915 of record CM067065.1, read on the forward strand.
TGGAAATCAGGATATCCTAGCAGAGGACTGGACGTGAGGCAGTGCTTCAATTTGGCAAAGGATGCAGTACATTCGTTGGTCCACTTTTCCTTGAAAGGCCGGCTGTCATGAGTTGTGCTAGACTTCTTTCGCTTTGCCTTTTGCTTGGTTGTGGGACCCAGGATGGCATGCAGAGGTCTGGCAATCGAGGCAAAGCCCTGGATAAATCGCCTGTAGTAACTGGCTAATCCCAGAAATGATCTCAGCTCTGTCTCCGTTTCTGGGATCTTCCATGACTGTACAGCAGCTACCTTGTCGGGATCAGTGCTGATTCCAGCTTCTGAAACAATGTGGCCTAAGTACTTGACTTTCTTCTTCATGAGATGGCATTTTTCTGGCTTGATCTTCAAACCAAACTCCTGCAAGCGGTGTAGAACCATGTCAAGCCTTTCTAGGGTTTCTTCGAAGGATTTGCCGAATACCAGTACGTCATCAAGGTAGACAACTACACTCTGTAGGTTAACGTCTCCTAGGCAAGCTTGCATCAACCGTGAAAAGGTTGCTGGGGCATTACACAAGCCCATGGGCATTCTTGTGTACTCGTATAGGCCCCAAGGACCAGCTCGAAATGCCGTTTTGGGTATGTCTTCCTCTTCAATAGCACACTGCCAGAACCCATGGGCCAGATCGAGGGTTGCAAAGTACTTGGCCCCCTTCAGCACCTCCAGAGCCTCGTCTACCCTTGGAAGCGGGTGGGCATCCTTGACTGTCTTTGCATTCAGCATGCGAAAATCCCCACAGACTCTTAGCTTTCCATTCGGTTTCCTAACCAGTACCATTGCAGCAGCATAAGGGGAGGTGCTGGGACGAATCACACCAATGGAACACTGTGTTTCGAGAAACTCCCTGGCCTCTTCCCATTGACTGGGTGGAACACGTCTGTAGGGAAGCTTGATTGGTGTGTCATCTACTGTCTTTATGGAATGCTTCACCTTGTCACAATAGCCCATATCATGATCTCCCCTACTGAAAACTTTATCATGTTGAGCAATGAGAGTCTTTAACCTATCTCTCTCCTCTGGGCTTATGTCTCCAACATCCAGCTTAGCAAAGACATCTGTTCCTGACTCCTCCAAGTTTCCAGTGTTTGGCATGGAACCTGGTTGAACAAGGACTTCTTCTGCCGATACTGTCACCACTCTATGTTTGGGGTAGCTCTGGATTACCTGAGGGTAGCTCACTTTTGCTAGAAGTGCGCGGGGATATAGGTATTGGTCCTCTCTGGAGAAATTGTAAACTGTCACTGGAATTTGTCCATGCAAGGAGCGAACAACTGATGGGGGAACACTAATTCCACGAGGGAGATGGGAGTAACTCTCCTCTACTTCTTCGATGAGTACTGTCTCACCATGTCCTCGCGCTGAAGCTGTGATTGTTCTCACACTCTCTGCCGGAATAAGGAGCGGCTGTTTCCCCAATACTCTAGCGTATCCATGCGGTTGGTCGCTCTCTGTAGTTGCTGACATGTCATTAGATTCTGCATACAAGGACAGGGTGGAAACCAAGTTCTCGTCCAAGACATTTGAGGGGATGGAAGAGCGAATTACCCGGAGGATGTTGCTTCCTATGACTCCCGGACGCTGTGCCTTTCTTTTGCGCGTTTCATTGTTCTCAGAGTCTCTAACCACTAGCCATCCCATATCATGTAGAGTATGCTCACCTATTGTGAGGTCCAATTCCACATAACCACAGTATGGGATGGCCAATCCATTTGCTGCCGTCAACTTCAAGAAAGGGATATCTTGGAGTGTGTGTCCATGGAAGTTCTGACGAAAAAAACTCTCTGTGATTGTTGAAACTTCCGACCCTGAATCCAACAAGCATGACATTCCTACACCTTGCACGTGCACCTGTGTCTGAGGACATTTTCCTATGGTCTTGCTCAAGATGTGTTCTGGGTTGCGGTTTGAAACTCTGCCCGCTACTTCCTGGTGAGTAGCGGGCTCTATCCTTTTAAATCACGCTGTAGGTGTGGGCAGTTTTTCTTGATATGGTCCATCTCTCCACAATGAAAACATCCTGGGGGCCAGCGTGGGCGGCTTTGCTGTTGCTGTGGTTTCTGTTGCCCCAGGAGCTGATGGAGTGCTCTGTTGTGCTCTTCTTGTTGACACAGGAGGTTTGATACTAACTGACTTTGCTTCTGGAGGACCTCCAAAACCCTCGTCAGGCTATCTGCTCCAGCTTCCTGGGCGTTGACTTCAGCTTTCTGGGCAGCGACGTTCCTCCTTACACTTCCTCCTTGCTTTTCCCACTGCACGGACCAGTCTCGCAGCTGGACAAAGGTGGAGGGCTGCTCATTTGATCGGCGGAGGAGTTCTCTACGCAGATCCGGATCACTGACTCCCTCAATGAACTGGGAGATGAGAGTCTCATCCTTATCTCGACTACCCAGTCCCTTCCACGTCTGCAGAAGTCGGATTAACTCATGTGAGTATTCAATGAGGTTCTCTCCTCCCCTTTGCACTCTGCTGAAGAATTTCCTCTTTTGTGAGGCTTCCGTCCCCACATCACCAAACACTGCTTTTAGGACCTGGAAGGCTTCTGCTGCGGTTGTGACATCCTCCCGACTTGTCAACTCCATTCGTGCCGCTCCATTTGTGTACCTGAGAACGGTTTGCAGTTTCTCCTTAGGACTCTGGTGTGGTCTATCTGCCAAAAGACTTTGCACATCTGACATCCACTCCTCTAGACCACCATCGCCACTAAAGCGCCGGATTTGTCTGTCTGTTGCGACATACACGACTGGCGGCCCTTTTTCCTTCGCGCCTGAGAACCCATCTTCACATTTCATCTTTTGAAGCTCAGCTTGGAGCTTCTGTAATTCTCCTTTCAGTGTCTCCACTGAATCCACACCATCTCCTTCTCCATTCCCTGCATCTTTCTTTTCTGTAGACATGGCCTACCAATAGCTAAGGGTACACAAACAAAGCAATACTGACCCCTACCAAGATAATTATTGATAGCAATGAAACAACAATCACATGTAATTGCTTTATTACTTCAAACAACAACAACAACCTAGCAAAATGAGACAGTTCTGATACATCAACACAAAGTTAGAGGCTTTGTCTCCGTTGTCCTGTTCTCTACAGTCTGCTCATCCCCGTGGTCCAGTAGTAGAACCCAGGCAGTTGTCACTCCCCTTAGTCCAGTTCAGGCACCACGCTCCACTCCTTGGTAGTCTCCTCCAGTCTCCTGCCGAACATCCTCAAGAGGGGGTTCTAATGCACAAACCAGGTATCCACCCTCAAAACCACTATCCTGCCGACTACGCCAAATGTAACACAGCAGGTTAGAGACAAATGACACTGGACTCCATCATTTGTTCAGTATAGTGGCAGACTTTAATTGAGGGTGGCTTAACCCTGAAAAGAACAACAACAACAAAGAACAAACCATGACTTACACAATGGCCATGTGACATACCTACAAACTGCATATTGTTGTAACATACTTCACTACTGATGCCTAAGTTTTGTCCATTCATGCTTTTCAGCATTCCAATCCATGTGAACTGTGATGGAAACATCAATATCACATTTTATGATTTTCCATCCATATCGTTTTCATTACCGTACACCATGGTACAAATATGATTTTATACCATTGTCACTGAAGATTATCTACACTGATAATCATCTTTATTCTTTAAGTTCACAATATACAATGTACTCCCTTCTGATTTATTTCAACCACATGCATATAATTGCCCCCCTTTTTTTTTGTTGTTTATTTTGCTATGTATTGTTTTGGACTCAGTGTATATGTCCCAACATCTGCTTTCATAATGTGCAAAATAACTCACAGCCTGCTATATGTACTACAAACATCACAAATTTAATGATATTACCTTGTCAGCAACCAGGCTTGTAGGACTATCAACACCAATATACTGTATCGTACACATCAACTCTGAAATGTATTAAACAAAGCACATTTCAACTGACCAAAAACTTCCTGAAACAAGTTTCCTTTCAACAACAACCTATGTACAAATTAAGCAGTGTTGAGCTCGCTAGCCTATATGCTTATCACTGCCCTACTACAACTCACCCCTCTTGAGCTCTCTCGAGACTCGACTCCGTGCAGTGACTTCCAAGCCACTCAGTGAACTTGAACTCTGTAGTATCAACATTACATAAAAATAACATGAATGTCTTAGTGTCTTGTTGTACCTAACGGCACTATAATTTGAGTCACAGACTCTATTTGTCAAAACAGATAACTCCTATCAAACACCTAGCCAGTGTCATCCGTATTATACATTCCAGCGAGTATGGTAACATAGCCTCTCTGGCACACTCTCCATAGAAAAGAATATACAATACATTGATGCTGCAGTAACATAGGCGTATGTTATAGCCGATACAGCATACTTCTCAAGTTTTAGTACACTGAACCACTACACCTAGATAAACTATAGTTCATCATCTCTCTGGGTGATGGATCAACACCATGGATATCTAAGGCTAACGTACCTTATACCCCATGTAGAGTGCTATAACGTACCATCATACAACGCCTGAATGGTAAAGCTAATACCGTTTCCATGGTACGGTGTACCTCATACAGGATACTTGTCATACCTTCTATTTCCATCATTCACATTAAACTATGAACACATCATGAAGTGACTCTTGAAATATGGCATTCTCACTCACCTGCAACCTATGCCATAAAACTACAACATTATTCCTAGGGAAAGGAATGAAACAGCATACCCTGTCTTCCCTCATCTCCCTTATTTCTGACTACACAATCACTCCGGATCACTTTATCACCTATAATCAGTCACCCTTCAAAGTTTCAGTGATTACACAGTGACTATTTATACTTGCATAACATCAAACTTCCAATGGAAACACTATGAATAAACAGGAATGGCTTGCCTTTATTGTAGCATACACTACTGTGTCACCCAAAAGTAATCACACAAGCTCCCTCTAGTAATATCATGAAGCCAACCAGTATTCTTCATATATGACATAGCATTGTGACAAGTTACTCTCTAGTTTGCCAGGTATAACACACACATTTATCTGCACCATCGGTACCATACCTTAGCTTATGCAGTAACTCTGCGTAATGCAGCTGCCCTCAGCAGCACTGACTACAACCTTTCTTCACACAACTTGACAAATCATGCTTCAAACTCACACTTGTCACTTATTGTACAACTATATAATAACAAAGTTGTCATTTTCATAGTCCAGGCATTGTAACCCAGGTTTCTCACCAAGTTCAGGCCTCTTGTTTCTCCACAACTTTGTTGAAACTTCTGGAACCTTTGAGCTAAGACATGCTAGCTTTCATCCATCATCCTGCTCCAGCATGTTTCACTGGTCCCCCAGCCACATTTTGATGACTGCACACAACCCTGAACACAGTATGGTCAATGCTGCATGCTTTCACTAAAACAATAGGGTGTGTGAGCCACACACACAATAGGGTTTTGTACCTCAGCAAAAAGAAGAAGAAGTGAGAGCGTAGTCTACACCTCTCAGACCCACAAGATTAGTCTCAAAACTAGACTCAAGTAAGGCACTATTACCAATTCAAATTGTACATTGCTTAGTTGCAGAGATTAACATAACTGATCTGTTACAATATCAATCTACCTGAGTCATCACAGACACCATCTCGGTGGTCCACCTCGTCGATGGCGATGTCACCCAGCTCTCCCTGTCCGACAACGGCCTCGAAGACTAAATGGTAAGGAAGGGAAGATGTGACAGTCACCTGCTGTCCATACCAGGCGTTGCCAAGGTTACCAGAAACTGACCAGAGGGAGGTACTTAAGTCCGACTGCAGCTGTAGAAAAAGGGGCAGCAAACACATAGTAGATTTGTTTTCCCTACTACAGCATAACCATTTTTCAAAGAAGTATCAACTATTTTTGGTTTGGTAATACGAACAAGTGTTACACATCTTAAGACCTGATATTTTCAGTTTGGTAGTAAACTTGAAAGGAAGAACATGAATGAGATGGGGATATTAACATTATTAGACACATATGTGTTCCTTGATATTTAATACAAGAGAAGCTAACTTTAATGACAGAAAAACTCTTCCAACTGAGGTAAAGTTTGATCAGGACCATTCCTGGGAGAGACTATTCATTGAAAATTATATCAAAGTTGAGCATTCTGTTTGGCATTTATCATAACACCATAAAGACAACTGTTATAAATGTTTTTCTTTGATTAACAAGGAAAAATTATATAACAGATAAAGTATCCACTCTCTAAAGAATGAGAAATGTTCGCAACACCAATGACAAGGACAGGCTATGACATAAGGTATGGGACATCTGCACACATACACAGGTGTAAATATTGATATATACAACAGGGCACTCCATATGCAACTTATTTCATAACAAATTTCCTAGCTGGAAGATAATTTTTGTTATTAAACCTTGTGATTGCTCTTTCTCCAAGAAGCTAGGTAAAGCTTTATTGTAATCTTTAATGTCTCCTCAAGTGCAGAAAAGTATTAAGAAGGGCTGCACACTAACCCATTTTACTGGCCTGGGATTGTTGGAACAGCGCCAGTGTTAAGTGCTGTATTAACCCATTGAGGACGGACTAATTTTGCTACAACACTCATTTCTCAAAGACACCTGCCCGAGTATACTCAGGACTCGTCCTCAACAGGTTAGGGCACCATGTTTCAAATGTTAATAAGTGAAAAAAAAATTAATGAAATATCAGTATAAAATATGTAAAATAAAAGGGGAACAAAATTGTGCTCTTCTTACCTTGAAAGATAGAGTCCCGATGTCGGCCCCGTTCATATTGTAATAAAACTTCCAGCATGTGACCCCTGAAGTCTCCGGTGTAAACGTAGGTCCCACCAGTCTGGCTGTATCACCCATTGTTTGGTTTGTTGCATCAATGTACATGTATTTCCCTGTTTCAAAGTGAATTAGGAAAGGAACTAAAAATGATGAAAATTCTCCCAGACTATTGAGGCTTTGTACACATGGCACATGGCACCCATTCCCAAGGCTCTGACAATGTCACTGCTGAAGTGAACCTGAAATTCTATGAACCTACATATCAAATATATGTAGCATCCCCGATGAGTACCTGTAGACATTGTATAACATCAAGGAAAGGTATGGGAAGTCTTTCTTGAATTCCCAGAGGCAGTTTGAATTTGGTCCATGATTTATACAAATTTAGACTGTATAACGTGCATGACACATCATTTACTCCAACAGATATCCAAAAATGAACACCTGCTGACACACACACATGTGGAAATTATGCCTATTTTGCATTTCTTTTTCAGTCCATAGATTTAACTTAAACAATAGATTTGATTTAAACTACACTTGTGATTTTGGGTCAGAAAGCATGAAAAGACCTAACTCAACAAAAGAAACTGACCATAGATGGAGCCATAGGTAGCATCAACATCTGGCCCAGTTCCAATAGTGTCTGTGCTGCCCTCGCCCCACAACCAGTCAAAGTCATCGCTATCATCCTGGGTGTAGCCGCATTGGTCTGGGGCCTGGAAGTCACACTCATGGGCAGCTAAAATCATCAAGACATTTCAACAATATATTCACATCTTCCTTGTTTGTTTGCTTTGCTCTGTCCTGATTAGAGTTCTTCATTAATGAGTAATCCTTCAGCACCAATAATCCATGTCTTTTTTTTTTTCCACCATGTTTTGTGGAGATATACATAATATACAAAATAATCAGCATTTTCTTGTGCATGTTTCTTAACTCTCTGTTTGCACATTTGCCATATAAAAACTGATCTGATTATTCATTGATCACATTGCTTTTGGTCCATGATTGATCAATGCAGGGTCAATTGTTAACATGGTGCTTGCTCACTTTGTGGTTGTAAATACATGTACATGACCACAATCACTGTTTTCTTCTAAAGTTTCCTGAAAACTGCCAAGCTTAGTTTACAAGAAGTTTGTCGAGACTTTCTGAAAGGAGATTCACTGCTTTTTTGTTGATGATACAGTGTAATTGCAATTGTGTACAATTTGTGATGTCAAGACATGGTGTCGAGGCACTTTTTTTAATGCATTTAAATGTCTACTACTTGTAGTCTGAATTTCATTAAAGCACTAAAACATTAAACCTTTTTGGGCCATTTTCGGACAAGTTTGCCAATATTTCTTACAGAAAGCATGCAGTATATTCAGTTGAATGTTAGACATTGACATGATGGAAGGACAATATGTAAAAGGTCACCTTGACATTGTCCTTCATAGAGGTCAAGGTCATCCAAGGCAATGTCCCCTGTGAAGGAGGAGCCTCTGACCGCTTCGTAGATGACCTTTGGGGGAGGAAGGATGTACCAAGTTACCACAGACTCATGAAATCTCCCTACAAGGACTATGATGCAAAATCAAAACTGCATCTACAAGATGGTAACACCTATGTGCAGACAACACACTTTTTATTCCAAAATCATATCCTTTCTCCTTCTTCTTCCATTTTCCTTTTTTGCTATTGGAAGAAGAAAATCAAGACACACTATCATGATACAAATATGGTAGGCGACAGCTTGTCTATAAACTATATTGGATTCAGTATCCACTGATTCAGTGAATCAATCTTCTCTTCCATTAGACTCCAAGGCACTTCAAAATCTTGCGACCAAAACGACACTGTCCATATTTTGTACACTGAAAGAAACACAAGTTAGCATGAATAAGCAACTAATTCAATTACATTTGTACGTCTTCTACTCCATATGTCATTTTCTGTGATTTTGAATGAAAGTGGGCTTGGTATACTCTATTCTGCTGTGCCTAAAAGAACACATCAATGTTGCAAATCAGCATGAGGCTGATTAAAAGATTAAGTTATCCTTTCAAACATCATGTCTGCAGCATTTTCGTCTTCTCTACATTATGTTTGTTTGTTTGTTTGTTTTGTATCACTTTTCATCTTAGAATTAGATGGCTGGATAGCCCATATTCAGCTGCATTAGCTGGTCTTCCATGGGGTCCAGTTGGATGTCAGGCAGGACAACTTCACCATGTTATGCACCCTGCCCTCTGCGATGAATAAGTGAAGCAAGATCATTTATTGTGCATGAGTTGTGCTTTTCTCACACATGGGAACTCCATTGTCCAATCCGAGGAATTTGAGATGTAAGACGAAAAAAAGGGGTTTCTGATACAGTATGTATATTTTCTAAACATGAGCCATAATGTACCGTACCTCAAATGAGTAAATGTCCACAATCTGTATGGACCCCCTGGTCCAGCTGTTGCCGAGGGAACCAGACCGTGTCCACACTGGGAGTCCAGTTGATGATTGGTTGTTTTGAATGTAAACATTGAGGGTTCCTATGGTGGCACCATACATGTGGTACCAGAACTCCACACAGTAGGATCCGGGCGGGGCTATGGGGCTGATCAGTCCGATGGTATCCCCTGCCACACCCACGCTGGATTCAAGATAAATGTAACTCCCTATGGTGCAGGTGAAAAACAAGATTCATTGTCAATAATTCTTTTTTTTTTCTTTTTTTTTTTTGGTAGGTCACCTTCTACTACAAAGCATATTCTAGTCCGAGGCATATATAGAGAGTGAATGATCAAACCTGAATGAGGACACACCCACTCTTGAAGTTGTTATTACTGTCAGCAAAATGTTTTTACATAAAGTTGATGGCACACTGAGCTAGTGGATCCAAGCGGCTTAAAGCATTTTACTGGTGAGATGACTTTCCTCAAGAAGACACCCATGAGACGTGTAATACTGAATACTGCACAAAATGAAATTTTTAAAGAGGTTTTTGATTTTTTGCAAATTTCACAAATTGCCTCTGAACTGTGAAAATAACACATGCAGATATACATAGAAAAGTGCAAAAACAAACTATGATAATTTCTAAAAATACCATGCCATGCCAGTGGTGGATCAATCCCAACTAGTAACTACTGAAGGTTCAGCAAGCTGCATGGGCCAAAACACAGCATTACCTGGGCCATCACAACACATTAGTACAGTACTTTAACTGCAGAACACTCCACATGTTCATGTTCAAGGACTCAACAAATAAAAACATTCCGTCCTAGTACTGTCACTGGTTCCTCATTCTTATTCATTTTGTGAAAGGCAAAGTCACTAAACCCTTGAAGCAGCAAAATTAACGACCGGCTGCAATTGGTGAAAATTTCAGGTCATACAGTACTTAAAGGACTGTATCTCACCCAGGCCGGTCGTGTGGTCAGCGGACGGCCCTGTCTCTATCGATGGAGTCGTCCCAGTCCCCAGCATCCAGTAATCTGAATCATCCGTGGCTTGTCGGTAACCACAAAGCCCATCCTCAAAGTCACATGACCATGGGTTCGGAACTATCAGGTGATGGATCGGCAGAAGAGAAATTGCAAACAGAACAAGAAAAAAAAAATGAATGAATATCATAGTTCCTTAAACTAATGAAATACAATGAGAACTGAACATTATGTTAGTATACATTACAGCATAATACCACACTATCTTCAAGGATGGAAATATCATTGATATGAAGAAATATGATCATACAGTTACTAGATTTTTTAGTTACTGTACTTATGTTTTTGACAAATAAACAACAAGTTGGAAAAGGCTATGATGTCACCTCTCAACTCTCCCTTTTAATAGTTTGCACACAAAAACATCAAATATAAAGTTTTTGCCCATGATTAAAATTAAAGCAACATCAATCTCTATCCTCTAGAAAGCCATCGTTGCTAGGTTACCACAAGATCAAAATATTGATTGAAAGGATACATCTCATAGCCATTGATTTTATATAAGGACAAAAAAATAATGATTTTGTGTGAAGGTTGCAAAAGGCATCCATAGTGTCTAGTATAATTGAGCCCATGATATGATCTCAAGAACTCAAGGAGCACCAGTAAGTGGTGATAAACCTCTTAATTTATAGATGATAGTAAAAAGTAACACACCTTCACAGAGGCCATTAAACAGTCCAGTGTCGTCCACTGCTATGTCCCCTGTCCAGTTCGCTGCATCAAAGACTGCCGAAAGGACGATCTGGTACTCCAGCATCGTGGAGACGTTGAACTGTCCATACAGCCATGCCCCTCCCTGATCACCCGTCTCGATAAACTGCTGGGTGAGTGTGTGCGTTGTGGGAGGGTCAAAGGTCAAAGTCGAGGCTACAAGTGACGCTGGAAGCCCTGAAAATGACAATTCAATGTTAACAATGTCAAACACTTTTTGCTTCATTGTCTAAATTCAAATCACTAGCTACAGTGTGCTTGAAACATTACAACATAGTTCCTCCAATCCTCACATCCATGAAATCAAACATTCAAAATTCTGTAAGATTTTATTCAGCAAAGCTTCTTTCAGAGCAAGATTAGAGTAATTTTAGCTTGGGCAGTCTTAACCCTAAAGGGGCCGTGCTTTTTTCAGACCGGGGGGGGGGGGGGGGGGGGGGGGGGGGGTGGGGGGGCAAGCCATATGAGACAAGAGAATTACCCCCCCCCCCCCCCCCCAGCCCTTTTAGGGTTAAGAAATGAATGCATACAGTGTGCCTTCTGCTACCAAGAGAGCTTATACTTCTAGTGCTGTACCGGAATATAAGTTTAATCTTTTGTAGCACTGCCATATGCTGTCAAAGGGAAGGGGTATTACCAAGTGGACCTACAAAATGTAAGACATTGATATTGCTAATAATTGTGACATACATACGTACATTGCAGGACACCTGATCCTGTATACTATACCTGTTCCTCGTATGTGATACCAGAATGTGAAGCATGCATCATCCACCGGGTCAAACACCTCACTATATAGGTCAGCCGTGTCTCCTGCCATTAGAATGGCAGTGTCTGGTACAGTGTCTACCAGCATGTAGAAACCTGGAGGGGAAAAATTAACAGATAAGTAAGGGTGCATTATGACACAAGGGATGCTACACACTATACAGTTTTACAGTTGTTTGTATCTACCAAGCCAGAGTTAAATCAGCAACATATCCACAAGTGGTGTTGCCAGTGAGACTAAAACTGTTCAAATACTTCTGATGTCTGCTAAGGCAGACAATCAAAATTGAATTAAATGAAGTAAAAAATGATTTGGTGGTCATTCACACGGGGTAAGAAGAAGAAGAAGAAGAAAAAAGAAACTATCACAAACACAGTCAACTTTGCACAAATGAAATAATTTGGTGTTGATGTGTTTTTCTCAGTCCTGTCAAGATTGAATTTTTAATACATAGAATTGACAGTACATTGAATTCTAAAATCTACACTACAGATATGGTAAGTTGGGACTATCCACAAGTATCAATTTGCTGACATACATTGTACATTGTATACAGGCTTCAAAAAATAGAAAAAAAAACTCTTGAGTGCAGAGCTAACCTTGATCGTTTCCTAGTGTATGATCATAGCTGGGTCCTGTGTTGTCAAAGTTTGTAGAACCAGAAGTCCTCTCCCAGTCAAAGTTGTCTCCACCTCGGTTCTGCCATGAGCACATGCCCTTCTCAAAGTTACAATGACCTTCAAATAGAATAACACATGCCCTTGTCAAAGTTACAGAGACCTTCAAATAGAATAACACATGCCCTTCTCAAAGTTACAGTGACCTTCAAATAGAATAACACATGCCCTTGTCAAAGTTACAGTGACCTTCAAATAGAACAGGAAAGATTCTTGATTAATTGAAGTTGAATTTCTTTTTTTTTTCAAGATTTATGGTAATCAAAAGGAATCTATGATAAACTGTAAAAGTGGAAATTTTCATGGTGTTCAAAACTATTTGTGCGAAAAATATCAACTTTTACAGTCGTAACTCTGATCTTGAAATAGAGGCATGATCGTTTTCAATTCTGTAGAATCTTAATTCAGCAGTATAGACTTCATTTGATAAGCCATGCAATGGGAGATCTTGCTCCCAATTGTTTCCTGTACTATAAAAATGGATATTTTCGAGCGACTATATTTTGCGCTTTGCCAGGTAAGAAACTAAAGAAACTAAAGTCTCTGTATTAACCCATTGAGGATGAGCTGATATTGCTATTACACATATTTCCCATAGACAACTGTCCAAGTATACTTGGAACTAATTTTCAATGGGTTATAAAAATCAAGTGTAGAATACTCACAGGTCAGTTTAATAAATATTCCTCATTATGATTAATGAGAAAAACAAGAAACAAAAAAGGTTGACCTCCTAACACAAGCTAAAGTTTTGCAAATATGGGAAATACAACAATATGGTATCAGATGACAGCACCTTGGGTAAATATGTCAGAAATGCATTAAAAAGTTAGAAATGAGAACACGGATTTCAAACTGGCCTCACTGGAGCAAAGATTTGATCTGTACTCCCCGCTATGATCTTACCTGGTGGATTACAAGGTCCTGAGGTGAAGCCTACTTCATCAATGGTGATTCCTCCTTCAGATCCAGACCCCACCACACCCTCTATCACAGCCTACAGGAGAGTGGGAGTAATATTAGAGGTATGAGAGAAGACTGTAAATTTTCTTTATCAAATCTTTCAAAAGATATACACACACAGGGCCCTGAATTCTGTTGTACACAAATGCCAGAAAATGGCACAAAAGTTTGACAAACCGAAAACATGCATGTGTAGTACAAAACTGATACAGACAAAAACTGCGATGCTCGAGCTAGCTACGGGCTGTACATTGATTATTACGATTAATTTAACTTGTATCAACCTGTCTTTTTCTGAGGTGACTGCAGCATCTTGATTATTTATTGCTTTGAATGATTCGTGCTGAATATCAACATCAACATCATGGATGAAGAGGTAAGAACACAATAGTGTTTCATGCTCTACAGGGACTGTGCTGAGCGCATGTTTACAATCTTTCACTTTTTTGTAAGGGATCTGCGGACCGTCATTAAAGTAAATACCGAACTGTGCATGATGAAGTGTAGATGCATAACCATGTTGCATTTTAAAATTTCAACTCCTTTTTCCACCATATATCAAAATTAAAGCTTTTCATGCTGGCCTTAGCAATCCTGTGTTTTAGTGGTGAAGGTATTTTCAGGGTGTTTTATGTTCAGGCAACAACTTTTGCATGTGCATATATATTGACTACTGACAATTGTGGCTGAGCCTTGTCACAAAAGACATTCACCTAGACTTTATTTTTATAGCAGCCCGAACACAAAGAGTTTAGGCCAGTATAGTTAGGCTAGCACAGTAAGGTCAGGTCTCTGTGCTGAAGAATACAAATATACTCTTTGATATTTTGGATGAAAGACTCTTTATATCAAATTTGGGACATGGTTACTTGGACTTTTTGAAACTGTTGCATTTGTTATTTGGTGCTGTATCTGAATTCTATTGTGTGGTTAATGTATTATTGAGTAGTAAATATAAGATTGCACGATACCTACTGAAGGGGACTCAGTAGTCCCACATTGTTGTTGATAGGAGCTAAGATTAGGAGTAAATAACTTTAACATCATCTTAACTGATTGACTTTATGTATTATTTTAGTTAAAGCATTATCCCCATGGAAAACCATATGAAATTTTACTCTTTTTAATATCCAAATCACAGTGTTTTACTTTTATCTTTTACTTTTATTTTACAGGATGTTGATGATGTTCTTAAGGAATTTGTTTTTGCTTTTGTGTTTGTTTGTTTTTTTGTCCAAGAATTCACACATCATCATTATGTTTACTTGAAGATGCAAACCTCAGAAAGCAACATACACCTTGTAGATGAATAGTTGGAAGAAGAGGATCTGGAAGATGATGATGCATGTGAGTTTAATGTCATCAAGCAGGTTACAGCATTTATTTCATCCCAGCAGGAAGTGGATGGAATTGATCTAGAAACTGTAGATGAAGGATGAACTGAAGAATGAAATCAGCATGAAAATAAACAATGGCTGTCGGTGCTCTGAAGCTAATCAGTCCCAGAAACTGGACACCTCCACTGTTTTTGACCATATTCTATCAATGCGTAAGCTTACTAAATCGGAGCACAATCTGTACATCATGGAAAAGCTGACAGTAAAACGATCAGCTAGTACTACACTGGAAGTGAAAAGGAAGCGGTACGCTTATAACTTCAGTGGACAAGAAGTCTGTAAGAACTGCTTCTTGTATGTTTATAACATTGGGGAGGAGCGAATTAAAAATCTAATCAAGCATGTAGCAACAGAAGGCATTGCACCAAGGAGCCATGGAAACACTGGACGAAAACCAAAGCATGCTTTGACATTTGATGCAGCAACCCACATTGTGAACTTCATTGTAGAGTATGCCAGGGAAAATGGCCTACCTCAGCCAGCAGCTCCCCGTGGACGTGACAGCCACCCACCAATAATTTTGCCAGCTAACCTCACTCAGGAGGGACTGTTTAAACTGTAAGAAATTGCTTGTTCTGAAGCAAGTCACCATCATGTGCGATTCACATGCTTCAAAGACACATGGAAAGCAGTCAGCCCCCACGCTCAGGTTTTCAAACCAAGGAGTGATGTCTGCTATGAGTGTGAGATGCGTAGGAAAACAGTATGTGGCCTATGCTGGCTGAGAAGAGGAAACTCCAGCTCACAAGTCACTGACACAACACATCAATGGATCAGGAGAAGACAGAGACTACTGTCATCAATGTATACAAGACACACAACTCAAGAAAGTCCCAATAACATCAGTTCATTGTACATTTGACTTCGAGCAAAACATCACCATCCCACAAAAATGCATTATTCGTAACAGCAAAACTCACAGATGCCAACTTTTTGAAATCAAACTTAGGGAGGATTTGCAACTGACAACAAATAGTCTACACAAAGCACACATCTTGAGCACAGAGCGCTTGACCCTTGCAGCGGGGTCTAGGGCCTGCCTTAGGGCCCTGGAAGCTCTAGGGTTCTTTATGCTCTCTGGTGCACTCTGAGGCTTATTTTGGAACATTTTCATGTGGAAAATCCCCACTTTTTTGATAGCACAATTATATAACCACAAAAAAAAATAAATAAATGGAAAGTGGAATTTTTAAAACATAGTGCCAAGAGTTTAAAGTCTATGCAGCCCCTACTTACCTTTTAACTTTTTATGAACAAAATGAGTTTAAAACTGTGGGCATGGATGCCCATGTATATCTTTATTCCTGTATTTTTCTGTCTGCTTGTGTGTGTGTGGGAGGTGAGACAACTGGGGCAGGAAACAGGTGAGTATGTGCATGCATGTAATCCAAATCGAAAATCTGCGGATTGAAATACAGTGCATACCTGGTAAGGCAGCTGACCGATCATACTGACGCCAGCAAACCACCAGTAGTCATCTCGGTTACCGTCGATGCTCCACAGTACATCACTCATGGTACCGTTGGTCACCTGGTAGATATTGATGGCACCGACATTCACTGCATCGATGTGGTACCAGAACCCAAGGCAGTCTGCACCATTGTCGGGCGGCGGTCTGAGGGCGCTATTCAACATGGCAGAATCACCGGGAGCAAGGGTCGGGTCACGGAGGTCAAGGTAGGCGTAAAATCCTGTCAAAACATTATATCAGAAGACAGAAATAAATCAAGAAGAATATTTGTCAAACTCTTACTATATTAACAAGTGAGATGTATGATTGTATCTTACAATTCTTCCTGTACATCATAAAAGAGAAGATTGCTTGGTCAGTTTGACATACATGTACACACTCTGGCATAGTAAAAGTTGTTAATGCCATCATAGAGTCCACACACGCATTGAGAAATCGCTAAGTGCAATAAAGCTGTATCCTCATCTGATATTTTCATTCAACTCATTTTATGAACACCTCAGTTCCTTTCATTTCTCACCATCTACACATTGAGTACAGTCCATATGAAATAAAGAAAAGTACAATTTAGTTGTAAAGTAAAACAAAACATAAACCCGTGAATCTATCAATGCAAACATCATCTAATTAAAGACACAACTGTCAGACTAGGTTCGCACAGAAAGAAATGTTTGCCCTTCAAACTGCAAAATGATGACATGTAATATTTACGGTTCCAAGAAATCTTCCTGCACTGACCTCCAATGACCCCTGTCGTCTTGTCCGGTAAAGAACTCTGTCCTGCAGGCCCGTATCTGGTGTCCGCACCAGAACCAGTCATCCAATCAAAATCATCCATAAGAGTTTCCTGCGTCCAATCACAGATGCCATCAGAGAAGTCACAGGTTGCTGTGAAAGACAAATCCAATCTTAGCTTTGTGTGAATCAGTCCACATTAGCTGTTCATTTGCATTCAACTTTGTGCACATCACACTGGATTTCAGTGTAAAAAAAACACTTCTGTATAAAACTCATAAAACTTTGAGAACAGAAAACTTTCATGCATCATTTTTAGCATCAATGGTTTAAGAGTTAAATGAAAAATTAACAGATTGACATGCAGATTGAAAGACAAAAATTAAGTTTTTCCAAGACAAGACGGATATCCTGTATTCAATGTTTACTGAGTTCCCCAATTTAACCTGATTTACATGTCTTGCACATGTTTTTTATATAAATGTATGAATAACATACATGTACACTTGAAAGGCACATAAATTATACATATGACATAAGGTCTTTTCAAAGAAGTTACTGTAAAACGATGAATGTTCATGTGCAGTTTAATTTTGCAAATTTCACGACAGCCAAGATTCGCAGACATAATATGCATGAAAAGTTCACTATGTGCATTGAATGCCAGATGCAATTAGCAAAAAAAAAAAAAAAAAAAAAAAGATTGTGCTGCTTAAAAGGCCATTGGCTCCAATTTGGAAAAATAACATGCCATGAAAATACATCTTGCTTTATATAGTACTTGCACTCTTGAACTTTGACTTACGAAGAGGAGGACATTCTCCCTGAGTTAACTCTGTGTCATCTATGGCGATATCACTCTCCCATGATGAGCCTACGATGCCCTGGAAGATGATCTGTGAGGAGTGAAACGTAACAAACATAGTAAAACATACAAATGTAGTGACTGTTTGAATATTGCCCTGGTTTGATGAAAAAGCAAACATAACAGAATCCTCTCTACAAATACCTGGTAGTCCAGATCTACCCTACATGGTACTTCATATGCAACAAGAAAAGTAGTGACCACAGTAAAGTAGATAAGGTGTCATTTATGCATACATAACGAGGTATTCTTGATAAAACCCCAGACAGAAAAACAACCCCACCCCCGCCCCAAACCCCCCCCCAAAAAAAAGAAGCTACTATTGCTCTCAAATAAATTAGTTCAGCACTTGAAGAACAGGCTTGAACATTCATCAGTGTGCTGTAACCTGTTACTTGGGAGGATATGTTATCTAAACTACCAACCAAACCATTACTCACACAAATTAGGTAAGCATGCCGTAGATCTCTAGAACTCTGTGGTACCTTGGCATCCATATGTTAAAAGTTATTCCAAGACTTCTGTATTCAAGACCACAGTAGTGAAAGGTATTGACAAAATACACAAGGGAAACAGACTACCTGAGTGGTGTCTGTACTGTTGATCCAGAACTGAGCTAGCCTCCACTCATTGCCCTGGTCCCCAGTCCTAGCCCACCGCAAGCTCCTGACACCATTAGTCTCCTGGTACACGTTAAAGGAGCCCATGGTACCGCCAAACATGTGGTACCACCACACAAAGCAGGCACCGCTGGGGCCGGTCGGTGCGATGGTCTGCGAGACGAGGTTTGCGACCTCACCGGGCAGCCTTGGAGCCGATGCCTCAGTGTAAATGTAGCTTCCTGTCAATTGAAATAGGAGTTATTTACTGAAGAAATATTTCTAACATAGAATCACACAGCAAAGTACATCAATTGTATGTAAAACATACATTTGTACACTGTACAGATGAATGATATACTGAGAATGACTTTCAGCCAAGATCAATATGTTCCAATTCAATTCAAAACAATCATTCTTCATTTCCACCAAGTAAATGATAACATACAACACAAAGAGTATAATTGTCAGTTTGTACTGTTAAACAATTTGAATGAAATACTAGTCTTTGAAGCATAACACAAAAGATCACAATTAACATTTTGCAATGGCAACAAAAGATTGATATATATATGCTCTGATACATTTCATGTTGTGAATTTCTACTGAAACAATAACAACATCATGAGGAAATAATGTGTGAATGCTATTTGTGAAGACTGCCATTTTTCTTTTTGTGAGCAACAAAAACAAAACTCCGGGCTTCACTGACAAAAAGTAAAATAGACAATATAAGAATAATGGCACAATAGTTTACCCTTTTCTGTGATTTGTTCTGCCTGTGGCAATTCAGCTGGATCACTTTAATTGCCAAATGGCACAGATGTCTGGAAATGAATTGTCAATGAACGGACATTACTTAATCTCATTGATCCCTACTGTGTCACCCTGGCTTTCCTGTTGTTATGCCTGAGTGGGCTGGTGAACATAAGATTACGACAAGTTTGTAAAAATCATCCTAGTGCTGATGAAAAAGTACTGCATGTTTCAGCTGAGAGGTTGCATACAGAGAGGTTCAAGAACAAATGAAATATGTGTTTTTCTGTGTGTGTGTGTTTTTTTTTTTGAAAGACTGCTCTTGAAAAAACTACACTTGAATGTGATGAGAAAAAGGAAGCAAGGAAGTACCTGATCCCGTGGTATGATCCCTACTAGGTCCTGTATTAAGTGAAGCTGTGGAGCCAGAGTATATCGTCCAATCAAACTGGTCACTGGAGTCTTGTGTCCAGCCACACATGGTATCAAACGCACATGAGATTCCTGCACCCACTCTGTTAGGATCAGCATCAGCTGGCATTACTGTAACCAACACACAGAATTAGATGATTAACCTAAATCTACTGACAAATTCTAGGAAGATGTTGTAACTTTCGGTAATCTCAAGGACAGTTATTTGCTTAAATCAAAAAGGAATGTAACATTAGAATATGAGATTTTCATTGATCTGAAATAAGATAAACATGAATCAGATAGTTTTGATTTTTCTTTCATTCTGCATGAAATGTTGTGCATACATTTTTGCAAATTGATTCGTTTACATGTATGGTGTGATGTGTTCTACTCTTTATACACCAAATAACATGTTACTTGCCAGGCAGTCATTACCATTAACTTCAGTATTCCTGGCATAGATGATAAGTATTCATGAAAGTCAAAATAATTTATTGTTTTAGAATATTTGTGTTGCTTTTTTTTAATGGAAATGTGATATTTTCATTTTCTGTGAACACCTCCTAAATCATGTGATATATATCATAACCTCATGAGCAACAGAAAGATACTTTAAATGAGCTCAGCATTTTTTTTTCTTTCAGTCAATACCAACATGTCACTGTTGCAGGGCAAGACTCACTTGTTTGGAAACATGATCAAAATCAGCAGCCTACTCGGGGAAAAAAAAAATAAAGCAAATCTAAATAGACAATGCAACTAGGATGCTGGTAAAATCACTTTGAATATGGAGTCATTTATAACACAATCTGCCAAGATCCACTGGCATAGACAGTATAGAAATGTAGCTCTTCAAGGGTAGAGCTTGTAGAATGTGTACTGGCTTGTATACATACAGGGATGTACATGCAGTACATCACTTTATTGATAGGCATGGGCCTTAGGAATGTAGCTGCCCTTTGAGAGAAAATAAGATTAAAGGGGAGACTCACAAGAGCAGGTTCCTGGCACCACCTCCAGGTCATCGATGGCGATGTCGCTATAGTAACCAGATCCAATCACTCCCCAGAATTGAAGCTAAGATGTATAGGGTAAGCAAAGGGTAAGTTTATAAGGTCAAAGAACAAAATAACACAAACAGGAACTAAGACTGACAACAGAATGAAATTCAAGAGGTGTTGATGGTATTCCTAGCTGAAAACATTGCTGAGTGTGGTGAAAGTGGGAGAGACAGTATCGATAACAGGGCTGCCAACTCTCACTCATTTTGGTCCTTTTTCACTCTAAAACTTTATTTCATTTGCATGCATTTCTATTGATCTCACTCATTTTGACTCCTAAAACATTGGCCTATGGGAGTCTCACTCTCAACTCGTTTCCAATGTTGGCAGCCCTGCAATAATTAATCTCCAATATTAACCTCCAAGAGATATCTTGTGAAGATAGAGATAATAATAACAACAATAATAATAATAACAATAATGATAATAATAATAATAATAATAATAATAATAATGATAATAATAATAATAATAATAATAATAATAATAATAATAATAATAATAATAATAATAATAATAGTAATAATAATAATAATAATAATAACAATAAAAATAATAATAATAATAATAAAATAATAATAATAATAGTTATAATAAAAATAACAACTCACTCTTAAAATCCTTCACTCTAATCTCTAGACTCCTTTCAACCCCCATTCTTTCACACTTTACCTCCTGTATGTTCTCATCTAATAGTGCTACTCATAACTACCATGTATGTAGGGTATACTTTAAACCACCAACTAATTAGAGTTAATTCTTGGCAGCTCTGAGGGGTGTTCCTTACCAGGAATGAGCCACTGAGGGCCACCTGTCCTTGAATCCAGTGGGTCTGGTCAGTGCTCTGCTGACCATCCAGTGACCACATCAATTCAGGACTGGCTACCCCGCCAGACGTGTCTTGCCTGGATCAAAGAAATAAACCAGCAAATAAGACTGAATAAGGTATTCTAAGTCTAAATGGGATGATTGATGAATATTTATCAAATTGAAAATTGGACTACCTCCCTGTTATGGAGTATCACTAATTCAGGTGGATATCTATCAGCTAAAACTTCAAAACTTTGATTGCCTGCCTTGTAATAAAGATATTGAAATAACAATTGCTTGATTATCATCACTCAGAATACATGTACATGACATGCAAGCTGTAATGCTGCTTGTTTGCAAGGTGTTGTCAAACGAAGAACCAAAAAAAAAAAAAAAATGAAAGTGCATTTGCTCCCAATCTTGGTATAAACTGAATTGAGAATGCATAACGGCCCTTCACGGTATAACAAGATGATTGATACATTTTGATAATACATTATAATATTTCTTACCGTGACAATTCCTGCAGAGTTGCTGCAGGCACGAATTAGGGCAGAAATGCTACAAACTTCAAGCCCTTTGACCAAAATTTATGAAGATGAGAATGCAAGATGCCTGTACTAGTTCTCTCTACCAAGGTCATGACTCATGTCAACAGGAATGCCTTACAATTGTACCTACCGTAGTCTTTGTCTCAGTTCCTCATGTGATTACTATTACCAAAGTGTAATGCTCACAATAACTATTTGAGTGTTATTTTTTGCTTTCTCATTACCCCGGTGAGGACGAGTTCCGAGTATACTCGGGCAGGGGTCTATGGGAGATGAGTGTTGTACCAAAATCAGTCCGTCCTCAACAGGTTAAGTAAGATCACTTTCTCAACTTTGCATCATGGCATAGGAATGTTGTTGTAAAAGTCACATTTGAAGGACCTCAGAATGCTCAACTAACTATCTGTGTTATAATGAGCTTCTTTTATATTTTTGAAGGGGGGGGGGGGGGAGATAGCATGTTCACCAGCATGCTAAGTTCACAGATTACTCGGTAAAATCCATTGATTGTTGAAACTCCTGTATAATGTGTCATTCCGGTGGGGAGAAGCCGTCATATGTGTCCAAATCCTGCCCAGTGAGAGAGTTACACTTGTAAATGTCCTCTGTGTCTGTTTGGCATTCAGTGGTAATGACTTGAAACATGCATCTTTGATAGCTCGATGATAAAATGTCACAAAATTCAGACTATTTTCTCAATCACCCTTTAATCGAGCATCTCCAGCTAAAGGATATCTTGCCACAAAATTCTGAATTTTATAGTGAGAGTGGCAGAGTGGACAATGGTCTTACTTGTAAAGTCTGAGTCCCGCAATCTGCTGACCAAACATGTTGAACCAGAACGTGAAACAAACGTCAAAGGGTCCTGCATCAAAGATGGCGCTGGATAGCTTGGCTGTATCCCCCGGCAACCGTGGTGCACTCCCTTCCACGTACACATAAAATCCTTCAAGGAAAAATTTACATTCAAAATGTTAACAAAACTGAATCAAGGAGCCTCCCAGTATAAATGTAAACATTTCACTCCACATAGAAAGCTCTGAGTTATCAATGACTAGTCTTTTCTATTTAGTTACAAATTACGAACATACAATTAGAGTGGAAACATGCTAATTCAACAACAGGATAAGTGTAAAGTATTTCACTCCACATAGAAAGCTCTAAATCATCAATTATTAGCATTTTCTGTTTAGTTACAAATGACTAACAAACAATTTGAGTAGAAATACACTAATTCAACAACCAAACTAGTAAAAAAATTACTGTGTAATTACTTTTTTTTCAGCAAAAAGTCATCATTCATCATCATTGAAAAGGAATTACATTATGATACACTTTTTGTGTCAATACCCACATTCAAAGGGTTGGTACAAGCTGGAAAACAGAGCTGACATGGAAAGGGTGTGCATTTTGTGGACTCAAGTAAGAGCAACTAGATAAAGTTAACACACAATCTGTTTCACTCGCAACTCTCATGGTAAATGCTCTACTATACATTCGTCATTGCAAGGAACATGCTTACAAAATGCTCCTGGCACCACAGCTTCACTGGTTCAATCCTTGGAGGTTTCATTAAAACATAATAAACATTTGTTTTATGCAATGTACAATATGGTACTGTCACACAAGCAAGAGTTGTGGGTTAATAAACTGATTACGATACCTGTTCCCACTGCTCCAAGGGTGTGGTCATACTGAGGACCGGTGCTGGCAGAAGGGGTGCCTCCCTGCACCCTTAGCCAGTCAAACTCATCCAGAGGGGCATTATACCACTGACAGTAACCATCCTCAAAGTCACAATCCACTGAGTCCATTCAAAGAGGAAAAAAAGTCAAATACACATTAAAGCTACAATCAAGAGCAGTGATTAAAGAAGGTTTGAATTATCACATTTGCTGCATATGTGTTGTTCAGTAGTGGCACAAAACAACATAATGTACAAACATTTTGCAATAATCATAATGCCACAAATACAAGGAGATACAGTATCAACAATTTTCTCAATAAACCATCAGTGTGACGGTTTATTCTAGAAATGGTTTTTAAAGAAAAGTTTTGATTATACTGATTAACAATTTCATGTTGGTTAATCTTACCCCTACATACCTCAGATTTTAGAGCTACATACATTGTAGCCATTCATAGCTACGGAAACTGGTTCTACACAACCTCATGTAGTCTAAATATCTGTGAACACAACAGCTGCTGACTATATATGCTCATATCCAGTTCCAACCCACTGCCTGGTATGCAAGGGTAATTTTTTTGTATGGAACCAGCACTACGCTATAACAAAAGATTAAGACTTAATCACTTTGGTACTCTTTATTTCAGCAAGTAAATTTCCCACAAACAAAACAAGGGGCAGCCCATAAAGGACTAGCTGAAGATCATCTCTGTTAAATGGAACAAATCTTTGATGTTTTACTCACACAGCGCATCACAGCCACCATCAATCATATTGATTTCATCGATAGCGATGTCGCCTTCTTCCCCATTTCCAACCGTCCCCTCAAACACGATCTCGTAGCCATTGCTGGTGACTTCCACCGATGTGGCATACCACTGGTTGCCCTTGTTGCCGGAGTAAGATGCCAGTGTGGTGCGTGTGGCATCAGCATTGTTGGACTGAGGAGAAAAGGAACGGGAAATTCATCCACCGTATCAGCGTGTGGTCTTGCCTCATTGGCTGATAGAAAATAAGGCTACAGAGTGAGCTCATACAAAGTAAATATGGATTATGTAGGTTTTTGATACCAACACAGGATGAGGCATGGGACATCAGTGAGATTATTTCCACTTTAAAAAAAAAAAGTAAAAAAGTGTGTCTATATCTGTAAAGATATATAATACATACACAGTAAGATTTGATGTTACCAACATCTCAAAGTGTCTTATGAGTATTTCTTAATGCCACTCATGTTATGATTTATATTTGAAAAGCTTTGTAACATGCATTACAAGCTTTCTGAAACATAAACAAGAAACTTCCAAAAAGTCTGGCACCACAATCTGCACAAACTTACCAAGACTGACAGGGTACCAACATCCTGACCGTACATATGGAAGAAGAAAGTCCAGCAAGCCGTGGACGCTGTTTCCATGGAAACGTGAGGACCAATCAGCCTAGCCTTAGCACCAGGAGTATTGGGCCGGGAAGTCTCGATGTACATGTAGTGCCCTGATGAGCCATACATGTAGTTAACCGAAGACAAAATCAGCAGATATGATGGAGAAAGAATTGATGAGTCAAATACACAGTGTATCCACTGCCCATGGTTCATTGTGTAATCATAAGGTAATAGGATTGGCTTACACACTACAGAAAACTGTCATGCAAACTACTGTCAAATACTCTAGCATCAGTTTACAAAGCAAACTACAGCTCAATGGTAAATCATATGAATATGACTGACGAGAATCCAGAAAAGACTGTTTTAACCCTAACTAGGCCAGGCTTTTTAGGTAGATGATAGAGCCGGGGGGGGGCCTCCCAGGCCCCCCCTCCAGATCTCGGCCGTCGACCGCGCTATCGCGACGAAAATTGGCACACACATTGCCTATGATGTAATCTAAAGTACCATAAAGTTAATTTTTGCAAAAATTACCATTTTCACCAAATTATGCTAATTTATGCGTAATGATGCATGAAATCAGACAAATTGGTATAAATCACTAAACAAAGCTCAAAACAGGCAACTTTTTTGTGTAAATATTCTTTTTAGTGTCCTTAGCAAATGTAAGAGAAAAAAATTGTGCAATCAGAAAAAATTTCCTAAGTATTTTATTGTTTTTTTGAATTTCTTATGTATTTCTTTGTTTTTCGACTTTATTTTATTTATTTTTTTTTTTTGATGAAATTTGTCCGCGACTTTGTTCCGAGCAAGAAAATATGTTATTAATTGATTTTAATCAATAAAACACCAAAATAATCATGCTTTTATGAAATTTGCCTGTAAACACAGTTTGCATTGAAATTGTACACGAATTCACGTTTTTGAGCAATTTTTGGTCTGACATGCACGTGCATATTTATGCGCAACTTCGGAACCGCGTGCCCGGGTATCGCAAATTTGGTGTCAAAAGATGCGGGAGACTCGAAAGAAAAAAGTCATGACACGTCGCGGCGATAGCTTCTCGCGATAGCGATACATAGCACCAAACGTCGAGGCCCCCCCCCGGCCTAGTTAGGGTTAAACGTGTTCGGATTTTGCATCATTACACCTGCAATATGCATTTCTGTGCTTGAGGGGTCAATATTTGTGAGATGATTTTAGGAGCAATGTAATTACCATAACCTTGACATTATCATGAATTTGCCATTCCACAGTTGTACTGAAGTACCTTGACTTCTCCCAATTTCACTTTTACCATGAGATGCAGTGAAGCATCTCTCAAAGGTTTCCCTCACCATATGCGCTGCCATACGTAACATCGACAGATGGACCAGTCAGTGGGGTGGGTGTGTCTCCAGACCAGTATGTCCAATCAAAATTGTCGGTGGCATCCTGGCGATAGCCGCAGATGAGCGAATTCTCAAAGTCACAAGTTGCAGTCGCTGTGGGGAAGGCAAACAGTAAAATATCACAACTAGAACAAACATGTTTTCTCTGTAAAAGCTGTTGTAACATAGACCTTATTAATGATGAATATACAACTTGGTGTATAAAAAAATGTTCTACTGGGTCTAACTTTGTTATAGGCAACACATCACATCTGAGCACCATGTTGCTACAGTATGTTTGATATTACAACAGTCCTTATTTACTAAATCTCACAGGCCAAGGAATAAAACCCACAAGTGGTCAGGCTACTAACAAATATGATGGTACACAAAATTGTAGAAAAAGTCTGAAATATCGGCACAGATGGTTTGGGGACAATGTTGGAAATGACCTTGACACTGACCTTCACAGTCTCCTTGACGTATTGTGATGTCATCAAGGGCAATATCCCCTGTGAAGGAGGATCCCACGTAGGCTTGGAACACCAGCTTTACATAGAAAGAGACACACACAAGGACATTAGCTATTGGAGCCTTCTCCATGTATCAACACAAACATTTATACTGATTCTTTGGACAGTGAATGATAATCACTTAGTCAGAAACTTTGGAGTGATTCACTTTTATTCACTTTTGGGATTGGGTCAATTTTGATGAAATCAACATGCTTGTGTCTGCTCAAGATTTTTTTTTTATTGAAAAGAAAAATCTGTACATATTTCAATATACATTACAACTATTCATCTATTCCTTTTTGTGTTCATGCTAGCTTTGTGGAACAATAATGACATTGTCCACACTACGTGTATATCTTCCATGTTCACAGTACAAGGTTATGGTTTTAGTGGAAGAGTCTCTATTGTGTCACAATATTGTAATGACTACTTCTGTCCGATCAGACCCAGAGTTTTATGCGTACAATATACAGTTGAACCTCTCGTATCCGGACAAGTCGGGACCGGGGCTCATCCGGATAAGGGATTTGGCCGGATACGGGAGACTCAATGCTTTATACATGTACATATACATACACATGTACTGATGTAGCCCATTGTAGTACCACATGTAGTAATGTGTATACTGCAACCTTTTCATTGTTACACTCAGTAACAGACCCCAAAATAGAGGTGTATGTTAATGTTGGAAGTAATATGTAATTCATGTGTGTTTGTGTAGGAGTTCTCAAGGAGTTGGGAATCCCCCTTTCCTCCCGTAATTATTAAAAAAAAAAAAAAAAATCACGGCGAGATTGCGTCCGTATTATAGAGAGATCCGGATAAAGGGAGGCCGGATAAGAGAGGTTCAACTGTAATAATTGATGCATGAAAACCCACTGTGTTGGCTGATGCAGGGCACCAATTGCTTTCTACATTATTAAATATCTGAGGGTGTAACTCTAGCACACTGATCCTAGATTACACTTGGCATAATTGGCATCAAACATAGCTACACATTTCAGTTGGTGCATACATTAGCAGTTCTTTATGGGTCCTGGCATGGAGATATCAAGTGTGTGCACATAATATGAGAAATCATGAACGTCTGCACCAAATCAGCGCAAACAGGCAGTCATTTTTGAGGCCACATTCTGTCCAGCAATATTAACAGCAAACACATGGTAATATATTTTGAGCATCACAGTGACACTTATGGCAAAGACCTTTAAACTATGAATTAAAAATGCCTGTCTAAATTAACTATAACCTGTCTAAAGAGTAGGCCTGTGAGTGAAATATGTGCAAATTTGACTCAAAGGTACAGAAAGTTTTAAATAATTACACTGCACACTACATTGTGGGACTTTGACTGACTTGGTAAGGGTAAGCTTCAGCTATGGTGACTGCTCCCAGGAACCATTCATCAGACTTCTGCCCCTGGCTGCTCCACACGAGGCTTCCAAGGTCGGAGGTCGCCGAGTCGTTGCGCCTGGCGAAGACGTTCAGCGTCTCGATGGTGGGGCCAAACATATGATACCAAAAGTTGAGACACTGGCGGAAGGTTGTTGAAATGACAGGACTCATGATCCTAGCCTCATCTCCAGGCACTCTGGGGCTGGACGTCTCGATGTACACATAATAACCATTGGCTGCCAAGTGAAAAATGGAAAAATATATGACAGCAAGTGTATTAAGTAGAAGCTATGTTTTCCAATGCTTCCAGTTTCAGAAATCTAGATACCAGCATCTTTGACATTGTATAGAAATGAAGCAATGAAATAACAAAGGATGTGGCTGAAAAGTATTGTGTACTTAATGCTTAAAAAGAGCGAAAATCTATTTGTGGCAAGATTTAACAAGACTTTAATTTTTTTCACTATTTTTTCTCTGATAGACAGTAGTATGCTATACAAGAATGATACATTTCAAAAATAAGGTTTTGCTACTAATTCACATAAAAGATACATCTTGAGAGTGACAATTTGTATGTCAAGAATTCTGTGCAATTCAGTCATTCTTCTTCCATTTAACTTCTATCACACAGCTCAGTTAATAGCAAAATCTATTTTTTTTTTTGATTCTTTGTACATAAGTAAAACAAACATCTAATTCAGCAAGACTCTCTGAATTAACCTCCTGTAACCAGCTCCAAGTATACTCAGGCAGGTGTCTACGGGAAATGTGTGTGATAGCTAAATCTGTTTGTCCCCAATACATTTATAGGCAGGAAGGTGATATCATGGCTATATAACCAAACATACTGAATTACTTTAAAATACAATCAATGGATT
Source organism: Diadema setosum (assembly GCA_033980235.1). Taxonomy (NCBI): domain Eukaryota; kingdom Metazoa; phylum Echinodermata; class Echinoidea; order Diadematoida; family Diadematidae; genus Diadema; species Diadema setosum. Next base: position 20,003,252 of record CM067065.1, read on the forward strand.
CAACAAATGTAATGTGTTTAAATTTTTTCCCCATTCTTCATATTTATGTTTGCTGCCAGTATAAAGGCAAGATTTTTTTTTTTAATTAGATTATCTTTACAAAGGTGCTTCTTCTTTCTTTTTTAATGGGGGGGGGGGGGGGGAGGGGGTTGTCCATAGTCAAGTTGCATATTAAACAACATCAGTAGTATTGAGATGATAAAACCCCTACAGTAAAAACTAAGTCCTTGTCATAAAATGCAGCTCCTTGTGTAGTTCAATATGATGCACTACACTGTTATCTACCTTAGATGTGAATGCCCCATGATATTGAGTACTTGATGGAAGCTGCACACTACAAATGATTCTACAACTGATATATCTCCATATCATTTCATATGTAATTGTGGAGCAAAGAAAATTATTCCTTTTGTACAATTGTGGCAAGTAGGGCTTAACTGTGTAGTTGAGTAGCATATTTCTATCACCAAGTGAATAACACACTCTCCAAACAACATGTTGTGGGCATAGTAAAAGGACATTCTGTGAAGTAATGCTCAAATCAGCTGACTCCTACAGTTCTTTAAAGTAGATTAGTGTTATGTTCTCTTTTCTAGAACTATTCTGACCATCCTTCACCAAAATTTTTATCACACTAGTGTGATGGCGGTACACTTGGGACATGTTATGCTGTCTTCATTAGATATCAACTTATACATTGTAGGTCTATGAATACTGCTGGGAATGTATGATACAGTGCCCCTGGTCAGTTGCCTACACTGTTGGGGGTGAACTTTGCATTAAAATGCTGTAGGTATACTAGGTGACAGCAATCAGAAGCATATGTACATGTCATACATCACATGTGTGGTTATCTTCATAAGATGTGTAACTACTATCACTGTAAGGCATCCTACACTTTTTCACCTGTCTAGATGTGGAGAGCAAACCATGCACTGATCGCCTTTCATTCAGCATTCCTCATGACCTTTTTCATGTGTCTGAACCATGCTTAGCTATTTTGTTTGTAATTACGTAAATTCCCTGCCCCTTGTAAGATTAATTTGAATTGGGGAAAATACAATATTTTTATTCCTTATCAATATCATGGCATATCTTGTCTTGAACAAAGACTACAAGGAACTGGTTGAATTCATTGCATCTAAACAAAAGAGAAGAAAATTTACAAAATATTGCCAGTTTGACAGAAAAAATGGGAACTTTACTCATGTCATACATGTGTTGTCAATCGAACTCTCAGATATATGTATTCAGCAATGAAGAGGCTTTGAGAGAAAATTCTGCTACTTTTCCATATGACACACTAAAAATATAAGAATTTACCAAAAGATAAAGCTCTCAACATAAGCAACTCAACCCATCCTCTTGAAACAATGTTTCAGTCCTCTATGAAAGTCTTTGTTTTTGTTTTTTTATTCATGGCTCACAGTTAATGACTTTGGAAATCAACACATACATGTAGCAGTTGGTAAGATCACATCTAGGATGAAAGGATGAGTATGGAAACTGACCTGTCCCTGTTGTGTGGTCCACGGATGGTCCTGTCCCCACTGAGCCGGTGGACCCTTGCTGGCGGACCCAGTCAAAGTTGTCATCCTGGGCCTGGGTGTACTGACACCAACCATTCTCAAAGTCACAGTCCCACTCACTGGAATCTGTGATGGAAAGACAATGATGAATGGAACATAATTGCATATCACATACACATCACTTACTGCATATACCACCGAATATCAAAGCTACATTCAAGTAACACCTAAAAGGTAATGTAATAACAATGACAGTTAATTTTCTCTTGAATAAAACACCTTTTTATCACACTTTTAATCACATCATGTGCTGAAGCACTCCTGATTCACAGCATTTCTAAAACACAACATAAATTTGTTGCATACACATAACACTTTGCACCCTTTTCTACCAAATTAACCTACAAAACATGTACTGTATACGCTATATATTTCGCGTGGGTTTTATTTTCGCGAATTTCGCGAGTCGGGAGCTGTTCGCGAAATTAACAACACGCGAAAATATTACCTTCCAAAATGAATCCCTTGCCTTGATGATACGAACAATCCAGTACAAAGTGAAGTATACCATGTCACGGCTTGCCGAACAGACCATACTGGCTAAGCTTGTTTACGTACATAGCACGTCCACGTCTAACTACTAGCATACACAGCCCAGTCACTGTAAGTAGCATTCGTACAACACAGCGTATAAACAGTGTCTGGGGGTGGTCGGGCTAGTCCACGTCTACTTACGAATACTGTAGAGCCAATCCATTATCGCAACCCCTCGTACCACTTGTCAGAAATCTACCGCGATGGACTTAACCACTTCAAAAATGTTGAATTCTAACTTACTAGTTCGCAGAGTTTGGTAAGTTTTTTTCATGCAGTGTATAACTAGTATCATTCTTATTTGCTAGTAAGTTGAAAATTCACACTTTCTTTGCCACTTCATATTTTCTCTGGTTCCCCAATCGCGAATTTAACCACTCGCGAAAATGTGTGACGGCGGCAATTCGCGAAAATTTATGTACGCGAAAATTATAGCGTATACAGTAGCTACTATCACCCCACATGGCTAAAATGCACTTTTGCATGTGGAGGCACTGTGACATGGTGGAAATAAGTCTTTAACTTTCAATCAGAAAGTCCTGAATTCAAATCCTGCCAAGTGCCTACTCTTTAGACAAAATGTTTTTACCCACTATGTCCCTCTTGACCCAGGTGTATAAATGGGTACCTGGCAATGCTAGGGTAATAATAATGGCAGGGCCCTCTGGTAGAGCAGTGGCAACACTGAAGAGGCTATCCTGGGTAAAAAAGACCACATTACTACTAGTATCATTGATAACCTGATACTGCATGATATCCTTGAATGTACATTCATGATACAATGTGTTTAAATCTAGGTGGGTAATACATATGAAGAGCTTGCAACCAAAAGGAGCTATTTAAATGCATTGAAAAATTACGGATTTAGCACCTTATGGAAGCAAGCTCTTTATATACAGTGTACATATCCAGCTGCTATATTTGCTTTACCATCGCACAGTCCAGCCACACTGATCAAGGTGTCATCTAAGGCAATGTCTCCCGTGTAATTTCCTCCAAAAGTGGCCTCCACCGCAATCTGGTAGGTGTTGGGGTTAGAGGTCGACACCTGACCTTTGATCCAGCGGTCGCCATGGTTACCAGACTGGCTCCACTGTAGGGCCATGTTTCCATTGATGCCATCAATCAGGTAGACATTGAGAGATCCAACACCTACAGTACGGTATAAAGCAAGAGATGTTTTCAGGAATTTATAAATATTCACCTCAATCACCTAAAACACCTTATTTGCATCGACTACATGAAAACAGCAGCCATCTGAAAGGAAAACTCAAGGAGTAATGCAGTGAAAACATCACACCAAATTACAGAAATTCTCATCTTTATTAATAGTTGTACTGCAAGAAAATCAAAAGGCAAACTGAATTTGCCTCTATGGCATCCTACAGGAGCCTAAATAGTTCTTCTTTGCTGTATAACTATCTCAAGATTTATTCGGTATTCCTCACTAAGTATGTATATGACACAGAACAAGGAAAAGTAGAAATTACGCGGTGCGTAATATATGTCTCCGCCGGAAGTAGCATTTTGTAGCCAATGTACAATACAGGTCAAAAATCAAGGTCAAAGGTCAAAGAAGTCAAAGGTCAAAATTCTGTGTAGAAGTTTTGAAGCCCTCACCTAGTGCCATCACATAATGCAAACGGAATCGATATCGGGTTAGAAATGGCGAAGGAGTAGCATTTTGAAGCAAAATGTACAATATAGGTCAAAGGTCACAACTGAAATTCTGTGTAGAAGTTTCAAAGCTCCCATGTAGTGCTATCATATAAAGCAAACAGAATCAAACTGGCTCATAAATGACAGAGAAGTAGCAAATTGAACATTTTGATCACACACAGACGGACGGACACACGGACACACACACGTACGGAGCCCGTTTCATAGTCCCCTGCTCGAACTCGTTCGGTGGGGACAAAAATGAACAAACAAATGTATCTTCCATGCAGAGGCACAAAGACAAACACTTGATCTTTGTTCTCTTTTGATACATAAAAATATATGACAATTGACACAAAAAAAGACCTCACAGAGATTGATGAGGAAATTTAGAATGGAACACAATGTATTTCACATACAGTAAAAATACATACAGCAACCATTATTTTCAAAATGATTCTATGTAAACGTATGAAATAAATGATATTCATCTGTCGAACAAATAGCAATCCAGAGATTTTGCATTCTTTGGGCAATAGCTAAGGTACTGCACACTGTACTACATACTGTAACAAAGGTCCTTTGATACTGCACACCCTTTCTTTATTAAAGTGTAGCAATTTATTATGAAATAATTCATTACAGGGTCAATAATGTGTATCATCTCACCTGCTCCATACATATGATACCAGAATGAGAAGCAGCTATCATCAGCTGGTATATTTTCACTGACCAGCCAAGCCACATCACCAAGAACTAAGGTACTTGTTTCCAAGTACACATAGTGACCTGGGAGAGAAAACATATTCATTTTACCTTCAGTCAGAACAAATATTGACATAATCTAGATGCTATAAGACAAAATATCATTTAGTATTGATAGACCATTTTACATTATAAAAATAAGGAAAAACTGATTGAGAATAAATGCAAAGCATAATCATTTATCCCGATGAATAACAGTTAATTTATATTTTCACATCTTTTGTTAGAAAAAAAAGCAGCTAAACTAGAAAACAGATTTTATCATGATCAATTGGATACAGAAAGTATCTATTACTTACCCTTCGAAGACATGGTTTAATAAACTTGCATTCTTTTAAATATCTTTTGTTTTAACATTTAACAGTTTGACATACTTCTTTGTTTCTAATATTTCTAACAACAGGCACAAAATATTACCAAAGTTGAAAGCATTCTTCAGCACTAGAGGTTTGCAATTTTGTTTTTGGTCTGTAGGAAATACCTATGATGGCAATTACTATTTTAAATGTTTTGTCTGTGTCTATGGCACTAATCTTATTCCTACCAGATGATGACGAAAGTGTGTGGTCTTTGCTGGGACCGGTAGTCACACTGGGCGTGGCCCCGCTGCTCCGCGTCCAATCAAAGTTGTCGCCAGTCTGGGGGTTGGTCCATGTGCAGTAGTCTCGCTCAAAGTCACAGAAGCCTGTTGAGTTTGGACAAAGACTCGGCATTAACCCACTGAGGACAGACTGATTTTGCTACAACAAACATTTCCCATAGAGACCTACCCGAGTATTCTTGGGACTCGTCCTCCTCAACGGGTTAATACAAGGCTCATTTGCTAAATGAGATTCTTTTTGCAGGTCAATGGAGAACGGACAGGTTGGTAATCCCCCTATTCAAGAGCAGTCAAGCGGTACACGTACTCGCTTTCCATGGTCAACTACATTGTCATCTTCATACAACTTTTACATAAAAATACTTGCACAATACATGGGAAAAAGGGCATATGATGCATCATGTGTTACCCCGGGGTACCGTTGTACCCCGGGGAACCACGTTGTGTAGCGCCACCTCACGTCCACTCAAGGACAGCTGCAGAGAGATGCATACACTGTGTGTGCATGCACATAGTCATTTCCATGCCACTGCATGCAATACTATGCATGCATGGTATGCTGTGCTAGCAACAGCGTGTGCTTCAGTGCAGTGCAGTGCAGTGGCTAGCGTGCGCTAGCTCCAGCATCAAAATAATTTCCCACTTTTTGGCACCCAGGGTACAACCTTAAAAAAAAAAAATAATTCAACAAAATGGCTGATTTTTAGTTGGTACCCCGGGATACCGTTTATGTCATCATATGTTACTGGGGATGTACACGGTTTTTTATAATGGAAAAGTGATATTGATATAAGAATCTCAAACCCTTTATCAAAGCCATTTTACGGGGCAGAATGACACAAATAAACATGAATTTAGGACATGAAGGTAGGGACTCTTGTATACATTTTGGGAACCTGGTATACCAGGTTCCTGTAAGAAACGGGTGGGAACACTTACTGTGCTGCCTTAAGTCTAACCAATCACCATAGTGGAAACTATTTATCACTGAATAGAGGACACCTAATCCCCTTTAAAAATTTATTGTGTCACCATGGCCTTCCTGTAAAACTGAGGCACATTGCTACACATGAGTGGACTTGCCAACTTTACAAAAAGGTCAAGTTTGAATGAATTACTGAATGTTGGCAAAAAGAGCTCGGCAAATCGATGTAAGGCCTGAGAACATGAAGGGTTCAGTTATGAAAAAGTTTGATGAAGAAAGTTGAAGTTTGCGACATTGTCATGGCAACACACAAACACACTCAATCTGTTTGATATTAAGACACAATTATCTATGCACAAGGCACTCCTCTATAAATCTAGAAAGCAGATTGTCAATAGAATGTCTCGCTCAAGGCCAAAAAGACTGATTAGCAGAGAATCGACACACCTGGTGCTGGGCAGGCTCCATACTCAAAGAGAATATCATCCACAGCAATATCCGCTGCCGTTGTCTGTCCCACCACAGCTTGGAGTACAACCTGCAAACATACAAACCAGTATCACAAAGTATTGTTTGCTTTTGGGGACAATATGTCATAAGTTTCAGGCTACCATATGAAAGAAAAAATATATATATATTTTGGACTTGCAAATCAGAGGAGCAGTGACTTCATAACATTTTTGGCCATTATGCTTATATGATTTGCTATGAAATAAAATCACATTGGTGTACTGCCAAATACAGAAGTCCTGTGGGTCATCATGTCTTTTATAAAATATTTTAATCAGTCCCAAAGAAAGGGGTAGGTCATTATCCCATTACCTGGCAATCTGATTTGGGTAAGTAAATATAAGAAATGGAATTGCTCGATTTCAATCTAAAATGCTTCTGGTTCACGAATAGACTCTACTCTACTCTACTCTACTCTACTCTACTCAGATTCTTCTCAAGTTAAAGTACATGAAAGCACCAGATATGGCTTTGCTCAAGGTAAGTTTTGCATGGAGTTTGAACAGCATGATGCTTCATAACTTTACATTCTACAGGGGGGGGGGGGGGGGGGGGTGGGGGGGGGGGCTACACACAAATGATGGTTGTGAATGACCAAACTGTGTGCAATCATGTATTGCATGGGCCTCATCCTTTTGTTGCTGATGCTCAACATCTTTGTCAAGGGCATTGACAAGACACTGTACCTACAGGCTTCACACAACCAATGATTAGAGGAAATAGTGGATCATGCACAAGTATTAAAGGGGAAGGCTAGTAACTGATCAGTGGGAATCAGTGGAAATGCTGAGAGATGATTGTTTCAATCCTTATGGGATTCATTCAAGAGTTCATTGTATATCTATTGTTGTGTGAAAATGATTTGCTTCAGAATGGTCTCATATTCAAGTAATGTGCAGTTTAATGCTTCCAGGTTAGCGTCCCTGGTCAGTGACGGAGCATTAATCTGCACATTACTTGAATATGAGACCGTTCTGAAGCAAATCATTTTCACACAACAATAGATATACAATGAACTCTTGAATGAATCCCATAAGGATTGGAACAATCATCTCCCAGCATTTCCACTGATTCCCACTGATCAGTTACTAGCCTTCCCCTTTAACTCATTGAGGATGGACTGATATAATTAAATACCCCATATATCATAGACACTTGCCCAAGAAAACTCAGGACACGTCCTCAACGAGTTAAGAATAGGGGGATTTTACAATGTACAATATATTGGAAGCAAGAAGTTTTGGTCGTACCTGAAAAGTTGCATTAGACTTGACTGTCACTGTAGCATACTGCCATGAAGCTCCCTGAGAACCTGATGTGGATGACCAATACGGGCCAATGAGGGCGCCATTGACAGACTCCCACACTGCAATGTACCCTGCGTCGACATAGTCATCAATGTGGTACCAGAACTTCATGCAGTCTCCCTCCTGGGTGGCATCAAACGAAGGGCTGTACACCAGGGCCTGGTCGCCAGGGTAACGCTGTGCAGACGCTACATCAGCAAACAGCAAGTAACCTGCAAAGGGCAGAGAGGGGATGTACAAATGTAAATGGAATCTAATTGAACAACATTGATCAAATTTTAAAAAATCCGGCACACCAAATCAACTGATATCAAAAGAAAAGAAATAGACCTATTTCACCATAACTTCTTTTCTATTTTTTTTCTCCTTTTTTTTTCTTTTTTTTACAAATGTGGCAAAACTAAAACCCATGCTGACATCTGAATGAAGGTTTATTATTCTCACGGGAGACAATAATTTTTTTTTTTCATTCTTAAAGGGGATGGCTAGTAACTGATCAGTGGGAATGCTGTGGGATGATTGTTCCAATCCTTGTACAATTCATTCAAGAGTACATTACATATCCATTGTTGTGTTAACATGCCTGTACAGTGACGGCGCGATTGTTAACGGGCCGTTAACAACCGCTCGGGCATGCTAACCTCGAAACATTACACTGCACCTTACTTGAATATGAGACCATTCTGAAGCAAATAATTTTCACACAACAATAGATATATAATGTACTCTTAAATGAATCCCACAAGGATTGGAACAATCATCCCACAGCATTCCCACTGATCAGTTACTAGCCATCCCCTTTAATACTAATGGTTTGAAAATATACAGAATTAGAAAATTTCTCACAATTCCATTCTGACAACTTCTTGCAAACAGATTTCAGAAAGTAAAACAGGCAATTTAGAATATCTACTTACAGTAAATGAAAAACATGATAGATACTATGCTTCCGTCAAGAGAGGGCAGTAGTACAGTGTCACATGACAGCGTAATATTGTACCTGTAGAGGTTCCAGTGGTGTGGTCACCCAGCGGGGTGCCATGGGGAACATCCAGTGCTCGGACTCTCAGCCAATCAAAATCATCCAGACCTGTTTCCTGTGTCCAGCCACAAATACTGCTCTCAAAGTCACAAGTTCCTGCAAAAAAAAAAAAAAAAAAAAAAAAAATTGCAATGGTATGAGAAACACCAGTACATTTTACTACTGAAGTGACTACTCTGTAGAATGAAAGGTTTAAACTTCTTTTCCTCTTACAATTTTTATCATTATTACCAGTATTAATGGTGGTAGTACTATTTCATTATGATTAATTTTGCGGGTACCCATCATTACTATTATCATCATCATCATCATCATCACTACTAATGAAGGCCACTGCACCCACAGTATGACTTTGCTACGATTTACAGGTTGCATGTTAACAGCCTTGCCAATACCCACTCATGAGACTAGTTCCTACAGATTCGACATGTAACATTGTCCCAACCGGTTGTGGGTCTTCAGCAAATCATGCTACGGTACAATGTACTGAAGCAAGAACTGTCATAAAAATAGCTGTGTAGTCTGATCATATAGTGTGCAGTGTCAAGTCGCACAACTGGTTGTATGACCTAGCTCGCCTCTCTAGTCATGTAGTGTGTAATGGGTTTATTAGTAGCCTAAGGTATGTGTATGACAGTTACTGCATTTGCATTAGTTGATTCTCTAAAATATGGAGCATGCTTGGATTTCTCATTTCATCAACCTTTCTTCTTTCAGTTTGGATCCCCAGTAGTTATAGTTCCGTATTAATTATACACAGCCCAGTTGCTGTATAGCTTCGCACAACATCTGGTTGGGCTAGTTCCATATGTAATGTCGCCAGATTTTTTGGAGAGTATCAAAATTATGCATTTTTGGAAAGCTTATTGTATAAGATATCAGGAAAACACCGTTCCCATTTGCCCCAATACCTATATGGTCGCCATCTTGGATTTTTCTGAAATGGCTGCCATAAAACAGGTTACCTTCATATATCGGCTTCTAAATAACCTAAAATTTAAATTTGACAGTAAAACACCATTGCACCAAATTTGAGTTCAACAGCTTTAAAAATTGTGGAGGACAAACACAATGTCATGTATCCCAAGTTTAATTGAAATTACATCACAACTGTAGAAGGAGTTCAAGACACAAGATTTGCAACAGACAGCCCGACCGCACGACCCACCAACCACACATTGATTCTTAACAAAGTGTACCCCCTTATACACTTCATGTATGGGGGGGGGGGGGGGTATAATGAAAAGGTGTACAGAGAGCCGGGAATAAAAGGGTTGTAGAAAATGTACTGGCAAATGAAAAGGTCTACAATGAGCTGAGAATAAAAGGGTTATAGAAACTGTCCTGCCAAATGAAAGGGTCTACACTGCGCTGAGAATAAAAGGGTTATAGAAACTGTCCTGCCAAATGAAAGGGCATACAAAGTAGCTGGGAATAAAAGGGCTATGCAAACTGTAATGCCAAATGAAGGGGGTCTACACTGAGCTGAGAATAAAAGGATAATAGAAACTGACCTGCCAAATAAAAGGGTGTACAAAGTAGCTGGGAATAAAAGGGTTATAGAAAACTGTCCTGCCAAATGACTTTGTCTACACTGAGCCGAGAATAAAAGGGTTATAGAAACTGTTCTGCCAAATGAAAGGGTCTACACTGAGCTGAGAATAAAAGGGTTATAGAAACGGTCCTGCTAAATGAAAGGGTCTACACTGAGCTGGGAATAAAAGGGTTATAGAAATTGGTTGTAGAAAATGTACTGGCAAATGAAAAGGTCTACAATGAGCTGAGAATAAAAGGGTTATAGAAACTGTCCTGCCAAATGAAAGGGTCTACACTGAGCTGAGAATAAAAGGGTTATAGAAACTGTCCTGCCAAATGAAAGGGCATACAAAGTAGCTGGGAATAAAAGGGCTATGCAAACTGTAATGCCAAATGAAGGGGGTCTACACTGAGCTGAGAATAAAAGGATAATAGAAACTGACCTGCCAAATAAAAGGGTGTACAAAGTAGCTGGGAATAAAAGGGTTATAGAAAACTGTCCTGCCAAATGACTTCGTCTACACTGAGCCAAGAATAAAAGGGTTATAGAAACTGTTCTGCCAAATGAAAGGGTCTACACTGAGCTGAGAATAAAAGGGTTATAGAAACGGTCCTGCTAAATGAAAGGGTCTACACTGAGCTGGGAATAAAAGGGTTATAGAAATTGTCCTGCCAAATGAAAGGGCGTACAAAGTAGCTGGGAATAAAAGGGCTATACAAACTGTCCTAACAAATGAAAGGGTGTACAAAGTAGCTGGAAATAAAAGGGTCATAGAAACTGTCCTGCCAAATGAAAGGGTCTACACTGAGCTGAGAATAAAAGGGTTATAGAAACTGTCCTGCCAAATGAAAGGGTCTACACTGAGCTGAGAATAAAAGGGTTATAGAAACTGTCCTGCCAAATGAAAGGGTCTACACTGAGCTGAGAATAAAAGGGTTATAGAAGCTGTCCTGCCAAATGAAAGGGTCTACACTGAGCTGAGAATAAAAGGGTTACAGAAACTGTCCTGCCAAGTGAAAGGGTGTACGAAGTAGCTGGGACTAAAAGGGCTATACAAACTGTCCTGCCAAATGAAAAGGTTTACACAGAGCTAAGAATAAAGGGGTTATAGAAATCGTCCTGCCAAGTGAAAGGGTGTACGAAGTAGCTGGGAATAAAAGGGTTATAGAAACTCCTCCAGAGATTGGTGTCATCTCTGAGGCAGCCAACTTTCTATATTATCTCATCTTAAATATTATCATCGTCAGTTTCATGCTTCTCCTACATGCCCTCATCATTTTAACCTTTCCTGCCCTAACGGCAAAGAAAAAGAATAATCAAAAAAAGGAATTCAACCATTTTCTTTTTCATTGACTGTTTCGCAAGTGAATAGACTTAGACGTTGAATTCCACTTTGATAGTTAGTGGTCATTATGAACCAACATACTCCTAATGACAAAAATGGGTTTATTCTTTGAGGCAATAACTTCCTCTACTTTCTCCATCATTATCATCCCTCAGTTCCATACATCTCTGCTTGCTCTGAGTGTCCTCATCAGTGTCATTCTGACACTCACTGCTGCACCAGCAAAGAAATAATACAACGGTCACAAAAGATGAGCTAGATTCAACCATACATTCATTTGAATTAAATATTCTCATTTATGAAAATTAATGTTTTACAAGAGATAAAAAGGAGAAAGCATGCTCCTAATGATAGAAATGAGTTCAATCTTGGAGAAAACCAATTTTGTTTATAATAACATGAAATCCAATGGTAAAACTGGTAAGCTAGATCTAACCATGTTAACCCTAAAAAGACTGGGCTATTTTGGTAGCTCGAAAGACTGGGGGGGGGGGGGGGGGGGGGGGGAGGGCCAAAGGGCCTCCCCATTAAGATCTCGGCCGTGGATCGCGCGATCGCCGCGGAAATTTGCACAATGGTAGTGTGCGATGTAATCTACAAGATCGTATATTTAAATTTTCCAAAATAGTCTTCTTTTATTTTATTTTGATTAATTATGCTAATTTACGCAAGAAATCACTCTTTGATCTAAATCAGTAAATAAAGCTCCAAAAGTGCTCATTTTTGGTCTACTTATTCTTTGTGGCATTCTTAGCAAATGTTCTTGAAAAAAAATTTGGTATCAAAATTAATTTCTTATTTATTGTATTGTTTTATGAATTTCTTATGTATTTCTTTGTTTTTTCAACCTTTTGTTTTTGTTGTTTTTTTTAACAAAAATTGTGGCAGACACTTTTTGAAGCATAATACTCCTAAAACAAATTAATTTTAGCCATTGAGAGTAAAAATAAGCATATTTATATGAACCATGTGAAAAAACTCAATTTGCATTGACTTTGTACACAAAATCAAATTTTTGAGCCATTTTCGGCCTCACGTGCATGTACAAAAAGTTATGTAACTTCAGAACCGTACCCCCAGGCATCACAAATTTGGTGTCAAAATGTGCGGGAAACTCAAAAGAAAAAAGTCATAGAGCATCGCAGCGAGAGCATTGCGTGTTGCAGAGTAATCGCGCAAAATGTCGAGGGGGGGCCTTTTAGGCCCCCCCCCCCAGTCTTTTTAGGGTTAAACTCAGTTGAATGATATTTTCTGTTTCTGTTTTACAAGTGCATCTCCATCCCCTCCCCCCCCCCCCCTCATAAGAAAGAAAAGAAAAGAACACTGATTCCCTTGTGGATGAAGTATGATGATCTATACAGGTTGACACTTCATTAGTCTTACCTAAAATCTCTGTAAGTTTACATCACATATCCATTACAAAATAAGTAAAGGTTTTCAAGAACTGCTATTCGAATTGTCACAACAGACTTGTAACTACGAGGATTCGATTCTTTGACCTTGAAAATGGTAGTTTAGCTGTCAAAATAAAAGTTGTATGTCACTTAGAAGTTGAGATATATTAACAAAACATTATTTATGGCGGCCATTTTAAAAAATCCAAGACAACGACCATGAATGTCTCAGTGCAAATGGAAACATTTTTTGTCTGACTGTTTATATTGTAACGTTTCCAAAACTGTATAGTTTTCATACTCTCCACAAAAATCCAACGAAAGTTAAAATTCAAACATAAGGACCCTGACTATTAACTCACACTTCTGTCATGTTCTGTTCTACATGAAAAGTGAGAAAAGAAAGTGAGATTCCATCTGGATTTGAAATGAAACATCAGTCTGGATTACCGACCTGGTGCTCTATACAAACTGAGTTACTAGTATGCAGGGCCCTAGTGTGGTGTTCACAATGAAAATCTTAAAATTCCTTGGACTAAGACTAATGCCTTCCTATTCTACAGACATTGATGAGAGATATATTTTTTTCTACATGTACTTACCTCAAGATGTAATATTCCCAAAGCCTATGGAATAACCAACTTTATACAACGTCCAAGTAGATCCTTGTAATTTGATTGGAGGATTGTTGGTGACGTAATATTAAATAAGTACTCCATTCAACGCGCCGTGCAATTTTGGTTCTATTTTTGCGTGCAACTTGGTTCGATTTTTTCGTTCTATTCCACGGTTGTGGTACTGCGTGTACTGTGTGTTGCATATTGAGGATCGCATGCAGCTAGCGCAGGTACGTGTGCGGTACATGCATGCGCGTACATAGGCCTACGTAGTGCTAGTGTACGTGTATGACCTGTATCTATACTGATTGCACAAGCCAGAAAGAGAATCGCAGTGGATCCACATGTAAGTATAGCTATATTTTTCATACATATATAGACTTCTAGGCCTACTTAGACCAAAAAGATCTACTTGGACGTTGTATAAATCAAATAGTGTATGGTCTTTACTCGTGCAATGGAACGAGATTTCGCACTCGGTGAAAGATGAGGCGCACTATTCAACTCGGCTTCGCCTCGTTGAATAGAGCGCCTCTATCTTTCACCTCGTGCGAAATCTCGTACCATTGCACTCGTGACCATTCACTATTTGTATATTATTTTGCACAATATACGCATACATGTATCTACACCACTGTCGACAGGACAAGATAGTGTGTGGAATAATTTTCATTTTACCTGGCCATTATCCAAGAGGGAAATGGTAAGTACTTCACTGGAATGACAAACAGTAGTTTACTCTGTACTTGGAAAGGTTAAGATCTTATATTGTTTCACAACAAAGGGCATATTTTCATCAAATTTGCATTCAGGATAATCTGCAACTGGGGAGGGATTAAGACGTATAATGTCACAAAAAGTTATTTAGTCAGTTTGGGGTGGGGGATGGGAGGGCAGTACCCAGAAAAGTCCCTGCATACATCCTGTCTAGGAATACAAGACGATGATAGCACCATTTCTTACTTGACGGGGGACAGTTTCCATTATGAAAGGAGATGTCATCTACAGCGATGTCACTCTCAAACGATGATCCGATGACTCCCTCAAAGACAAACTGAGGAGGTGACAAAATAGAATGTGAAATGGCATCAAAGCTTCTTTTGCAAACCAAAGAATTGTGCCACTAATGCAATTTTCTAATCCTTCTCCAGGTACCTTAACTAATTCCAACTGGATCTGACAATTTAACATTTACCGTTACCCTGCCCTGCAGGCCTCAAAAGTAATTTCTGTTAAATCCTATTGTAAATACATAAGAAAGTCTCCCCCCCCCCCAAAAAAAAAAGAAAAATATATATATATACATTTATATATATATATATATATATATATATATATATATATATATATATATATATATGAAGATATAAATATGGTTAAGACATACAAGTTGGAAACTTTGGATAAGAGAACATTATATGATAATAATAATAATAATAATAATATATAATAATATAAACTAATATATAATCATATATAACGATATATAATAATATGTAATAATAATTGTATAATGAGCTGTAGTAACTGGGTTTTATGAAGTTTAGAGTGAGAGCAATAACCCAAAGATATCTCACAGTATATGACATATGATTTATTGTTACCTGAAAATTTTGTCCATTGGAGTCTACGCTGACGGCTGCTGGATTCCATACATTCCCAAAGTCAGACGGCCCCCTGCTGAAAATGGTCTGTTCCACTCCACTCTCTTCCCGGACGTTGACCTTCAGTGTTCCCATGGAGCCACCATACATGTGGTAGTAGAATTCAAGACACATACCGGCGGACCCCGTCATGTTCTGGGATGGTGAGACCAGACGAGCAGTATCCCCAGGTACGCGGGGACTAGAAGCCTCAGTGAAGATATAAAATCCTTTGAAAAACAACAGAGATATATAACTGTACAACCGTATACGTATGTATATCAAATACATGCAGTGTCCATAGATATTGCCTGCTCATACACAGCGTAGGACAAAATATTCTTCAAGTGCTTTGTATGGTACCCTGCATTGTACACGTCTTGGTGTATAGATTGAAGACTATCATTGAGATAGAACCATGCAGATACCAGAGTTTTGTCATTTTTCTTGACCTGAAGCTTTACATGGTAATCATCTTGGTGTTAGTTGTAAGAATTGTGAAGACATAATTTCAATTCGTCTGTTGAGAATGAGAAGGGCGTTAAGTGGTCTTGAGCACTATGGGTTTTGTGGCAACTTAACGCCCTTATCATTCTCAACAGATGATTTGTACATCACCCTGATAATATCACAGGATATAGTACCAGCAGAGGTACAATTTTCTCTCAGTGGTAAGAATGAAGTTAAAAAAAGAAGAAGAAATGCTTAAACCCTTTGTGCACTTGTGCAATTTGAACCCTGATTGGCACAGAAAACCCCATATACACTGTCCAAAGTCCCTGGCACAGAAAGGGGTCACTAATATCTGTCATAGCTCTGCCACCACAAAATTACTCACAGTAACAAGAGAATTTTACACCGCATTTCTGTCAAATCTGCAACATCATATAACATCACCACAGGAACCCAGGTTTTCTCTTTGATTTCAGAAATATTAGGATGCTGGTTTTCAAATTTTCCCCATTATTCCCCAGCAAATCTCAAATTCAATAAGAAGATTATTCAAAACTGGCATTGGCCTGTAACTCAACAAGGCAAAAACAGAACATGAATATTCCAAAAAAGTAGTTGAACTAAAAAAAAAAAAAAAATACACAAAGCTAAAAAAATAAGACAAAAAAAGGCAAAACTCAATATCAGAATGGATCAACGAGGACACACCTGAGCCAGAGGTGTGGTCACCGCTAGGACCAGTGTTAGTGGAGGACGTTGGACCCTGGAGGCGTGACCAGGCAAAGTCTGACGAGGGGTCCTGGGTGTAGCGGCAGAAGTCGATCTCAAAGTCACATGATGCTGAACCTGTGTTGACACTCGGGACCGCTGAGGCAGGGAGAGCTGTGTGATAAGACAGTGAATGTTATATGGAAGATGTTGTGCTCATTTGTAACACTACTACTTTAATACTAGCAATCAACAGGTCAGATGTCAATATTAGGATATAACAAAACTGTGTTGTGATGAGGATATTCTGCTGCTCCTAATTTTCTTTATAATCTTTTGATTTTGTACTTTGAAACAATTAGAAACCTGACGTAGCAAGATAATTATTGCAGTCCTAAGAACATCATTATAATGTGATTCCACTCGATTTAGTACTTACACATGTACCTTGCATTATTCATGTTTGCAAAACACTGGTTATTGTAAGCTTCTTTATTGTTATTCTTTCTTTTCCAGTTTTTGTATCATTGTGTACATGATTTCTGTAAATTTTTTATTATTTTGTCTAATTAAAATTGAAGGGGTCGGTGCAATATAGTGCTAACCCACACTTTTGTCAAAATTGAGTTACATGCATTTTCATAATCCTTACCCTTCATTCTAACCTCTGTGAAAATATCATATTTGAATTCAACCAATAAGATGGTAAAAAATGCATGCATTCATGTTTTATTAATGTACAATGTATGGACTTTCCAAACATTCAACAGCAATTATCTCAAAATGACTATTGTGTGGGTTAGCACTATATTGCACCGACCCCTTCAATTGAAAGATTAGAAATCAATATTAGGGGACACTAAATGATAGCTATAAATGGTAATTTATGCCACATAGTTTTGCTCCACAGCCACTAATCAATATACACTGCACATGACCCTTAATCTATTTCTGAGATAATCAATGTCTGTAGACAGGAGACCTAACTCATTTCAAAACTGTGGAAATCTTACCATCACAAGTTCCCTCTGTGAGAACTATGTCATCTATTGATGTATCTCCATAGGGAACAGATGTCAAGACAGCTACAAAGTAGACCTGTGTGTGTCAAAGGTCAACAACAATCAGATTATTTATCATCTTACATAGAATCACAGCAGGCTTGAGTGGATGTTTCTCGGTATTACCTATGGGTGTACCACTGTTGGATTCTTTCACAATTTTGAGGTTTTAATGTGTGGGTCAGCACATCTATTTGGTCAAAGTCATCTAAAAAAAAAATATAGAAGTCAGATAGAAAACATAATGGCCCGAATTCACGAAGATGGTACAAATGAAACCATGGTTTTAACCATGGACAAAAACCATGGAGCGCCAAGTGTCACACGGAATATTTCGTTACGAAATTGGTCATTTCATTGACAAAATCACCGTTTCGTTAACGAAATTATCATTTCCCGGACAAAATGTTCATTTAGTTACAAAATGTTGTCATTTCGTTACAAAGTAATAATTTCATCGACGAAATGACCGATTTCGTAACAAAATATTCCATGTCACACTTGGCGCTCCATGGTTTTTGTCCATGGTTTAACCCTAACTAGGCCGAGCTATTTAGGTAGATCATAGAGCCGGGGGGGGGGCCTCCCAGGCCCCCCCTCCAGATCTCGGCCGTCGACCGCGTGATCGCGACGAAAATTGGCACACACATTGCCTATGGTGTGTAATCTAAAGTACTACGAAGTTAGATTTTAAAAAAATTGTCATTTATGCTAAATTATGCTAATTTATGCATAATGATGCATGAAGTTGGACAATTTGGTATAAATCACTAAATAAAGCTCGAAATGGGCACATTTTTTTGTGTAAATATTCTTTTTAGTGTCCTAAGCAAATATATAAGAAAAAAATTGAGCTATCCGAAAAAATTTCTTAAGTATTTTATTGTTTTTTAAATTTCTTATGTATTTCATTGTTTTTTTGACTTTATGTTTTTCATTGTTTTTTCGATGAATCTTGTCCGCGACATTGTTCCGAACAAGAAAATATGTTATTAATTGATTTTAATCAATAAAACCCCAAAATAATCATGCTTTTATGAAATTTGACTGTAAGCACAGTTTCCATTGAAATTGTACACAAATTCACGTTTTTGAGCAATTTTTGGTCTGACATGCATGTACATATTTATGCGAAACTTCGGAACCGCGCGCCCGGGCATGGCAAATTTGGTGTCAAAAGATGCGGGAGACTCGACAGAAAAAAGTCATGAAACGTCGCGGCGAAAGCTTTTCACGTTAACGATACATCGCGCGGAACGTCGAGGGGGGGGCCTCGGAGGCCCCCCCCCCCCCCCCCCCCCCCGGCCTAGTTAGGGTTAAACCCTGGTTTCATTTGGTTGCCTGTACAGGAGCGTATTCAGTTTAAGATACTTCTTTTGGTTTATCATGTTATTGAGGGAACAGCTCCTGATTACAATGTTTGTTTGTTTCGTCAATACCAACCTTCACGAACTCTTCGATCCTCAACTTCAGGTCTCTTACATATTCCGTTTTCTAGGAAATCTTGGGGGAACGAGCTTTCGCTCACGCTGGACCAACACTGTGGAATTAACTTCCTCGTGAGCTGAAAGACTCAAGCTCTATAACATCTTTCAGGAGTAATTTAAAATCCTATCTGTTTAGCAGTGCATTTTGAAGACCAGTGTCTTTTGAAGACAGACTTTCATGTCTTTTTTTTTTTTTTCTGCTTCTTCATCTTCTTCTATTACTGTGATGTACATGTACTTGTATTTTCAATCTGTTTGCTTTGATGTACAATTGTAAAGCGCCTTGAGCATTTAATCAAAGTGGAGAACGGCGCTATAGAAATTGTATGTATTATTATTTGTACCACCTTCGTGAATTCGGGCCTAAGAGTTAAAAACTTGGTGTACAGGTGATTTTTATACATAGGCTCTTCCTAAACAAAAAGTTTCTTCCATGAATATCTAGTTTAAGTCATATGAGAAAATGAATTATTACCAAATCTCAAATACTTAGATGTAGTGCATGTGGACAAATCAGTGCTTTAAAGCATCTTAATAATTGTTTGAAACTTCACATTCAGCTTGGCTAGTGTGCATGGTGATGGTTGTCATGGAAACTCAATTCAGCTCTTACAGATTGTAAACATCAAGTGTGTGCTCTCCATGACACAGCATCTTTTATCATCAACTAAATATTCTCCTGATTAACCCGTTCCCTCTAAAACTGAAATCGCCATAGACTTAAAGAAGAAATTTATAGGAAATAATATCATATAAATTGACTGTTTTCCATCATTTAATGTTATTTTGATTAATTTCTGACATAAATCATGCAATAAAGTTGCCTCTGCTTTGAATACAAGAATCTTTATTTTTATCATACACATTAGGTGATGTCGCTCAAATCCGATGTTTCTTGTAGCGAATGGAGCTAAGTGGTCATGGAAATTTGGTTTTTTTCAATCTCAAAAACAGTTTGGGGGTAAAGTTACATTGTCGAAAAGATATCCAGTTTTGTTAACTAGCTTCTTAGCTTTCCGTAGATATCAAACTTGTCATATTTCTAGATTCTCTATAAATTTCTGCCTTAAAACAGGCACCATAGATTTGCATTGGCCATGGGTTAGCATTACCTCATTGATGGAATCAAAGTCCACAGTGACCTGTCCATACAGCCAGGTGTTCTGGTCAACATTCTGCTGACCGCTCAGTGACCAGAGGATCTCGCTGGAGAGGAGGGCTGCCCCCGTTGTCCCGTAGACCAGCAGCTGACCGGTGTCCACTCCAAACATCATATACCAGAAGCCAAGGCAGCGCTGACCGGTGAGGTCAGGGGAGCTAAGGAAGAGGTGTGCCGCCTCACTGGCCAAGCGTGGTGAGGAAGCCTCTATAAACATGTAGGAGCCTGCAGTGGGAAGGTAGTACATTTGTATATGACATATCCCTCATTAAGAAAAACCCAGGCACAACTAATCATGGGCACAAAAACTGTAGTGCATAATTACACAGTAACTGTTTCAGATAGTGAAAGATCAAACTTCTTTACATGAAAGCTCCTTGACAGTAGTATTTGTACAATTTTTGTACCTGTACTACGACCATATCTGGTATGGGTTCCAAGGGCTAACCACTGATTTTAGCACTGATGGGCATTGAACCCTCCCTTATAGATCTTATAGATCATCAGTTGAGTTTTCTGAAGGTGATATCATTCCTGGTACTTCACTGAAAAGTTTTTATCTCGTACTTGTCACACAAATAATGAAGCCATACTCACAGTTCATGTATATGCTAAAGATACCTGTGAATTATATAAGAATATAGCTATATCAAAAGCTGATAGAATATTTAATGTCATCATGCCATAATTAATTGAATTATTTTATTCTTAACTTAATCATTAATTATGTAATTTAAAGCAGGTGTCTGAATCTCACCAGGGTAGGAGTACTGTATGCAGATAAAAAAGATAAAATTGCCTTATTGATTGTTGCATACAATGTATGTGTGTGTGATTTTTTTTTCTTCATTGCTCGAGTGTCTTGGGTGTGACAAATCAAGACCTACCAAAGGAGGTTCCAAGGGTGTGGTCCACATTGGGACCGGTTCCAGTGCTGGGCGTGGTCCCTTGTAGTCTCAGCCAGTCAAAGTCATCTCCATCCACATTCTGCCACATACACATGCTGGACTCGAAGTCACAGGATCCTGATGATTAAAAAAGAACAGATTACAAATAGAGAGAACTTTGTCTCCTTACATCATGATCCAAGCTTCAGTAGAGCTACATATTTCAGTAAGAACATATTTTTCAGTGGTACATATCTATGTCTATCAACTTTACTATATGATGATGATGATGATGTTCCACAGCATTTGTATGGTGCCATATATCTGTTATAGAAACATTCAAAGGTGCAGACTCCTCCAAGACAGTTAGCAATTGAATGCATGGGCCCTGTTTCATAAAGTTGTTCGTAAAGTTACGAATGACTTACGAGCGACTGGTGATAAGTTCTTGTGGTGAATTATTGAAATTCTAGTAAGTATAGCACATCGCAACTGATCACCAGTCACTCGTAAGTTGTTCGTAACTTTACGAACAGCTTTATGAAACATCCCCCTGGTGAAAAATGTGAGTTTTCAGTGAGGCTTTGAAGTGATCCAGTTTGTCAATTTCACGGAGAAGAGATGGGAGGGAGTTCCATAGGCTAGGAGCAATAAAGGAAAATGCCCGGTCTCCGTATCCCTTGAGATGTGTGATGGGCACCTGGAGTTGTCTATCTTTCTATCCATCCATCCAACACTCAATCCATTCATCCATACATAAACACATCTTTCTACTTATCAAATTACCTACCCATACATGTATCTGGATCAATGACTTCATAGTTAGGGTTCAATTAGCGGTATATGAGGGGGAGGGGGTTAGTATGTCTCTTCCTAGTCATGAAATTTACTTTCCAATTAACTTGCTCCTACAATTTACTCATATCCCAATAGATTTGATTAAATCATAGCCCCCTCCACCCCCCCCCCCCACAGGGTTTGTGTAGGGAACAGGATAATATGGAGTGCATAGAGCAATACAATGTGCAGCTCATTTGCATGATCCACATTTGGCACTTACAGGAGGAAATTGCTAGACTCATATAAGGGGAGTTTTAATGAATTCCTCACCTATGGCACCACATGGTGATAACTGGTAGTCAACGTCATCTATTGCAATGTCACTCCTGGGACCCGAGCCTACCATGGCCTCAAACACCAGACGGAAGACGGCGGAGCTGGAGACATTGACGGAGGCAAAGAACCAGGTGTCGCCCAGGTCAGAGGTCGACTGACTCCACAGAGGCTGTGGGTCTCCTTCAAGCTGTCATTAATTCATGCACACACAAAAAAATAGTTTTGATGGACAGACAAAATGCATGAATTACATGGTGGTGGATGAATATTATTGTAAAAGTGGATATTTTCACTAAAGTAATTTTTGCACTCTGCCGAGTAAGATGTTTGTTTAATTCCATGAAATAAAGACATTACACAGTGATACATATGAGTATCAAGCAACAATATTGGTGTGCTTTTATTTTTGCACAAGTTTCTGGTCACGCGAAATATGAAAACATTTCCACACTGCGAAAATGTCTACTTTTTACAGTACCTGTTTGTTTGCTTGCTTTCAGTTTCCATCTGACAAGATGGCTGGATAACCCATATTCAGCTGCAATAGCTGGTCTTCCATAGGGTCCTGTTCTATGTACATGTTAAGCCTTTGGTCATTAGGAAAGACTGGAGAGATAATCAGATGTATTCAAGGTGGAGCCAAACAAATCATTTTTTTTTTTAATGCAAATTGCACACACAAAAGAAATAAAAGGAAATAAAACATTGACAATAAATATGACTGCAAGATTCATCTGCTTTGATCAGCCCAAGTTTGAAGTGTAGAAATAAGGACACAATAATGGATAGAGAGGAATCAAATAGGGCTTTTCTCATGGTGGGGAAGACAGTTTCAGAATCAAACTGAGAATTTATGCATCTAACCCTTAGAATGACCAGGAACTACATGTAGTTCACTGAGATTTAATTATGCCCTGTACACCTGACTCAGATATCAACATAGACTGCATCATTATCAATCCATGGATTAATGCACCACCATGCATTTATGCCAGGAAAAGAATCCCCCTCACCCACAGTACAATATGTAACTCCTTTGACCAAGGAGTATATTAGTGGGCAGCTAGCAATGGTGGGGTAAACACAATGACAGGGTTCTGTGAAAGAGCTGTGGCAACACTAAAGAGGCTACCCTGCATTGCATGATTAGATCATACTATTATGATTTACTTGTGTGTTCATTATACAAGCAGGCTGGTATCATCACAAGGAAGCCCTGTAAGTTGAATAATGGAAAGTATAATGTAATTGGATTGAAGGAGTATCATAAGAACAAAATGGGGGTAGCAATAAAAATATACCACTGATTACAAAGAAATTACAACAATCTGGGAAACATTGACAAACTGTATATGTTTCTAAGTGTTTCCTGGCCTGCTTGTCAAAACTGTGAAATGAACGGAAAGAACACACGCAGCTGTCAAAGAGTAAGTGATGTTGAGGAACAGAACTCGCTTTCATGCACTCACCATGACACTAAGTGCACCCATCTGGTCACCAAACATGTGGTAGAAAAAAGTCCAGCAGAACTCGGTCTCGCCCGTAGTTGCGGGGTTGAAGTACGGCGTCACAAGTCTGGCTGTTTTCCCTGGCTGCTGCGTAGCAGCATTGATGTACACGTAATGTCCTGGAGAAAAAAAAAAAAAAAATCAGGACAAAACATAATGTTAGATATTGACTGGTTGTTTGTATATTGCCTGGCTGTATGTAGATTGACTGGTTGTTTGTATATTAACTGGCTTTCTGTATAATATATTGACCAGTTGTCTGCATATTGACTGGCTTTATGTATATTGACTGGTTGCCAGTACGATTATCAACTGCTCCATATTTGACTGGTTGTCTGCAGCAACACAGAACAGTTGTACAAAAGGGCAGTAGTATAGTACAGCTTTTTCTGTTTGTTTGTGTATGTGTGTGTTTGTATTCTTCATAGGCAAGGTACAATAAAATGTAAAATTGAAGAAAATCAATAAATATTATGGAAAAAAAAAGTACTGTACATATCCTTTGCTTATGTTGAAGATGTGGTGATTTACTTTAGTATTAATGTAAATGCCTGTACTTATACATTCAAGTTGTTACTCAAACTACTGTAAAAGTGGACATTTTTGTGGTGTTGAAATTTTCGAGCATTTCATGCAACCAGAAACTAGTGCAAAAAGTTAAGTATGCAAATATTTTTGCTTGCCATATGTTCCTGTACTTACCATCTTGATTCCGCAGAATTAAAACCATGTGAAACTCTTCTTACTGGGCTGAGCACGAAAAATTAGTCGCGCGAAAATATCCACTTTTACAGTAGTACTATGTCCATCTATTTTTCAAAATGGATGGCATATACTGATTTACACGTTTTGCATTCAAGAGAAATAAATGATGTCGAAGTGCAAAGTTATGATAAATTTTCACGCTCCAACCTATTGCACATTGTAAGCTTGTTTGACATAGACCCCCATCATGAGAAAGGATGACACCCATACATTATTTGGCAGGGAAAAACACAACACATACAAAAAATAAAGTACACAAGTGTTAGCTGAAGTTGTTGGTTGGCTTACCATAGGCTGTCCCCATGGTAACATCCACTGAGGGTCCAGTGTATGGCGTCGCTGTTGATCCCGATGTCCAGCTCCAATCAAAGTCATCCATTGTGTCCTGTGCATAGCCACAGAGTGAGGAGTCCTCAAAGCCACAGGTATGGAAGCCTGCAGTCACAAACAAGACAGCATTAAATCATATGTGACTCTGAATCACAAAACCAACAAAAAGTCACACACACTGATTCTAGACGAGGATTCAAAATACATTGTAGGTAATCTACATTTAGTTGCTTTTTAATATATTTTCTGAAAGAATAATTTATCCTGTATGTAATCAATTCAAAATTTGGAATCAAAGAACACAAGGTAGAATTGTGTGATTAGGTATGTCAAAATGTACGACTAAATTTTCATATATTTCACATTACTTGAGGACAATCTTTTTTTTTTTTTAAGGGTACAAGAGTGACAATTCAAAAATACAGAGTATCCCCCTGTAGCATCTTTTTGACATCTTCATATCAGACAAACACAAATCAAGTCTGTGCATTACGGGGCATTGTTGCATATACAAGTTTCTCAGCCAAAGTAATTTGTGAGATGTGAACGACTTAATTGGCATACCACTACACAATCAAAAGATTCACCCATTGAGGACGAGTCTTGAGTATACTCAGGCAGGTGTCTATGGGAAATGCATGTCGTAGCAAAATCAGCCCGTCCTCGACAGGTTAAAAGATATTCATTTTTCTCATTGCTCCACACAGAAGGCATGTTCATCAAGAATTTGGTTGAAATTATTCTGACACAATCAAAGTCTCTTATTTATTTTTTTTTTTTTCAGGGGAGATGGGAGCTGAAATCAGGGGTACAAATTTGCAAATGAACATCATATCTCACCTGGGCAGTCTCCATTTGTGATGAAAATGTCATCCAGGGCGATGTCACTGTCAAAGTTGGTTCCCGTCACTCCCTCAAACACAAACTGTGCATTAAAAAAAAACACAACAGATCAGCAAACATACAAACATAGAGAGAAACAACATAACAAATCTTATCAACAATTTCTCAGAATTTTTACAATGAACAGTGAAGGGAGATGTACATGTATGAGCCACCTATACCAGCTTTTTCATTCATCATCCCAAACCATGCTGACTGTTTGCATTTTTTTTTTTTTCTGTCCCGTTTGCTTTTTCATTGCTACATGTGCATTGTTTGCTGAGCATTAAAATTGTCAAAAAGAGAGATGGGGAAAAAAAGAAATATGAGACTATTCCTGTTAACCCTTGTAGAATCTTTGTCAGAGGCACAATGATAAACATGTAAGGAAAGCAATCGCATACATGTATATGGACTACACACAAAAAGCACAGTCTGAGGAGGGCTAGGGACACAGGACAGTGAAGACAGAAAAGAGTGGGTTAGAAGTCAAAGGCAGAGAGCCAATGGGTAAGGAGGGGGATTAAGGCAAGGGAGGGTGAACAGACAAAAGGCAGAGGTGGGCCAGTGATGATCCCAAGGATCATAGGGAGCAACCTGTACAGGATTAAGATGAATAGGAAGGCATCATCAAACAAGATAACAACAGAAGATTAAAGAAAGGGGGGGGGGGGGAGGGGGGGGGGAGGGGGGGGGGAGGGGGGGGGGGCTGAACAAGCAGCGGGCTGTAAACCTGGTGTACAAAGATGTGGTAACAAATTAAAGTGAGAACCAACCAATAAATGTAAAGTACAAAACACATCAATATGAATACTTTGTGTAATCTTTTATATTATATAATTGCATTTGTGTTTTTGAGCATTAGCCATGATAAATATTATGAGCATACATACTTGCATACATATGCTAACTGATTTTCAACATGCCTGTCACTGAAAAAGACTGTGTATTGATGCACACATCATCAGAGAAAAGTATACAAAGTTGGCAAGCCATCCACTGAGTCAAGTTTGTAAATGTGGCATACGAAAAGCTTATGACACTTTTACCATTCTCTTTGTTTTATGGAAAGGAATTGTACCCGAACCTGTTGAGGACAGACTGATTTTGCTATAACACAAATTTCACATACACTGTAGACGCCTGCCCAAGTATTCTCAGGACTCGTCTTCAACGTTTAAAGGGCGTGTTTACCTTTGGGAACAGTGATTAACAAATTTTTCAAGATATAACATTTGATGCATATGTGTAGGTCTGTTGTATCACAAAACATCTTATCATACAAAATTTTTGTGATAAAGCCTAACATATGTGGAGATATCACTATTTTTCTCACTCAACCATAACTGTAGATGGTTTAGTCTGGAAACAATTTTATTATAACTATTGTTCACATTTTGTGTATTTAACAATATGTAACGTTGATTATACAGATTCAAATTTTTACAGTGGTTGCTTCTATCCCTAACTCACATTTAAGAACTACTTTAAAGCACTAATGTTGGGTTTTTGTTTCATCTGCAAATGGTAAATTATGTCTTTAAACATATCTTACCTTGTAGTCAGTAGTAGGGATGAATTCCACCTGGGCATTGTACCACTTCCTGGACAGGGAGCCGCTGCGAGACCAGAGGACAGGACCGAGGGTGGACCCAACCTTGGCGTACACACTCAGCGCCCCCATGTCGGCCCCCCACATGTGGTACCAGAACTGAGCACACATCTTCCCCACCGAGGCAGGAATCAGTGCAGACTCAAGCCGGGCTACGTTGTTGAAGTTACTGGAGGCCTCGGTGTATATATAGTATCCCGCCACTAAATGGAATAAAATACAAAGAGCCCATAGCCTTTAAACGCCACCTCTAATACGCAAAGGATAATAATTTCAGCATATTTCAGACCACGTAATACAGAACAAGATAATCAAAATGCGAAAAATTACTTGACTGAGTGTCTTACTGTGTGTTGAATTGTTCTATGATTTGTGGTTTGTGGATTGTTCCGTCAATACCAACCTACACAAACTCTCTGATCCTCAACTTCTGGTCTCTCACATATTTCCTTTTGTTAAAAATCTCAATTCACACAAACTTTGACTCACTACAGATAGGCCATTCCATAACAGCATGCTCTCCAAGTACTAAATACAATTTTGGAAACACACTGAAGGACAAAAAAAAAACAAAACCCAAAAACCAAAACTTAAACAAACCTAAACCTGCATAACAAATGCTGCATGCGAGCTTGATTTCTGGTGATGGTTTTTCAAAGTAACACCCATCACCATCAGAGTAAAACTAAAAACTTTGTAAGGCAGCTTTTGAACAGGTCATCTCTCCTGTACCTGTTCCCAGGGTGTGGTCAGTGGCTGGTCCAGTGTAAGTGGAGGTGGTCTCCCCAGAGTTCCTGGTCCAATCAAAGCCGTCGTCCGTGGCCTGGGTGAAAGTACAGAACCCTGCCTCAAAGTCACAGCTGTACACACTGGGACCTGTAAGATACAACACATCAACTTCTTAGTGTCATCAGTTTATAGAGAGGGGCAAAAATGCTTTCTATAATAAGCCTGCAGAAACTCAAATTTTGCTGTGAAAAGGAGACATATGCATAAGAAATATGTGAAATAACACTGTAATAACACAATTTTAGCAGGGTAATAACAAAAATGTGAAATATCGCCTAAAATGGTACACCAACGATGTTGCAATCCCAGAGTATCTGAACAAGGTTGCTGCATAATCAATGCTGCATAATTGATTTCAAATCGCGCCATAGTAGTATCCATTGAGCTTCTGTCTAGAAAGAAACACATGCAGCTTGTTGGGAAATATTACTACTAGGGCCCAAGTGATCATCACATCATATTCTTACCTTTCCACAATTGAAAGGGAGGGCATATCAGGAATGACGCCACGTTCTACAATCACAATTTAGATTTGAACACAAAAGGCTCCAAATCAACTCAATATCCTGGCATGTCACTCCAGCCAGATAAGTTTCTTTGTAGACCCTTGTGATGTAGCACCCGAATTCCAAATGGTGGAAAATGAATTTAGATCCCTTCTATAAACTGTTTGACCTTTAACCCATATCTTACTAAGATACTGAAATCCTCATAGACTTTTTACGCTAAGATTCACAAACTTCATATTAGATGTCATGATTGCAATAATGACAGATGTCAAAACCACACTCACATCTTCAAGTTACTTCCAGGAATCACTTTGCACATTGCCCTGATAGTAAATACCAGTTGTGTCGCATTCTTTTTGTTTCAGCTTTGCAACTTTGGTTCTTGGCAATAATCAAAACATCACATTAATCCCATGATGTTCCTTAGATTGCCAAACAAAAGAGAATAGGGTAGTCTCTGTAAAATAAACTTTCCTGTTGTTAAGCAAGGCTCTTTACTATTGATTGCATGAAAAACAACACTACACAATTCTTTTTTTATACAGAAGTAATCATTCTTCATGCTGGTATAAGAGGAGTCATTCAGTAAACAAAACAGTCATTCCACAGAATATCTTCAACAAATGAGGCAACTCCAATGCTGTCAATACATATTCTCTACATATTCAAACCAAGCCTTCAAAGTGATAAAAGAGTGATTTCAAACCTACTAGGTGATGGTGTGGACACGGGCAGTCCTGTCCCTGTGTCTAGAGTGGTCAATGAGGGCGGTCTTGGATCAGCCTGAGATGGTAGGACTACAGAGTGAATGTAAAGCACAGACAAAATATAATGTTAAATTTATGTGCTTTGTGTGCCAAGTGGCTCAGAAAACCTCAGCATTCTACAAAATGTCCAAAGTGCCTGGCACAGAAAGGCTTAAACTCACCTCCACAATAAGACTCCACAAACATGAGATCATCCAGCGCAATGTCTCCTTCAAAACCTTGTCCAACAATCCCTTCAAATACAATCTAAAATGTCAACAAACAAACAAAACAAAAGAAAAATTGATACTACAATATAACAAAATATTTGCATAAATCTCACCAATATGATGTCCATTGCAACTCGGGATTGCAAATATACTACTGATTACGAAAATTTCTGTCAAAGTTTGGCAGTTTGTTTAAAGCAGTTGCCATGTTGAGCAATATGTCAAACACTGATGCTGAAGTCAACCCGCTTTTGCAATGTATTGGAGACAATAAATCATTATCTGTCTCACCTGATCATGTAATCCTGTGACAGAAGTTAAAAAAAAACCAAAAAAATTAGCGACTGGAAAAATAGGTTCAAGAGAATTGGCTTTTTGTTCCAAAATCATGTTATGACCATGAAATCTGGACAAAGCATAGATAAAAACACAATGTCAAATATCTTTTTTTAAAAACAAAGGAGTAATCAATGACTGAAGGACATAAAGACTCACATAGTAATTCACAGAGCTGATGATCGGTACTTGTCCCTCTGACCACCGATCTCCTGCATTGACACCATAGATCCAAAGGTCTGAGGTTACACTGCCCTCTACGGTCTCGAGGTAGATATGGAGCGAGCCGATCTGAGTGCCATACATGTGATACCAGAATCGCAGACACCTGCCTCCAGAGGGGGTGGCAGCAAAGGCCTGGCTGCGGAGGCGGGCCGCGTCGTTCAACACACGGGGTGACGACGTCTCGATGAAGATAAATGAACCTGGAGCAGAAACAACAGCCTTCATGACATTTACTCGTATCTCTACATTGACAAAACTGTAGCCAATTTCAATCTTTATAGTGAACCATAACCACAGAACGATACCTTCCGATCAGTAGAATAAAAAACAAAAACCCCTCTGATAATAAAAAACAAAAATCCCTCTACTAATAAAAAAACCAAAATCCCTTCACTATCAAAAAGCAAAAATCCCTCTAATAATAATTATTTTAAAAATTCCTCTAAGGTGTAAGAATTCATCTGTCAGACACCTATCAATCAAACCTTTGGATCCTTAATGACATCAATAGCATGGAAATTTCCTGATTCCAACTGTATCTCAAAACACAACAGTGTACAATTTGCTGCTACAATTTATGATCTACGTGTATTTTACATTCCAACATGTATTCTCAAATGATGTCTACACAGTCCAAAGAGCATGAGAATGCTCATCAATATTAAACAGGGACATGAGTTAGATCAGAATTAAGCCTTTCCAAAAACAGAAAGGTACCCCGCAAAATTTCCATACCACATAAACTTCCACTTTTACAGTGCAATGTTCACAATTTGCCTAAAATGCACACTGTGGAAAGAATACAAATACACAGGTGAAGAACTAGAGCCACATGAGTACCTATGGCTGTTCCGAGGGTGTGGTCTACAGAGGGACCTGTTCCTACGCTTGGTGTGCCACCTGAACCCAGGATCCAGTCAAACACATCCCCAGTGGGGTCATTGGTCCAGGTACAGAAGCCAGACTCAAAGTCACAGTCACCTACACACAGTGGAGATAGAACTGAATTATCATGTTGCCAAAACTCTCCACTAAGCACATGACAAGACCTAAGGTCAGTAGCACTAGTGATGAGCTATGGGTGACATTTGTAAGACACCAAAAGGATTTGAAAGGCACAGAATCTAGTGCATGACATCATCCATGTCGCCAGGCATATTGCAGATTCGTTTGTTGGATGCCAAATGATCTTATTAGACACTTAAGCAAAACAAAATCTATCCACGTTGAATTTACACAATGAGTTTTGTATTCATATTATATGAAAAACATAGAATCAACTTGATTTCAATACTGGATTTTTGTGTTACTATGGAATCTGCTACATAAATGTAGGAACAAAACTTGTTGAAGTTATCAAAACTGGCAATAAGAGGATTCTTACATGTACCTTTAACACCTTCATCTTTTTTGCACTTACAAGTATACCTGGTGAGATTTCAAGCTGTAAAGGTTAAAGTGATGAAGTACTGATTGTTCCTAGAGGATTTTTTCTTTAATAGGATACATTCAACTGCTCCAATAATGATCTCTTTTTTTAGATATGATGATTATTTTGTAGTTTTGGATAATATTACTTTAATAATAATTAATATTTAATAGTTGTATTTTCTTATATGAGCTCCTTCGTGGAGACTGTATGAGCTCCTTCGCGGAGACGCCCATTATGAGCTCCCTCGTGGAGACATCATGGTATATTTAATATTCTTGTTTAATATCTGTAAGATTTTTTTGTTTTATATCAGTATTGTCTGGGGCAAATTATTTGGTGTATAGGGCCCCAATTTTTCTCTCTTTCTCTTTTTTCTTTAAAACAAGAACAACTCCAATAATAAGGAAACTCTGCCTACAAGACAACACATTTTCATTGTGCTTGTAAATTTCAGCATATAATACTGCATAAAACAAATATCCATTGCACTCGGCCAGATCACACAATAGTCTCCTTCCCCAATCTACTGCAATATTAGTCTTAGATTCATACCAGGTGTAAGGCAGGATCCTGCATACATGTCTATGTCGTCGAGCGCGATGTTACCCAGGGCACCGTCACCGACGGTCGCCTCAAAGTAAACCTGGAAGTCATCATTAATGGCCAGAGGAATACGGGCCACGTTCCACTGGTCACCAAGCTGACCGGTCAGTGTGAAGTAGGGGGCTGACAGCAAACCACCAACCTAGCATCACAAAGGACATTTAAAAAAAAAAGTATTTTGATTACAAATACCAAGCCTATCATTTAAAAGGGTGGTATAGTTTTCTGTATAGTTGTTTCTGAAATGGCTGAGATATCCAAAAACAAATACACTGTAGGTCTTAATGAAAGGTGCGAGCCACCATTTATAAGGACCACTTTGTTTTACCTTGTTTTATTCTTTCTTTTTAATATCTTAGCCATTTCAAAAGTGATTTTCATCAAATAAACCAGTAACCAGTTCCTCACTTGAGCAGAGCATAGCACACACTTTAGTGCATATATGCAGACCTAAAATATGAACAGCATGAACTCCTAACTAACTCCTAACTAAGTTCATTGACCCTGCCTGCGAAAAGATAAAAAATGCTTTAAAAATCCATCAAAATACTTGGATCACCTCCAAATTTTCATCATCTCTTCCATGTGTCACTATAAAACTTTCCTGCAAGTTTCATCCAAATTTGTGTACAACTCTCTTGAGTTATTTTGCACAAAGACAAACAAACAAACCAACGGCAGCAAAAACATAACCTCCTATTTAATAGAAGAGGTGACAAATCTATCAGGGCCCTGTTTCATAAAGCTGTTCGCAAAGTTACGAACAACTTACGAGCGACTGGTGATCAGTTCTTATGTGCTATACTTATCAGAATCTCCATAATTTAGCACAAGAACTGATCACCAGTGGCTCGTAAGTTGTTCGTAACTTTACGAGCAGCTTTATGAAACACCCCCAGGTCCTTGTTTCAAGGAAAGGGAATGATCTAAGTTAGATGTGAAACAACTCTGTAAAGTTCTGGCTGCTGCTACAAATGACATCTTCCCACTGTAATGAATAAATGACAAAGCACTAATTCTGGCATCAATTCTCTCAAGTTCAGTTTTACAGCTGTATTATGTAACATTTCAGCATGCAGCCATTTCTCTCAGTCGGAATGCTTTGTGGCATGAGGTTCAATCTAATAAGTCCCAACAAGAATAGTCCTGCACATACTCTTTACTGAGATTTTCTTACTTGTTATCAAAAACATGGCACCATTTCACCTTTGCACCTCCTCCCCTTTTAAAAAGGAAGTAAGTTTTGTTTTGTTTTGTTTTGTTTTGTTTTGTTTTTTGTTTGTTTTTAAACATATCCAGAGTTTGAACTGACCTCCACCAGCATGGACAGGGTGCCTATGTTGCCCCCATACATGTGGTAGTAGAACTCCAAACAGTGGCTACCAGCAGCTGGGAAGGTGTGTGAGTAGAGCCACGCCTTTTCTCCTGCCACCCTTGGGGCAGCTGTGTCAATGTACATGTATTTACCTACCAGGGAGAAAATTAATAGAGTACATAACAAAGTATCAATATAATACTTGGAAGGGAATTTAGCGAATGGTATGCGACTTGTTACAATAAATTCCTAACTGTCACTCCATACTCGAATTTCCAAAGTAGGTATTTTTTAATATTCCACAATCTCAATTTTCTGTGATGGTTGCGTGACATAAATTCAAAGTCACAAACCAGAAACAGTAAGATTACATGTATCACCACTGGAAAGACATAATACAGTATTGAGAAATCCAACTTGGAAGTTTAGATGCAATCAATGTGCTCAAAAATATTTTCTACATGTATAAAACTACTACAGACAAATTTAAAACATTATAGCTACTTGTATATGCTTCATAAACTTCAAATTTCAATACGAGACTTTGGACAGGAAGTGGCTGGATGATCAAAATTTTGATTTGTCCAAAAATTAAAACTTTCATATTGTCAGTCCATACATTTCGCTGGTGACTTCCTTGATTGCAAATGTCTGCAACTCTACTAGTGCAATGTTGTGAAGGGTAGAATATTCTGTTCATCTCTTAAAGTTAAAATATAACCAACATTCTGGACTTACCTGCCCCTACAAACTGGTTTTTCACTTACCATAGACTGTTGAAAAAAACAACAAGAGACCTATTTGTCACACATATAAAACCTTTGTCAGCCTTTTTGAGCTTCTTACTGAATGCAAAGAAAGTTTGCACGATGCTGGAATGGAATCATTTGATATTTTCACTCTATTCTAGCATGGTCATTTTCCTGTGATGCAAAATCAATGTTTTCAGTTTGTCTTCTCATTGTAAAGTCCTAAAAACAATCACTTCTTATTAGAAATATGTATTGTATTGTAGTTCAGTGTAGTTTAATGTAGTGGAACTGTTTAGTGCAGTGAAGTATAGTGTAGTGTAGTGTAGTGTAGTGTAGTGTAGTGTAATGTAGTACAGTGCCAAGCTCTTCCAATTCCAGTCAGCCCTTCTTACCTCCCGCAGTGCCTGTGGTGTGGTCAGAACTTGGCCCCGATGTAGATGGTCCTTGCGGCCCTGTACCCAGACTCCAGTCAAAATCATCCAGGATAGACTCCTGGCTATATCCACAGGTGGCAAAGCCATACTCAAAGTCACACATCGGACTGAATGCTCCAGGACTCGGGGTAACTGAGATAAAACACAGACACACACACATGAAAAAGTTAGAACTAATACATACTGGAAGATCAATTAAGAAACAGGTGATGGACAATTTTTAGAAAGCCATTTCAAAGCCTAGAATGTAACTTCTGAAGGATTATTCCTATGATTACAAATACTGGGAACAAATCATGAAAACTTTGAGTTTTTATTGGAAAGTTGAGAACATAAAGTCACAAAAATCTGTAAACAATCATACAATTTGGGAGCATTTGTGATATATTTTGTGGTTACTAACAAGAAATTAATGAGGTATGTCAAAGCACATACAAAATAATCTACTTATCTTTAGCGACAGTAGCTTAACCCGTTCCTTACGGGAACCTGGTATACCAGGTTCCCATGGGAGCAACTGATATACGGGAACCTGGTATACCAGGTTCCCATGGGAGCAACTTATATACGGGAACCTGGTATACCAGGTTCCCAAGATGAAGACAAGGGTGCCTGCTTTTGTTGCCTAAATTCATGTTTCTTCGTGTTATAATGCCCCAAAAAGTGGGTTTGATAAAAAGATCAGAGTTTATTCTATCAGCATTTGTTCTCCTTGTGTTTGAAATATGCATATGTCACAGTATTATTTACCTTTTTCCTGATTTAGTTTTCGCTTGTTCTGCTGTAAATTCGTACGATCAAGGCTGAGATCAGTTAGATTTTTGTGTTCGCTGACCCCAGTCACCCCATTCAGGTGCTTGGTTTTGTGTAGAACAAAAGGTTTTGTGAGCTCATCAGCGCACGCTCAATTCATACCTCACACCCTATCGATATTTCCATTGTTCACTAACTGGCACATGTAGTTGACCGTGGAAAGGGGGATACAATGTACAGCTTGACTGCCTTCACACAGGTGGATTACCAACCTGTCTGCCTCTCTGTCGACAGGCAAAAAGAATCTCGTTTGGGAGCATTAAAGGCACTCAGAGAATTGTGGAAGGAACGGGTTAATATTTTCTTTTTCTTAAGACAAGATTGTGTTATTGACATTGTCTCACATATCGCAAGTTTGAATCATCTTTCTTGCAAAATCAGTCCGTCCTCAACGGGTTAAAAGACAATCATTAACAGTTACCCGCCAGGCAGTCTTGGTTTTCAAGGAGGATGTCATCAATGGCCATGTCGCTGCTTGGATCACCCGTCATGACAGCTTCAAACACAACCTGTGGAAGAGTCAAACAATAGAGCAGCACACAGCATTATATTTCTACCATGTACAAATGTACACACTCATGCAAAGTGGGTAACTGTTCAAAACTCTTACACTGATAATAGTATGAGCTCTTTCTTCCAATTAACTCTTTCACTGAGCTCAACAAAGTCAAAATAACATTGGTAAAGCATTCAAACAGGTGACTGATGGTACTAACAGGGGTTAAACCTTTATGCCTCCAGGCACTCAGTTAAACTTGCCCACCTCCTTGATCAGCATTCAGTAACCCATCCAAACTTGACCTACTTGTAAAGTTTAAGGTCAATGAGGTATATAGCAATGTACCTCAGTCCAACAGGAAGACCATGGTGACACAAAAGAGTTTAGTGGGGTTAGGTTTCCTCTATTCAATGACAATTAGTTTCTGCGCCATTGGTTATGTCGCCCCCTTGTGTCGGATGGGGCTATATTCTTCCCACCAGAGACTTGGTTTACCTCCCAATAAAGTTATCGAAGAATTGCAGTAGAACCGTGTGGCTGTGTCCTTCTTAACTGGCGCTGTGCAAAAGAAGGTCCTCCAGCTTGAATGCCACATGGTGAACAGAGCACATTATCATCTATTTGGGACATTCTAGCAGAAAATTGAAAATGCACATTCTTTTCTGCTTGATTTTCACTGTCTAATGTGAAAGCGTATTGACCAAAAATGCATTGACAAATGTACTTTTTGACAGTTTATGCCTTCTATAGATGATAATAGATGATAGTAATTATATCAGATGGATTTAATTCACGGAATACCTGGGAATATTGCACTAATAAGGGCCAATATTCCCTGATATCCCATTTATTGTCATCCACTGGCTACCAACTGTACCAATTACAAGTGAAATATTGCAGGCTACTGGGCATGAATTGATAACTTCATTCTGTATGTCACATCTCTATTCCAGAATGACAAAACAGCACTGAAAAATTGACATCAATAAATGTTAATTACATGTCACAGTTTACCTGTGGTACTAACTGCTTTCCTAAAAATTCCCTTCCCAATAATTCTGTTTCCCTTTGATATGTTGGCTGAGAATATAATTTAATGTATGAACATCAATCTTGTAAGCCTGAGAGAAAGCAGAGTGTTGTAGTAAAACATGCCCTTTTGATACCAATTTGATTTTACAGGCCCTTATATGCTTTATGAAAAGTTAGGAGGGGAAAATTTTGAGGTACTCACACTGTAGGTCTGAGTGCCAGAGAGGGGTACCCTGGCCACTAGCCACTGGTCACCCTGTGTTCCAGACCGTGTCCAGTGCACAGTCTCCGCTGATCCGGACGCTGTCAGGACGTTCAGTGTCCCGACAGCCTGGCCATGCATGTGATACCAGAATGTGAGGCAGGAGTCGGATGTGACGGGACTGTAGAGAGCGCTAGTCAGACGAGCCATCTGTCCAACAGTGGTGGTATCTGCTTCTGTATACATGTATGATCCAGCAATACCTGCAAAATGCAAACACGGGAGATCTAAATGATTAACTTGACTTTATCAGCATATCCTTAAACATTTTTGGCAAGAAGAAATCTCATCATTTCTTGCTATCTCTTATGGATATGAAAAAAGGCTACAAAATTTTCCCTGAAGATAAAAAGCTATGTTTTTTTCTTTTTTAACGGTGATACAGTTTCCACACACCTACACATATGTATGTGGCAACAAGTCAAAATAACAAACTCCTTATATCAATCATGTTTGATCTTAGTCAATAGATTCAATTTCTGGTTTTCTCAAAGCCTGTAATACTATATGTAACATACAGAATATCATTTTCCATCTTACTGCTGCTGCCTGCATGGGTGTGGTCATCACTAGGACCGGTATTTTGTGTCGGGGTGGGGCCAGAGTTCCTGGTCCAGTCAAAGTCGTTGCTGGCTGACTGCACATAGCTGCAGAGGCCCCCTTCAAAGTCACAGTTAGCTGGCCCAGCTGGGATCACGATGTGGGGAGCCGTGGTGGGGATTGGGCTAGAGGGGGGAAAGGTGGGGCCAATGTCTGCACTGTAGGGGCGCACTGTATTGAGAAAAGGGTGGGGGGGGGGAGGAGAAGTGGATAGCATATGGAAGAAATTGAATATCATAGCAGTCAAGACACTTGGAAATTACTTACGTGTAATGGTCAGGCATCTATATCGTGTCACAAGTCTTCTTTGA
The DNA here is from genome assembly GCA_033980235.1 of Diadema setosum. Taxonomy (NCBI): domain Eukaryota; kingdom Metazoa; phylum Echinodermata; class Echinoidea; order Diadematoida; family Diadematidae; genus Diadema; species Diadema setosum. Next base: position 20,041,576 of record CM067065.1, read on the forward strand.
ATTCTGCCAGATACCATTATCATCAAGAACCATCATGGAAGCTTATAGGTTTCCATAGATGCAAGGGCATGAGACTGAGAAGGTGGCTCCAATAATAGGAGCAAAAAGCTGAGCAATCTATGATTATTTGTCATACCTTCATGACCCTTATTAGTCCCTCAAGAATGATTATAACTTCAAATTTCAATGTCAAGTGTAAAGAGAAGAACCACAGCATAACTCCGAGTAAATGCAATGAAGAGTGTATTTTTTTCCTCTCTGTCTCTTTTCATACAAATGCTAAGTAGAACCAAACCTACACATGGTCTATTACGTAGTCTGCCAATCCTATTCAATCCAAATGAGGTATTTAGTTATCCTAATGCCAAACTTAAACTGGGTGCTGAAATGTGCAGACAAACTTCTTTGAACAAAGTAGACACAAGTTCATAAAAATCATGCTAAATGACTTGCTTCCTTTGCAATGAGATATCATATCATGATCAAAACATTTTATTTAGTACCTGGTACTCATAATTTATCCATACATTGCAATCTATCATTCAACTTCAATCAATATCATACTGATAGTGATCGAACTCCATTTTCTCTCTAAACATATGACTGATTGTGTACATTGGACCCTGATCTAGACCTGCAAATTCCAGAAAGAAAAATTAGGGGGAAATCATAATTCACCAATGTCACTTTACAAAATATCAAAAGTACTCCAGAAGTTGTGCAATATATTTTTCTAACTTATGACTATACTGACATTATTGGAACACCAATGCATAACCATGCTTTGAAATAAAAACAAACAGTTTTATAATACTGATACCGTGTGATACGTCTTTGTTAATACAAAGAGCATAGATAAATTCTGACAGGAAAGATGTGAGAATTTAGGGCTCCAGCTGAGCTTGAACCGATCCTTTGTACCTGGGCAGTTATTGTCTGTGACGATGACATCATCCACAGCAATGCTCCCTGCGGTGGAGGAACCCGCCTCTCCCTGGAACACAAGCTACAGGATAAACGAAAATTAAAATATGGTTGGAGACTATAACATCATGATGTGGAAAAAAAAAACATGCCACTGTCCAGAGGGTATAAACTTTACTCCTATACTAGCTCCTTTGCTTTGTACTAGCTGGAATAGGATGCATACACCATACAAAACATATTCTAACAAACTTTGGTCAGATTACATAATTAATAGATGAACAAAACCTAAATTAACGGTGTTACACAAGCAGACTGACCAAATTGTCACATACCGTATTTGACTTTGTCAATCCATGCAAGTAGTTTACATGCTCATCACCAAGTGTAGAAATGGTTTAAAACACAGCATTCAATGGAATTCTCTGGCTATTCTTATCTTTTCTATTGCACAATCAGGCCATTAGTAAACAACAAATTTTCAACGAACATGACCTTCAATGTAAGCCTATCATATATCATTTTGCAGATGTCAGTCTGTCAGTGTATTAAACATACGATAGAGGTCTACATTGCTCAAAAATTTTCATTTCGGCAAAATTTTAATGGGCCGCTTATTGTTTTAATTGTTGATCATGCAATTTTGGGGGAAAATCATTTCTTATGAATTATAGTGTTTATGGATTTGTTAATAATCGTAATGGATCATATTGCAGTGGCAGATCCAGAGGGGGCACACCGAGCGCCCACCCCCTCTTTATTTCTTGTTAAAACAATAGAAATACAAAGAAAAATGGGGGGCACATGCGCCCCCCCCCCCCCCTTAATTTTGTAAAGCCCTGTGCCCCCCAGCTGCCAGGCCCCATCGATCACAGAATTCCTGGCCCAGAAATGGAAAATGGAAACAAAAAATACAGACATCCTGTTAGAGTTTTTTGTAATAGATGTAGGCCTGCAGCGTACGTCCCTTCTTGATTGTCAAACTTTCACGCCCACGTACAAGAAAGCGATCTATAACTTACTGTCTACTGTCGTACTGACACTCTGTATTGCGTGCAACCTCATCTCGAATAACAGGCACCCACCATCACCCATCCCTCTGGCCGCGTGAACGACAGTGCAGTTTTTTCAGCCGCGAATTACATTCAAATAACCATGATTATCTCTATGATAGCAGAATAAATACCTACCCTAGGAACCCCACAGCAGTTATTGTGCTTTTACGACTGAATAGTGAAGAGGTAGCACTTATATCGAGCACAAGGCCAGGATGGGCTCATCCTCGCGAGCAGTAAGCCCCACTTCTTTGCTACCGCTCAGCTCGTAATAGCTAGCTCGGCTCGGCCGGGCGGGCGGCGGGCTGTTGAACCCACGTACAATGTAAAAACGCCCACAAATGTAAAAACGCCCACAAATGTAAAAATACATCGCCCACAAATGTAAAAATCGCCCACAAATGTAAAAAACACCGCCCACAAATGTAAAAAATTTCAACCACAAATGTAAAAACGACAGCGCCCACAAATGTAAAAAACTCCCACTAATGTAGTAAAAAATTCAAACATCAACCACAAATGTAAAAATTTTTTAAATTTGTGGTTGACGTATTTCTACTAAGTGGGCGTTTATGTAGACCCTTATTTCGTGCGTCTTACCTGCTAGTTAGAAGCGCGCTACTTTAAATAATTGCATGTATTCCGTGTACTGTGACCTGTCGAAGCCGATCCGTTTTCAGTTACGAGCGACATACAGGGACTGGAGCTCTAAAACTAAAGGCCGTGTCACACCAGCCTTGCGTGCGACTTCCGAAGAACATTTTTGCTATCCGGAGGCCCCCGCAGATGACCCGCACATGACAGTACCTAGCATGTAATTCAAAAGTATAGTTACCCGGAGGTGCGCACGCTGGCTCTATTTACCCGCTGCCAAAAAAGGCCCTGTCACACCAGCTAAGCGGGCTTATTGCGTATGGGGATTTTTCAGCACGCAGAATAATTTCTGCGGCCGGACAAGGTTTAGGGCGAGTTTGGCGTGGTTATTACATGATAAACGCGTGATACCTAAGTCCTTCTTGCGTGTATTCCGTTGAACTGCATGTTAGGCGCGTGTGTGTCACGTGATAGCTTCGTGATAGCTTCTTTTATGTCAGTTACGGGCGACATACGGGCTCTGCGAAGTACCTGCGCCACAACTGCGTGTTATCTGCGTACTGTAGTCGCCTGCGAGGTGAGTGCTACCCTGAACAATAGGCTGGTTCGAGTGGATGGGCAAACAATCATTTGTCAACTAGCTTTCAAGAAGTGAAGATGCCCCGTAGACGGAAAGTGCACAAGGGCAGAGAACGTCCAGGCAGTGGATGAACAGCCACAATTAAAGCCCGGAAGATTCACAGCAAATGCATCAAATTGCTGCTGAAGTCCATTCGGCGGATGAAGTCCTGTCCGAAAGGGACCAGGTAGTCCTCGACGCCACAGAGAACAGAGGACAAAGAAGAGAATGAGCCCACAAATGGCACGCACTCCCTTCACACAGGCATAGATCAGCGGGCAACTTACCTACTTCAAGTGGGTCAAATGCCTGTGAATTGCGGCGGCTACGGCCCTCCTACGGGTGTTCTGCGTGGAACTCTTCGGGCAGTCCTCGCGACTCATCCGGAAATAGTTTTGGTCATGCTCAAAACTTTGCTGCGGGAAAATTGGACTAGCGTGCGCACCTTCGGGCAACTAAGGACGAGATAAGTGCTAGGTACTGTCAAGTTCGGGCCAACTGATGCGGAGAGCTCCGGGTAGCAAATTTGTTTCCCCGCAAGTCAAGCCGCAAAACTTCCCCAGATACGGTATGACAAGGCCTTGAGAATGCTCAAAACTTGTTCCGGAAGAGTCACGGGAGTTGCCCGTAGAGGTACGCGCAGAACACAAGTAGGAAACCCTTACCGGTAGCACCTCACAGGCAACTCCAAAGCAGGTACTTCGCAATCCCCGTAAGTCGCTCGTAACAGAAAATGGATCGGTTTCAAAGCTCTCACGTGAGTCACACGGAACGCACGCAAGTAGAAGCTAAGTAGCACGCGTCTAGTAAGTGCGAAAATTGCAGACATTCTTGTCCGCCCGCGGAAAATCTTCTACGTGCTTTAAACTTCCTCCTCGCCACATCAGCCCGCGTAGCTTGCCCGGACGCGTTTTTTTTAAAGACGGGTCAGGTGTGACACCGCCTTTAGGCCTTGTCACATCGTGTCTGGGGAAGCCTGCGGGGAGTTTTTTTTTTTTTTTTTTTTTTTTTTTTTTCCTCCGGAGCTCCCCGCAGTGGTGTTGGCCAGTTACTGCCTCTCTGCTGGTTTACAATAGTTGAGAGTATAATAGACATTCTATGACTTTCTGCCATTTCAAATTACCTCGAGAGGGATTCCTTTGCAGATAAGTCATGCAGTCCTCACCCGCCGCCCAGAAACAGAAACTTGCAGGAAAACATACATACACACACACACACACACACACACAAACAGACAGAAGACAAGCATGTTATCACAGTAGTACATGCAACGATACTCCATGGCAGGCCGGCATGCAAATGGCAGGTAAGTGGCACTCGTCTAGCAGGTAAAACGCAAGTGCGGAACTCTTTAATATCTTTGTCCACCCGCAGAAATTGTACTGCTCGTACTCGCAACAAGCCCGCGTAACTTGCCCGGAGGCGCAGCTGCCAGCCGGAAAGGTGTGACACGCAGCACACCGTAACACACAGACAGACACACGCACACACATCCATCTCCCCCGCTGAACTCTCCACTACTATACCCACACACACGCACTCACTCTCCGTACACGTACACATTATTTTACAAGAAGTGCACTGCTATCCTAAAAAAAGGGGTCTATTTATATCAACGTACTGTAGTACTTGTCGTTTTTACATTTGTGGGCGACGTTTGAAATAATTTCTACATTAGTGGGCGTTTTCTACATTTGTGGGCGATGTTAAATTTTTACATTTGTGGTCGATTTTCTACATTTGTGGGCGATGTATTTTTACATTTGTGGGCACTTTTACATTTGTGGGCGTTTTTACATTTGTGGGTTTAACAAGGGCTAGCATGTTTCAGACTCGCTAGTTGTAGAAATTGTAATAGGTCGCTCACCGTGTTTTCGTGGATCATATTCAAAGAGGTAGAACCTTTTTGATCATATCTCTACCCATCGCGAATCGAGGGATCGTACGGGAGAAGTCCCGCGCGCTCTCCCCCTCTCTCTCACCACGCGCCTAAAAACCACCAGCGCCTGCCTGGCTCTATCATCACAACACACAGGGTTGCATCTAAGCATAACGGTTTTTTTTTTGGGGGGGGGGAGGGGGGGGGGGGGGGGTGGAGGGAGGGGCGGGCGAGGATGGGGGAACTGAAGGAACCTTTGAAAATTGATGTGGGTATGTTCTGATTTTTTTTTTAAATAACTTTTTGGCGACTTTTTTTTTTTGGGGGGGGGGGGGAGGGGAGCCATCTGCGGGGTGGTACCCCGGTTCCGCGGCCCCTAAAACGTATGTCATATTGGTGGGGAGGAGAAAATCTCTTTGGTCAGAAACAATTCTGATTGGCTGATACCTGACTTCGGGTAAACCCTTTAACTGGGACAGGGCAGGTGGGACACTTTCAGAAGGATGATGGGTAGGCCTACGTACATTGCTTAGGAGAAGGCATTGTTTAGGAGTAAAAGTTTTGCACGAACAAACAATTATAGTAGAAAAAAAATGCCCATGGATGCCTTCATTGTGATGAAAGATAGAGTTATCAGAGCTAAAATCGTCAAAAATCATGAACATCCCACAACCTCACTCCAAGATCTTGCGTCGCAGCTATTTTATGAATAACAGTGGATAAGACGTGGCAGTGTTTGGTGACCTATTTGATTCAAAAAGCGTATTTTATTGTCGTGATTGAAAAATTGCACAACAGGTAACTAGACGTTCAACAAAACGTAAGTTTTTACTTTTTACGTAATTTTCACTTTCTTTAGCTGTTAGTTTGATTTTGGGAATTTTCTCCTCAGATCAAATCGTCGGCGTTTTCACGAACTGACGCTATTTCGATTTTGGTCAAAATTTTCAAAATCGAGATATTGGTACCAAATGAAAGTGCTTTCAAAACTCTACCAAATCCCAAAATTTTAGATCACAAAAGTAATTATTCTTAATTTTATCAAAGAAAGAAAAAAACGACGGTACTCGAAATATCGAGAAATTGAGAAAAACGAGTTTCACGAACCGACGCACGAAAGATACGCCGGTTCGTAAAACCCGAATTGCTACGGTGAAGAGCAATGCGGGTTTCACGAACCGTCGCAGTTGCATTACTTTGAGCTTTGTTCAACTTACTGGCCTAGAATTAGGTTTTGGCCCTAATCCAGATCTCAGAGTGAGAACCAAGCCTTCTGAAAGATGAATGACGGCCTAAGCCAGCCCACTGTCCACGAGTGAAGTGAATGGTAAGCTATAATCCTATTAAAATCATGCTCAAAATAACAGTTTCAGTTGGACTACCATAACCATTAATTGCGGTAGTGTGTAGTCCCATGTATTCAATCGCGTGATGCTTATGAAGCCTAGTCTGTAAACGCCATACAATTTCAAATTAGATCCCAACTCATATTATTTATTGTTTCTTTTCAACTTATGTCGTTAGACGTTACTTCTGAGACTATTGAGTACTATAGTCGTAACGTCTGTGTGCAAGACATGCAGATTGCAAGATTTCAAAGTCTCGAAGACACTAAAACTAGCCTTGACTTTTGAGTTGAAAATGAAATCATGAGATTGACAAAGTAGGCGTACTAAACTAAAAAAAAAAATAAATTAAAAGTCTAACAGTAAAACTCAAAGGAAGAGTAAAGAATAAAGTTAGACATGTTAGACTTTTACTTTCAAGTCTAACTATTAAGTCTAAGTTAAGACTTTACTTGTAATACCAGTTACTAAAACTAAGATCAGCTGCAGTCTAAGACCAAGTCAAATTAACACAGTTCAGAGCCATACCGGTAGTCTAGCTCTAGATCTACATCTAGACTAGTGGTAATAGTAGGTAGAGTCCACCCATTTTTTCCCCCAATCTTTACTGAGTCCATTCCTGAAAAAGTTACTGGTCAGTGTCCAACAGTGATTTTTCCTGGTCAGGGACCGTCGGACCAGTGCCAGTGTGCAGCGTTGGTGTAGATGTCATCTATGACAGTAGGCCTATGTGATCTAGTGCTACTACCTAAACACTACGAGTACTCTACAGGTTAGGTGGCTTTCCTGTACAGTGCAGTGTTAAAGTATACTTGTGAATTCAGCCCTAGTACCGTACTGTGTGTAGTGTATGTCTAACGTTAGTTCGAGTGGAGTACCTAAGCACAGCGGTGGGGCTTTTTTCCCCTAAAACTTGTGAATGTGGCCCAACCAAATGGCGTTTGTATATTTACGCTTGATTGATAGTGATACAGTGGCGCTGTCGATTTCCACAGCAGCCATACATAATCTTTTGTCCTTTCTTCTTTCCTTTTTTCCCCTTTGTTCTTTCACTCTTTTTATTCTTGGAATCGAAGGACTTCCTAAGAAATGTCCCTCGACTGATTTAACCAGGACTCTTGAGTCCTGGTAAACCTAACCTTACCGAGTAACCGTTAACGTTTGTTAGGCCTAACATAACAGTAACACTGACTTAGCCCTGTATTGACTTTGTCTTTGGCCGACTTACTGAGATGGCGAGTCTCACTCTTTAACGTTAGTCTAAACGTAGTCGCTAGATCTGTCAGTGTCAGTGTCACCGGTTATTGTATATGGTGCCATCTCTAACGTACTTTAACAAGTTGATGTTAGTTATCTATGTCAACTTACTGATTTAGTAATAGTGGTACTGTCATCCTGTTGGACATCGCCGAAATATCATCCGTGACGTGTTAATTTCGTGTCACAAAGACAAAAGTTGCCAAGATCTAATAGTATTAGATGTCTAGATTTAGATGTAGTCTAGATCTAAGTAATATGAAATCTGTGTAACTTAAAAGTGAAAGGTCTAGACTTCACTTAGTCTATAATTAGACCAGACATTCATGAGGCAAAGGCCTATTTAGTAGATCTATTCTTATTCTATTTTAATGTCAATTCCTGCTAACTCGCCACGTGTTATTCCTAAGGCCAAGGACTTCCGGGTTAGTGATTTTTTTTTGATAAATACCAAACAGCAGACGTGTTTCATTTGCATTCTTGCACAGACTTCATGAAAATATGTGCAGTATCAAAGAAATATGATGCACATGACAATGCCACTGTTTTATAGGTGAATGGTTAATACCTTTAAAAGCTGAATGATAATGTAGAGTCTAGGTCTAATTAAGATGATACAGTCTCTGATAAGAAACAGGTTTGATTGTCGTAGACTGTTTCCCAAATGCAGGTAGTAATATTCAGCTACTTCAATGCAATGCCTTGTTTACAAGTACATGTATATTTATATTCATGTGAATGATAATTCGATTTCTACATGAGACTTACTAAGTGCTAGACATAAGATCTTGCATCATTAAAATGTGTAAATGACGAGACAATTTGAATATGGATCAAAGACGAACAGCAGTATATTTTGACATTCTTTGATCCTGCATAGGCCTACCATTTTGTTTTATGTTTAATATAAATAGAGCAAAATAATTTCAACTTCAGTTTTGTTGGCTGATTTTTTTTTTCTTCTCAAAATTAAAGTTGTATCTTGTACCATGATGTTTGATTTTAATCAAAAGTTCTTAATTTCTTTCTTTTCTTTCAGATGACTGGTGCCATGTAGTAGCGAAGAACTGGACTGTCTCAGAAAAGAAAAGAAAAAGTACAGGGTCATGTACATCATCAACGGATGTGAATACAATGGTAATTAGAGTCTAGGTCTAATCAAGATGTTAAAGTCTCTGATAATAAAGAAGTTTGATTGTCGTAGACCGTTTCCCAAATGCAGTTAGTAATATTCGGCTTTTTCAAAGCAATGCCTTATTTACAAGGACATGTAGATTTATTCATGTGAATGATAATTTAATTTCTACATGAGACTTACTAAGTGCTAGACATAAGATCTTGCATCATTAAAATATGTAAAAGGCGAGACCATTTGAATATGCATCAAAGACGAACAGCAGTATTTTTTGACATTCTTTGATCCTGTATACCATTTTGTTTTATGTTTAATATAAATAGAGCAAAATGATTTCAACTACAGCTTAGTTGGCTGATTTCTTTTTCTCAAAATGAAAGTTGTATCTTGTATCATGATGTTTGATTTTAATCGAAAGTTCTTAATTTCTGTCTTTTCTTTCACATGACTGATGCCATGCAGTAGCGAAGAGCTGGACTGTTTCAGAGAAGAAAAAAAGTACAGCATCGTGCTTATCATCAAGGAATGTGAATACAATGGCTTAGGAAAGAAGACAATCTACAGATTGGATAGAAGGGAGAACTTGGGATAAAGGGCGACAACATAAGGACGGTATATCTACATTAAAATGTGATTGTAAAGTGGAAACATGAAAGAAGATTCTAAGATTGAAGGTGAAAACCTGCATTCCATTCTGTGATGTCGTAATTACAATTTTGCTACACTTTAATAACACTACTGAGAGACATTTATATCAAGGCAAGCTTCATGTGGATATGGAATGTTAGATTTTCTTTAAGTGTTCATTGGTATGTATTTCATGATAATAAATCTTGAAGGTTTTGTGTGGTAATCATAACCTTGTGATACATCTTGATAAATTTCTACGTGCACATTGGCAATATTCAGATGATGCTGTAATCAGATGAAGTTAGATGGTTGAATAATCATTGCATAGTTGTAATAGTTATCGACTGAGGATTAATATGCCCTTCACTGATTTATTTTTCGTAAACAGTGATAATTGCGAGAGTCAATCTAAATTGTCGGGGGCATAACCAAATGTGTCACACTGTCAAAATGTGTATATCAGAAACTTTTAGCTCGCTGTACGAATTTTCACAGAAAACAGATTTATGAGAGTCACAAATGGTAGCTTAGACCCATTAACAAAAAGTTCCAGCTTCATCTTCAACCATGTTCATGATACATGTTCATCTACATTTTGCAAACATTCTGAATGTTGATTGAGACATGTTATACATGTATGTATTTTTATGAAATTAATGCAACAAATAATCAAATATGCATCTCTGCTAGATGATAATATTAATCCAGTTAATGACATGCCAAACTCACCTCAAACTGTAATTCATTCTATTCTCCTTTATTCTTTTATTTATTATTTTGTTGTCTTCAACCCACTTTGAATGTGTTACGTATGATTCTTATAAACATGGGAAATGCACTCCATATAACTGATAGGACTTATAACAAATTGACATAATCATTTAACCATCACTAGACAGTTCTGTTATGAGATGTTCTTTATTTAACTAAAATTGTAAATTATGATACGTGTATGCTCCCATGCAAACTCACAACAAAATACAGAAATATGATTTCTTTTAATAATAATTCATTATGTCTCAAAATGTACAATTAAAGAAAGTGATTACAAAAAGGATGTCAGACATTGTATATTAAAATAATAGATTATTCATTTGTCTCCATCCGTAGTAACACATGCAACTGCAGTGTGCAGTTTGTGGGCTGCTGTGAAAAAAAAAAAAATCACAGGCAGCCCAAGCGGGATTCGAACCCACGACCTCCGGATTACTAGACCAGCACCATAACCACTAGACCACCGGGATGCCCTAGCACTACCTTTAGACATGAATGATTAAATATAGAAGGGCTTGGGGGCGCTTCGAAGTTAACTGCTCTTATTAAATATGCACATGTCATTTGCAACTCGACTAAAGATGATTAAACGCACTGAAATTCTTACTTTAAATAATATTCATAATCTTTTTTTTTTTCTTTAATAGCTTGGGATGTACACTGTATCGGTCTACATTTCGCCTACAATATGGAATTCTTTACTTCGAGACGTTTGTTTTTTTTACAAAAGAAAATTAAGAGTCCTTTAAAGGTGCTGTAGAACAGTGGCGTGTTTTTTTTTTTTTTGGGGGGGGGGGGAGGGGAGTCAAATTAGCCTTGGCCCCTCTCCACCGTCCTTTTTTTTTTTCCCCTTTGGCTGCATTTTTTTTTTAGTCATCACATGAAAATTCGTCTGCATCCACCCCGTAGTTTTGCTGATGACCTTTCTTTTTAATTATCTTAACCACACACAATTTTGGCCGAATTTCCCTACCCCTCTTGTGAATTTGCTAGCACATGTGTTTATAGTACTGGTGGATTAAGGATTCGGAGGGGGGGGGGTCGGCCAAAATTTCTCTTTTCTCATATGTAACAAGCCTACGGGGCGAAAGGCTGATATTATGGGCTTTCTACACACATTTTTAGATGCTAATTATTGGTTAATATGAGCACGATCATTTATGTTGTGATTAATTTGTTTCCTTTTCATATATGTATGACTTCTATTAGAGACTTAATTGGCTTGGCACTCCTTACATCGACCTATTTTAGACACCCATTTCCTTCTCTCTCTCTTGCTTTTTCTCTACTGTCCTGTGAATAGTGTAACTACATGTACATGCAGTACCTCTTCTCTTTTGTATGATATACATCAAGTTTCCATCTGAGCATAATGTGTGTTGCAGCACTCTCAAGCTTCATGCATATGCAGCAACATCTTTTTATGTTCATATACATAATTATGCTTGATATATTAATTTGAGAATGTTATTCTTTCTTTTGTATATGTTCCGTCCGCACTCTATAGATGTAAATGTACATTGTAAGATTTGGTGCGCATGTTCGACCTGTGTTTTCTTTTTGTGAACACACAAGAACTGATGTAATAATGAACTTGAATTACGCATATTCTTTAACATTGATTCCATCTCCATTTGCCATTAGATATTTATTGATTTATGGAGCTCTTCCACAATTGTTATCCTTCCCATTGTCATTACTCATCTCTGAATAATTCAAATTTGATACTTTATTGAGAACCTATGTTTCTTCGATTACATAATGTACCTCTTCAATATATTGCTGCAAAAGGCATAATAAAACATGACCATTGTTATACAGGGGAAACTCGGTATAACGAACACTGCTATAACGAGATATCGGTTATAACGAAGAAATTTTCTCGGTCCCAAATTTCCTTCCACACAAGTCTATGTAAAATGCTACTCTTATAGCGAGATCGGCTATAACGAAATAACTGCTATAACGAGATAAATTTTGTGACTTCCAAACAAAGAAAAACATAGTAAATCAAACCTGCTATAGCGAGGTAAAGCAAAATGCCTTCGGTAAAGCTTTACTTTGCCTGTGCTATCATCTTCCGAGATTGTAAAGCTTGATGCGCCAAAAACTGTCTTGTACACACATAATCATTTTCTTCAGTGCACTCCATACACAGCTAGCACTGCATGTTGTACGTGTGAAGTGTGTGTGTGCACGCACACTGATACATGCAGAAAATGTGGTGGGACGGCCATACATGACATCATCATGACGTTTAGTGGGTGTGAGGCAATCGGATGCTGTGATTGGCCTTCTACTTAGGGAATTCCCCGTCTTCACACACACGCAGTCATAATGTACATACAGAATGTGTCACATACACACACAGCATTGTGCAGACCATATTCAAGCTTTCCACACAACACACACCCATACGTTAACCACATACCAATCCACAGACGATCTTGATACGATCGCAAGCTATATAAATTTACAAATTCAAACATCTACAATTAATAAGAAACACATTCTTGATATTGGATTTCCTTGGCGAAAAACATCTTCTTACCCATAAAGGTGAGTAATTCCCTCGCACACAATATCAAGTTATCAGTATTGATTGAAATATGATGGGTAGTCCCACGTGTGCAAATTAATGTCTTTATTTTATGCCTTCTTTTATGCCTACTGATATAACGAGATATCGGCTATAACGAGGAAAATGACTCGGTCCCGACCATCTCGTTATATCGAGTTTCCACTGTATATTTAAAATGAAGCTTGAAATTCTGATAATTTTGATATTTATATATTTTTAGGAGTTTATCAGTTTCGAAGAGTGCATGCAGGATGAGTTTTATGTTTTTATATGATCAAGTGCAGCTATCAAAGAATCTGTTGAGCAGGAAAGAGAAAGATGGAAAATGAGGAATTATGAGTGAATTCGCATGCAAGCCAAATGACAATAATGACACCGATAAAAATTGTGACAAAGTAAAGTCACAAATAATGTGGAATAATAAGAAATAAAGAAATTAATAGATTATTTCAGAGAAAGAAATAACAGAGTGCATGAGTATGAAAGATGAGTAAATGCAAGTAATCATTACTGACTGGCACATCTTTTTCCCTATATTTAGCGGTATCCTTCATCTTAGAACAAACATTCATAATTATTATGAAAGAAGTGAACTGAATTTGAATTAAAAATTATGTGAAAAATAAAGAAAGTAAGTTAAAAAAGTAAAAAAAAACATTAAAAAGTAAAAAAAAATATGAAACACAGTATACCGAGTACATATTAATTACCAAATGATAAATGTCCACATGCAAAAGTGTTGAATAATATATCCACACAAAAAAGGAGGGGGGAGGGCAAAGAAATCTTTGGAGCGATCAACGACAGCTCTAATAACAATGCTAAATGAATATGAAAACAAGGACAACACGCTTTATAGAACAATTAAGAGAAACTGGCTTATATTATCATCTTAATTATCACCTAATGTATTATAATCATCACAATAATCATTACATGACAATTAATTTCAATTAATAAGGTTATTGTTGATAAGCAGGTATAGCCCTAATAGTATTTGTATGTAAACACATACGAAAATGAAATAGCGACGGTTCGTAAATACACGCGTATTGCACGTTACCTATTGTGCAGGCCCTACAGCGCGGGTCCCACGAACCGGCGTAATACAACTTACGTCGGTTCGTGAGACCCGCGCTTAAGTACATAACCTATGGTGCGCGCAAGAAACGATGGATTTACGAACCGACGCAGTGAGTTTGAAGACAGAAATGTCGTAATTCTTGTGAATTCACACTAAAATTACACTATGGATAGGAAGAACAACTTCCACTCTCATCACCCTGTCAAAATTTTCACACATAAGACAGGAAAAGTCATTGAAAACGTTGTCTAAAACTTGTGAGATCTTTAAACGCGATTTTCTCAGAATTGCATTTTCGCTCAAAAACGAAATAGCGTCGGTTCGTGGTAACACCGACGAAATATTGATCGACAGCGTGTTGACAGCGACGTCATCATCGAGATGATAGAGCTTCCTGTCAGTGCTGTGTTTTATTCAGACTCAGAAATAGGCTTATTTTTTCTTCAAAAATATTTAATTAAACGAAAACTCCTGTGTCCTGAAAAGATTCGTTTTAGTCTTTAGAAGATTATTTTTTAAGTAAAAAATGATAATTTTGTGGAGTAAATTACTCTTAGAATTGGCATCTTGTTGGCCTGTATGAGACCATGACGTGAGGGCGGTAAATTTGAAAATCGAAATAATGCACACGACGCAACTGAAAATTGGTATTGTTTATCGTGTTTATGGTGCTACTTTTTTCATCAAAACTTCTTGTAGGGAACTATTTATTCAATTAACTATCAAAATAGGGGAGAAAAATGTTACATTCCATCATTACTGCGGCATTAAAGCATTTCCTCTCCCACTAACCTCATTCACAATGGGGTTGTGGGGTAAAGAGTGGGACGCACGTAAATTGAATGGACATTGGTGACTTTATCAGTTCCGCGTATTATACTTAAATCACCTTTCTCATTTTGTGCAGACAGTCCTATGCGTACATTGCTGTCCCACTTACCCTTGTACGTCGGGGCAAATGGGACAATGGAGCAGTTGTGACTAAAGTGTAATCTTGATAATCTTGAACTCAACCATGAACAATATCTACCCAAAAGAATATCACATATCGTATTGTGTAATGGTTCATTAAGCAACTGAGATGCTAGAATATTTCTTGGTGCGTTTTATTTTTTCGTGATTTTTAAAGGCGTAAGTGTCCCACTTACCCCACGTTTAATGTTTCCTCATAGCAAGGCCAAGATAAAGTCTCCTGAGCAGGCGAAATGTCACTTTTGCTCAATTAAATGCTTGGTGTCAGTCATTGTTAGGTAAAGTTTGTAATTCCATGAAAAAGAATTAGCCTAAAAATATGCAAATGCAAATTTAAAGAGCTTCATTTGTATAAAACTTAGGTATTGTGCAATTAAACTAAGCAACTTAGGTCGAGTTCCATCATGAGCTGTCCCGTACGTAACAAATTGAAGACTTTTTCTAAGTTTTATTTTTCTTTGAAATTATTAGGCTATGGTTATTGCAGTGTTATTCTAGGAAGTTCTGATATATTGATCTACGCAGTCAAAATACCATAGAAAGAGAGAAAATGAATAGATTTATTGTGATTTAAGGGGGGAAAAAAGTCCACAGTGAAAAACAAAGCCATTTTTTCCTGGTCCCATACATTTCCAACGGTATATCTCCCTTCCTCTTATAAAATATTATTGTCACTGTCAATTTTCACCAATGTTTACACGATTATTCTTCTCCTAGTATAGATATCGATCACCATCATGATGTTCAATGTAATCAAAATTCCTTAACATTTACACTAGTTTTCAGGTCGCCATAAAGCCTCTGAAATGTCCTATACGTGCAACGCGCGCGTTATCTTTGACTTGCCCACTTGATTGCACCAGCTTGCACCAGGGCCCATGGAGGTATATAGGCCTGTTCTTCCGTTGGTGTCATCATAGGCCTGTTCTTCCGTTGGTGTCATCAGGATGGATGCTGAATGAGAGGATTCATGCATGTGTGCAGAACTGCAGCCGTGGGGGGAAAAAATGGCTGGTGTTTTCAGACTGTTGACAGTTGAAGATATGTGCTCTCTAAGGTACCTTATCGGCGCGACTATGAGTGCCTGGATTCTACAGTGCTATAGCTTTTATACGCATAACTATATAAGCTTTCAATGAGCCGTCTTCCGAGTATGAGTGGGCCTACTATGATAATTAATAATTAATGACCAATGTGTGTATTTACACCTATACTTGAACTGTATGTCACCACTCTCCGTTTTTATTTCTTTTCTTCTCTTCCCCCCCCCCCCCTCCTCTTGTTTTTTGTTTCCCACATCAGCCCTTCATTTATTTTGCAATACACTGTATATCACTTCCACTCATCTGCATGTAATATTCCTTTTTTTTTTAGGGGACCTTGTTTAACAAGCTGTGCTTTCTCAAGGTCCCCACGCGACATTCCATGTAAACATCAACCTAGTTCAATTTTTGGTAATTATGCAAAACAGTGTACTTGTCCCCACAAGGGTCTGTGACACATGTGAATGGTGTGTGAAAATAAATTGAAATTGAAATTGAAATTGAAAAATTGATTCGCGAGAATATTCTTGTTGGATGACAATGAATAACGTTCTACGTATAAACACGCGGTAGAATCGATCGGTTTTAAACAAACAACTACAAAACAGTTTTTTATTGAATTTAATTGAATTGAATAAACAGTTCTAATAGAAAAGATAGTACGTTGTACTTGATATTTCCACAGAAGTGGTCAAGTCAAAACAGTTAACGAGTCGCGGAAGTGGGATTTAGAGAGAGGAGCAGTGAAAAGAAGAAGAAAATAACGAAGGAGGAGAAGGAGGAGAAGAAGAAAAAGAAGGAAAACTCTAGAAACACATGACTTTCCAGGAGGCAAAATGAGAATCTTGGGGGGGGGGGGGGGGGAGGGGTTAGTGTGGGTGCTCTCTCTCTCTCAAAAAAAAGAAGAAGAAGAAGAAGAAGAGTGAAAATGTTCACTCATGAAGGAGTGGATAACAGAAAGAGTGAGTTTCGAGTGAAATTTGAGTGAATTTTCATTGAAAATGTTCATTTTCACTAATTTTGGAGTGACCACAGGATCACTATTTGAGTGAAAATGTTCATTTTCACTACTTTTGGAGTGACCTCAGGGATCACACGTGCATCCTGATGTCACTCCAAAATGAGTGAAAATGAACATTTTCACTCAAAATTCACTCCAATTTCACTCGAAACTCACTCTTTCTGTTATTCACTCCTTCAAGAGTGAACATTTTCACTCTTCTTTTTTTAGAAAGTGAAGTTAGGGGTGAAAGTGGTCCCTTGACCGTTGACCAAGTGAGCTATTATGACCTATATAGATAATAGTTCCTCATACTTTTTAATGTCGATAAAGCCTTTTGCGGCGATCTTGATCATCTATAAACGCGAGCAGCTGATCCAACGGGGATCTTCCAATCTCATAATAGGGATTTACAGGGATCTTGAAAGGCGCTGAACATAAGTTTCGCCTCTGTAAAGTGCTGGCTTTAGAGACCCAACAAGAATAAGAAATGCTGGGAGAGTGCTTCTCGTAGCAGCACGTACAGCGCTGACACAATTCATGTTATCACTATATGAGCGGTAAAATCGTGAACTACAGAAAGACAACTTCTTCTTCCTTGTGGATACCGTGTACGGACAAAAAAAAAGTCTGTAATTTAAGACTTTGGCTTTGCGTTCGCCCTTATTATTGGTCCCTGATGGGGAAAGTTGACATTCACTGGTTTTAACATCAGAGAGAAAAGATGGTCGGCTGCGGGATAGGATTCTTGCCTTCCTTCTCCATATTCTCTGACTTCTTGCGTCTTATTGACGCAAAGGGGAATTCAATTTTGAGAATAAAACCTATGTATGTTACATACAACTTGTAGATGCTTCCGTGTGTTGATCGCAATAATCAGCTCCGCGCACTCATCTACGAGCGAGCTTTAGACCTGATGCGACGCTAATGTTCACGATGCGCCTCCTCCCAGGTTGGGCAATGGTTCAAACAGGTGACTCGCACAGGTGCAGAACAGCATTTTTGCCTGATAACGGCGTTTTTGCGTTCGCGTCGCAGATGTAAAGCTCACTATTTTAGATCCGCGTCTGTGGTTAGAGTTTTCCTGAATTATTTCGGGTGACATACCGCTTGCCTTCCGGAAGCTACCCGCACTATATAACGAAGGCTTCCATCAGGAGCGTTTGAGCGGAAGAGGAGGAAGTGTTGCAGAAAGGCGGGATGTCCTGCATTACGATGTCCTCACGACAATAACAGACTAAGTTGCAGAAGATGTCAAGAAGTTGATGTCTGCGTGCAAATTTCGGTCTCGATTTAAATTGAACCTGGCCTCCACCAGGGCCCGGACAAAACGCCGGAACGCAAATTTATTAAGATCCGTTTTCATTCGGAAACCTCTCCGCATCTTCTGGACAGATTCCATTCACTGTCCAGATCATTCTGGGCGTTTCCGCACCTTCGGGAGATGACAGCATTTCCACAAGTTGCACTTACGTACAAGTCCAACCATGGACCCACTTATGGGCTATGAACTGAGGTCTTTCTTTGATCCCATCATCGCCGCCGATACTATGATTCCGTGCATCTTACTTTCTATGATGTTCGGACAATGACGATTGTGTAATCGTGCATCGTCGCTGACCAACCGTTTCCCTCATTTCGGTCTTGTTTGGCTAAGGTGCCTGTGAATAAACACCAATGACGGGGAGCAGCAAGCCTCAAAACATGACAACTTGTGTGTTACAGAATTGGTAATTACTGAAGCGGACACTTGTGGACATGCATGTAAAGGCCGCATCTCACCACCGGAGACGTCTCCGCGACGTCTCCAACTTATCCGTCTCAGCAGTCGCGGAGACGTCTCCAACATAAAAATGGCTTGCGGTCTCACCAAGGAGACGTCTCTGAGACGAGTGATGGCAGGTGTCAAAAAGTTTCAAATATGATTGAGCCGTTGCAGGATCACCTGACTTGATCTAGGCAGGATGTCAGCACCTGCCCGCAGATGGGTCACGTGGTTTCTAAAGTAGGTCAAACGGCGTCAAATAGAGTCGCGGAGACGTCTCCGCGACTTCTCACCAGTTTTTCTGGTCTCCAGCAGGTCTCGGCGACGTCTCTGAGACGTCTCTGGGACATCGCGGAGACGTCTCGGCAGTCGTGGATATAATTAGTCTCCGCGACGTCTCCGCAACTGATGAAGACGTCTCGGAGACGTCATGGAGACTTCGCGGAGACTGGAAAAAGTCTCCCCCCCCCCCCCAAAAAAAAAAAAAAAAAATCGAACATGTTTAAATTTCTTGCGACTCCTCCGAGACTCTGTAAGACGTCTCTGCAACTAGCAAAATCTGGAGTCGCGAATTAGTCGCGAACTGAAGTTAGTTTCAAGCCCGGTGAGACACCCCCTTAACGCCTTTGCTTTATGGTGAGACATCCATGTCGTCTACCGTTATTGCAATGGATTGTCTACTCAGAAAGAATGTGCGAAAAATGTGAACTTAGATTACAAATCACAAGTAACCTGCAAAGGCTCTCTTGAAAAGTACGTGCATTTCGCAAATGAAATTGCTTGAGTTACATACACTACGACTGCACATGCATTTTTCCTGATTATTAAGAGAGTTATCATCCTCTGCGCATGTAGTTTTTTAATTACTCAAAGCGCCGTCTTGTTCTTATCCAGGCTGGCTGTCGGCGGTGAAATTAGCTGCGTTCAGACGGAGGCAGTTTTGGTCGGAGGAAGCTTGGTCGGAGGAAGGTCGGAGGAAAGGTCGGAGTAGTGCCCGTCTGAACAAGGTCGTGGTAACTTCCTCCGGTCGGGGGAACTTACCACGACCTCTTCCTCCGACCAAGATACTCCTGAGTTTTTTTCAGGAGTATCTCGCCACCACGACTAGCCGGTCGGAGTAAATTGCCCGTGCGGACAAGCCCTCGGAATATCTATGACCTTACAAACCTTATACGACCTAGGTAAAACTTCCGGAGTCAAATGCGAGTACACGTTCGCGTGCAGTACAATTCTAACCTCGTCGATCGCGACGGAGAAGCTAGCGCTCAGAAATTCTCATCAACAAGAACAGAGAAGATAGATGCCGCTGGTAAAAAACAAAGGTATGAAATGGTTGACGTGCGCGGCGCTACCACTTCCGGAAGTTACACCGACCCTCCACGGTGATCCACACGAAGGCCGTGGTCAGAGACTCCAACCCCAAGAACCTTCCGATCTGGAGATTCTCCCACCTGAAACCCCTAGCAAACTGGAGACTCCAACTTGATGTGCCCAAAGCGCGAAGTTCCTTGCGGCCGGGGTCCAGCTCCAGGGTTTTAGATGCTCTCTCGTGCTATTTAAGGCTTATTTTTCAACATAAAATCATGATGGCAATAAGTAAGAAATCCTTTCCAACGGGAGACACAGAGCCAGGGCGGGAGAAATTAAATCTCGAGCGGGAGAACGGGAGATTTTACAAAAATTGGCTTTCGGCGGAAGATCTCCCGTCGAAAGCGGGAGAGTTGGAGTCTCTGCGTGATAAATTGGTCGGAGTTTCTTCCCACTTCCGTCGTGTGGGCACAGGGTCGTGGTAAGATAAGCATAAATTTGAATTCTAATTGCTGCGCCATAAAATTTTACTCCGACAAGTAATACGTCTGAACATGGCATATGAGATTAAAGCAGGAAAGCATGTTTAAAATGTTTTTGTGACACTTGGGACAGAAACAGGTGCATGAATTAATTAACAAACGATGAATATGCATGTGCAGTACACGTCGATGGTTTCGGACCATCTCCCCATTTCGATGAAACACTAACCTTGTCCGACGGATCCGTTAAGGCCTTATTATTTAGTGGGGAAAAAGAACCCGAAGTATACAATGTGGTGAAACAGATTATATTGGTAGTGTATACATCAGTGAAGTTTGAGAAAAATCGGAAAATCCGTTCAAAAGTTATGAATTTTAGTTATGGATTTAAATCCGTGTGCCGTCATCGTTGGAAAAGAAGACTGCAACACATTATAGGGTAACGTAGAGAGAACGATCTTCTAGGTAACTCATTCTTTTAGCGAAATGAAACTGCACTTGACTTACCTCTATCGGGAGGCAGGTCAATTGGACACACAGATACATCCACACAGACATTCATATTTTAAACGATAATTACCCTGTAATCATTATCTTGTGAGACTGGCAGTTGACCATAATTCCACGTTGAGCCTTGAGTCGAGTCTAATCTCCACCTGATGACGTCAGGCTGTCCGCTGATCTCCTGAGCAACGACGATGGCGCCAGAATCCACACCCTCGATGTAGTACCAGAAGGTGACGCAGCGTCGTGTGCCCGGAGCGGCGGTAAAGAGCGAGCTTACGAGCCGGGCCGAATTGCCGGGGGATTGATTGGTGGTGTCGAGATAAAGGTAATAGCCTGAAGTCGGGGTTTTGAGAAAAAAACAACATTAGTCAGAAAAGTCACAATAAAGGTCAGAAGTAGGGCTGGCCCACTCTACCAATATCGCACAAGTCAACATATTATCAAGACGCACACTATTATGAAAATGTTAACCATTAACACAAGCATGACTTACAACTTCGTATCCACCATGCGTGACATACAAAAAAAAAATAAATAAATAAAAGGTTTCCACAATACATGTACCTTTCAGTTAAAGGGAGAGATCACATTTATCAGAGGGAAACACCATTTTGTTATGTCATAATGAAGAACCACAACGTTAACTAATTGCATGCCAGAATATCGTGGATCTGAACAAAACACTTTTTGTCCAGCAGAAAACGAGTGTAGGTACCTGCTGCAGTCCCCAGCGTGTGATCTGTAGAGGGCGTGCCTGCTGAAGCCTGCTTCCTGATCCAATCAAAATCGTCTGAAGTGACGTCATTGGTCCAGGTGCACAAATCGTCTTCAAAATCACAATCACCTGCAACAAAGAGAATAGTTATCACAGGTAGTCACGGGAAATCCCGGGGTATATTGAGCAAACATGGCAAATGAATGTTGAAATCAGATTTTACTACATGGGAGTTAGCTAATAATAATAATCCGTTGCATCATGGGTCTACGTCAGCAGTTTACAGATTAAGTGTCAGGATTATTGCTTTGTATGTGACGGGAAGTGTTTGTAGAAGGAAATAATACCATTTGCTATGGCTTCGACTTCGCCAAGACAGTTGTTCTTGAAACAGAGATAATTCATAAGAATGACGTGCGTAGGTTTCTATCCCTGACACAGACTTGACGTTTTTTGTTTTGTTTGTTTGTTTGTTTTTTCCATTTTTTGTTCAGTGTGCGATGGGGGCTGCAGGACGCGTTTTTTGTTGTTTTTTTTCCCAGGATGGGAAAGGCATTTATTTGTCTTGGTGACTTGGATAGAGAATAACTATCAAGTCTTTGACTTTATTACTCTCTCTAAGCCTGACGGAATAAACCGTTACAAACTTAATATACTTTAGAAATTAAGAGCAAAAATGAAAACAAAATGTTGAGCAACACCCAGCTTGGGGTTCGAAACCACCGTCCATCTTTTAGACACTGGTAGCTCCATGATCAGAGCACTAACACATCACGTCACAGCGAGGAACTGCCGAGGTTGGTGGTCATTGGGTCCTTGAAGTATGCGAACACAATTCGTCTCCCTATAGTCTTAGGTTTCAGACCTTTTTTGTCAGTAGACTGCCGTAGACTTTACACACACTAGTGACTTTCCCATCCTGGGAAAAAAAAAAAAAATATTGCCTGCAGGACGGGGGGGGGGGGGGGGTTCAAGATCAATGTTGTGATTTATTTTCATTTTTCTTTACGAACCAAAAGTGGGGAAGGTGAGGCTGCAACACCACTCCCCCCCCCCCCCCCCCCCCCCCCCGTTCTGCGGCCCCTGCTTGACACCCACCTTGAGCGAGACACGTGCCGTCTGTGATTCTGAAGTCATCAATGGCGATGTCGGACGTGAAACTTGACCCAACGACGCCCTCAAAGACGACCTTTGGAAATTTAATCAAATCAACGAGATGTTTAAGGTTGATCTTTTTTTATTACTCTGCTTTTGAAATGAAACGCGAATTTTCACAGTATATTTGGTATTTTCAAGCCATTTACGTCCCTTGGAGGGGGTATTATGGTGTGTGGTGTTTTCTATTGAATTGTTCTATTCTTTGCTTACTTTTATAAGATTATGCTTTTTCTTCAATACAATCTCCTTAGAACATTTATTTAGATTATAAAAAAAAAAACCCTCACAGATACATGTATTTACGAAATTGCAACTAACTATTCGTGAAATGTAACTGAGATAATAATCTAAAATGTTATTACCTGGTTAGGCATCTTAGGGGAATACAGAAAAAAAAACCAACACAAGTAACATAGAAGAATTTAAAATGAAAGTGTTGGACCATTAAAAGAGTATTAGTATTTCAATCGATAACTCGCAAAAAAGAAAGAAAAAAGATTACCAATGAAGCGGTGTGGCGCTTATGATTTTGTAACTTTGCTCCCCTGTTAAAAAGAAACAAATCAAAGTTTGTTGTAATTGCTCTTCACACAGGAAAGGAAAACTGTTCCGTACAAGTAAAGAGAAAGAAGTGAACGAAATTCACCTGGTAAGTGGGAATGGTGCTAACGAAGCGCGCGATGTACCACTCGTTTCCCTGGTCTGCGGAGCGGCTCCAGGCGGGCAGTGACTGGCCCACTGACCCGCCGCTCTGCACCACGTACACGTTCAGCGTACCGATGCTGGATCCGTACATGTGGTAGTAGAACTCAACGCAATGACCACCGGCGGCTGGGTAAGATGGCGTCCATAGACGAGCTTCGTCACCCAGGACCTGGGGCGCGGAGGACTCGATGAACATGTAATAACCTTCATCGAAAAGAAAGAGAAGGGGGGGGGGGGGGGGGTGGGTTCACTCTCAGACAGACACACTCGCGTCCAATTACCTAGAGTATACGGCACATCTAATTTGCACCTCAGCCTAAATGGCGTCACGCGTCGAAAACACACCCTTAATGGCGTCACCAGGGGCGCTACATTCCCTACATGGTTGGAATACATCAAGATCATTTTATTATTATCAAAGGAAATTGATGACGTATAATGACAATGAATACAGAAACTTCAGACCCACATAATATGCCTTTGGAATAAACATTTTTAGTAATGGTATGGAAAATAAGCCGATCCTACATCACGCACTACATGAATACTTATTTTTAAACCTACAAAATATAATTTTGATTATCAATATTTGGGCATATTATGTCCAGTAAGTGTTTTATATATAAATATAAATATATATATATATATATATATATATATATATATACATACATACTAGTATACATTCATAAATATCATTATTATTAATATTTTGTACATTGATATCACTTTTGAAAATCAAAATAAATATCTTATCATGCATATTGCATGGCTTCACACCTATCATACAATCCTATAATATCTTTTTCTATAACATTTTTTGTAAATAAATTATTAACATTTTTGGTTAAAAATGAAAATGGATAAACGAACTTGACTCCGTGATATGAAATCCTTACCGGCGGAAGTGCCGTACGTGTGGTCGTTTGGTGGCCCGGTGTCCGATGAGGGCGTGCTTGCACTCTGACGCTGCCAGTCGAATTCGTCGGTCCCGCTGACGTCCTGGTAGAAGCCGCAGATAGCGGGGTCCTCGAAGTCGCACTGGACGATGGCGGGAATCGAAGAAGGGCTCGGCGTGACGACAACTATTGAGAAAATTTTTTGATAAGATTCACAGTTTTCTTTAAATGTGTATTTTTTTTTAATTGTCTGTTTGTTAAATGAAAGAAAGATATTATTCAGAGGGGCGAAGGCTCAGGTTTGAGTTTAAAAAAGGAACCAGGGTTCCTTTTTTCCGACACGTTTGTTAATCTACAGATCAGCAGTTGCGATCTTAATAAATTTTCATTTGTAGAGGGAGACAAACTGAAGAAACTCAAACCTGTCTGTTTGTTATTGCAAAAGGCAAAATCATGAAAAACCCCAAATAGGGGAAATCATGCAGTGGGTATTGCAAATTCTGACAAACGTATTTCTATAGATTCTAGTATTTCTGCAAGTAAAATACGCACACAACAGGTAACCGATAAATGGATATAGGGACCTCAAGTAAATGAGTTCTCTATTTTAGTTTCCCAGTAATGCAAAATCAAGATGAGCTATTGCAATATTAACCGTTGGGAACAAGTCACATCAGCTATCAAAATTCATTATTGTGTCATTAATGTAATTCTTGTCACACTTTGTTATTGTACATAAGTGCGTATAGGATTAACATCATCGTTGTTATATTCAACCAGATTCATCTACTAATTTTCATGTATTATGCAAAATCACATTCCCATCCAATTCAATGCAGCTAACAAATAACAACAAAAAAAGATGAAAAGAAAACAAAATATGACGTACTTTCATGTTAACAAACTCCTATACTCTGTGTTTCATTATGTCTTTAATTTTGTCTCATATCATTTTGTGACCTTTATCTGCTCACCGTGGGCAGAATGTTACTCCAAAATACTCCACTTACCTTGAGGACAATAACCGCTGTATATCTGCACGTCATCTATTGCAATATCCCCCGTGAAATCAGTGCCTACGACGCCCTCTATAGTTACAACGAATCGATCCGCATCTTGACGAGTAATATCCACCTGTGAGGGGGAACACAATTTTCTCTCAGTGTCAAATAATCTGGGAATTTATATAAATGTATCCAAATACATATACTTCTGAAATGTCGCAAGTTTTGTCATTTTCCTCTGGTACTTTCTTCATTTTTGTCATGTGGTTATACTATCAAGGGTAAGGTGGTCTCCATGGTTATGGAAAGATACGTTTTCTTTGTTCAAATAATGACGAGGGAAAAGTAAATAAACGAGTACAAGAAATGGACAGATAATCAGATTAATGCATTCATAAACAGGGTTCAGAATAAAATTTAAAAACATACACAACAGTATATAAACATAATATTTACATAATAACGTGTACACATACGCGCATAATGCAAATGAATGTACAATGATATATCGAGACAGATACACTATAATATACGTATATAAAACATACGTTCATAGTTGAGCGCCTTCTCAAGATGTAACTTGTTACAATGCACTCCGTTATAACAAATTAAACACGGCTATAACGAAATTCTCGGTACAACGAAAGAAAACCACCGGTCCCGAGTGCACTGTACTACAGTTGCTATGAGCTATTTTAGGATTTTCCTGGTAATTTTGATATGGGCGAAAAAAAATAATGATCCTAGAGGATAATCGGGTCACCTTATTCTAGTGCTAGTAGGGAAGGAGAGCTAAACTTTCTCTTTACCGCAGTACCAGAATATTGGTCTGTATAATGATCGTATGAACCGACATGAATTGACATTAAAAATTAATGAAATGAGCGATCTTAGGTGTCGTTAGCATTGTTCCACATCGATAGAACATAAGACTAGACAAAACGTCGTAATTAAAATAGAAGACAAGAGAAGACAGATTAACAAACATGAAATATGGGGAACCTATACCCACTGTATACTGAAAAGCAAGTTTGTATCGTGTGGGTCCCTAGATAGATGAATGTTGAGCTTATAAACAAACAACCTAATAACGAAAACTATGAAAGGAAGGAGTGGAATGTAAAGGAAAAGACAGCAAAAAGAACAAGAGAACCAAACGAAGAAAATACATTAGAAAATATCGAGATAACCATCTTTAATAGGCTTAAAAGATTTCTCGTCACCCGAACAACATACAGTAGTTACGTAACTGTGACAAAGATGCACATGATACATAATAATCAATTCAGTTCGATCCTACATCATGACGATATCATTTTGTCATTTATTTGACATTCCAGTATTATGAGTTCATATCTGTCTTGGATTACACAGAATAATGAAGTAAGGCAAGGGGTTCTTGTCTTGCGTATGAACTGTAACCTAGATAAGATAAGTAATCCTTGGCTCTCTCAAGAAATCTCTCTGGATTTCAAAATACAACTTACCCAAAGAAATGGATGTACTACCTCTACGACTACATAAAGCAATATACCTGGCCAAGAATCCAATCAGTTCCCTGTGTGCCGGACATCTGGAACAGTGGGCTGCCGATGGGGTCGCCCTGCTTGGAGACGTAAATTCGTAGGGAGCCGATCGTGGCGCCATACATATGATACCAAAACCTCAGACACTTGGTTCCTCCGGCGGTTACTTGGTTAAACGGGCTGGTCAGACGTGCGGTCTGCCCAACTGTCCGAGGGCTCGATGTCTCGATGTAGGCGTATTGACCACCTAAAAGGGGAATGTTATCACAGGCAAATTTTGAGTTTTCTACACGTTTGAACGTTTTAATGCTGTTAACAGTCAGACAGGGTGCACATGAAAAAGAAACAAAATGTCCCAATAAACCGTGTGACAATGATGAAACAATGATTTGGGAACATTGGTGGTTAAGTGGTATACCATACAAGTCACAGTCTACAGCAAACGAAAAATGTCAGAGCATTTGATACGGACATTTTGAGCATGCCCATCAACATTTCCACGTCAATCATTTCTGTTAATAGGAGTGCGCTAGAAGGGAATGTGTGTCTATTAAAGTGCTGAACCTTTGGGGCAGTTGATTAGCAGTTTCACTGAAAAATAACGTTACATCCGCTGCTTAGAAGCGTGTTGCTGTGTGCTCATAACATTTTCTTTAGGGTCCAACTCTAGTGTATCTTATCATTCGTAACTCTATAAAGCTAGCATCTAAAGAACAGATGGACCTAACATGAAAGGCATGCGGTAGGTTTGGGTGGCTCCTATTTTCTACTCTCTTTTCACTGTCTTTCATTTTTCTGTCATCGAAGATGTTCTATAAGCTGCCTTCACAGTAACTAACGCGTCAGGGCAGTTTTACGACCCAGTGGATTGCATTTGTTATTTCAATTTGGTAAAGCAAAATAATTTGAGAAATAGCTTGTCCTATAGGAATCATCCATCCTGTCAAGAATCGAAATAAAAAAAAAAAACTTGTTCCATTATACAATATAAGAACCGCAGCGCAGTCACCTCTCGAATGTTTCCATACAGTCATGAAGGCCCTATATATCGCAGTGATAAACACTATCTTCAGCACTAAATCCTTCATTTTGTCTATATCGATATGTCCACCATAATAATCTATACATTTTACTCAGTGCGTATGCGGTATACTATACGTGCAGATGATCAACGTACAAATGCTACAGAATGAATAGTTATGTTGTGTTGATTAAACCAGCTTAAATACCAATGTTTGTCATCACCGAAGCACCATGAAGACACTGTGTGGAATATGTGGTTTCGTGAAATGGAATAACATTAATAAACTTATTGGGCTCTCTCTCCAGAAGAGATCCCGCACATCGCAACACATTCAATGATCATGTACTGATAGACCTATAGCAGTGGCGGATCCAGGGGGGGGGGGGGGGGGGGGCGGCGCACTGGGCGCGCGCCCCCTCTTGATTTTTTTTTTTGTTTAAAAACAAAAGAAAAAGAAAAAAAAGAGATGAAACCCGGAAGTAGCACCAAAAAAATTCCTGGATCCGCCCTTATATAGTATGGCCATGTATTCAAATATCTCTTGGCTCCAAAGTATATGAGGATATTTATCGATGAAAACTGATTAATGGTGAATTTCTTAAAAATAACGGAGTCTCTCTCTCTCTCTTACATAAAAAGGGCTTTGCGCAGAGTGAAAATGCCACCAAAAATTGGTCAATCAGACAACTTTATTCTTATTACCACCACTGGTGTGGTCAGAGTCCGGTCCCGTGTTCGTCGAGGTTGTCGAACCCGACAGTAGGGTCCAGTCGAAGTCATCCCCGGAATCCTGGGTCCATCCACAAATATCAACATCGAAATCGCAGTCGAACTGGGCCGTACCTGTGCAACGAAAATTAAGACCATGAAGATATAGGCCAATCTGTCCGATTTGACGGCAAGGAATAGGAAAAGACGGATTTTTCTTTGAAGTGTATATATAGAATGAATTACGAATGGCATAGAAGCTATCATAGTGGAAAAGCTCATTAACTGTTTTGTTATAAGCCCATGAACAACTATGGTTCATTTTGGAAAATGGATGGAGAGTTTCTTGTCTCTCGAGTTTCATCCCAAGGTCAACAATGGTTGCTAGCTAACGGCTTAATCTCACAAAATATGAAAAAGAAGAAATGATGAAGGATGAAAAGGAAGGAAAGAAAAGCAGAGAATGAGAGAAGACACAAAGAAATCAGGTGATTAAAACTTTTGTACGTGGTGTGAAAATATAAAAAAAAATAATACAGGGTATACTACTTATATAATGCGCCAATTCCACATAACTAACGATGTGTATTTGCTCGCGTAAGTTTCAGACGTACTGTAAATTATGCAATCAAGCAGGGTCATTAACCCTATAAAGCCCAAGCTATTTTGACCCCTTCCAGGCCAAAGGGGAGGGGGGAAGGGGGGGGGGGGGGCACATTGTGCCCCCCTATATAACTTCTTTATTATGTGATGTATCACCGTTATATTTGGCACATGGATAGAGCACCTCATACTCTACATGGCCCAACATTTGAAATTTTTATGCTATTATTTTGTATCATTCATTTTCATATTTGCCACAAAGGAAAAGCAAGTCAACCTTCACTATTTCTTATGGTTGAAATTTCTCAAGGTCAACATGTGGGGCGCTATTCATTACAATATATTGCATTATAGAAATATATTAAACCTATGATGTATTCCTTGTGATACGTACATATATTGGTATCACATTTAATATTTCCATAATATTGGAATTTTTAGTTTGCAGATTGATAATATGATCAACAAATGATATTACAGGCAAAGCTTGTGTGAAAATGACACAAAATAAACGGGTAGTCTTTGGAAAATGCTGCATTTTCGATCGTTTCTATTATATCTATTGCTATAATAATAATAATAACAATTGCATTTATATGGCGCTTCATACTGACGTTTCTAAGCGCACAAGGTTTGATGCCTACGTCATACAAAAATAAAGGAAATAATAAGAAAACCATTTCAGGGTAATTCACGACCATGATTACCTAACATTTTGGTTCTTCAGCAAATTGCAGCCAAGAAAACCCTCATTTCATCCATTATTATATTGTTGATTGAAATTGGAACAGAAAAACATGCAAAATCTGACGAACATGGTTGTCAGTTTACGGTTGCCATGGCAACCAGCAATATTAAACACAGCTAAATTATATATCAAAATGTTCATAATAAGATTTTAGGAAAAGTCACCAAATTTGGTTGAAATCGGGTAAAGGGTGTAGGAGTGGCAAACGGAAATACGGTAGGGGGCACAATGTGCCCCCCCCCCCCCTTGGGCTTTATTTTGTAGGGTTAGATATTAGTTATGTGGAATACTTATTGTCTGCGTTTTGAGTATCATTTCTTTTTAAAAAAGCAAACTTTGTATTAAAAAAAAAGAGAAAGAAAGAAGAAAGAAGAGGGAAGGTACCTTTAACCACAAAATATACCCGTATACATAATGACTATTAAAGATAGGATAAATATAATCTTATATACATTGATAAAGCAGGCTGATATAGAAATGATCAATAAAAGAAAGAAAAAAATAAAGCTTTATTCTCTTAACTATATTCTTTCCAAGTTGCAACACACTGTTGCCTCGTGCACGTGCTTATAGGCACACGTGCTCTAGACAAGATGGCTCTTCGCCCTGCTGATAATCTGGGATTTATACGGTTTGTTACAGCCCCGCGTTACATCCCGTATCATCCCGGTTGCAGACGCAAATTTACCTAAGATAGCAACTTTACAGGTAGTCTTTACATTGGGCTCGATATAGATAATCTCTGGTGCTTTGAATAATTATGCTACTGGTGGAACGGTGTACAATTACGGACAAGCATAATCAATCCGTAACAGGCACTGCATTGGGTAAACGAATGTGCATAAAACATGGCTTCTGTATGGAGAATGGGTCCTTACTGGAAACAGAAACGCGTAGAATTTAGCAGCAGAAAAGATGTAAAAGATGTGATTAAACCAACATTTATCTGATGTGACAGTCATGATTATGTTTTCTTTGTTTTCGCATGCTGTTTTTATATATATTTCTGCTAATATGATTTTTGTGATAGCTGATTCCATAAACTGAGGGAATGTGTTAGCGATCCGTCAAACTCTGGCATGCTATCACTATTTCTACAACTACTACAACTACTACTACTACTACTACTAAAAAAAAAAATCATTGATAGTATCAACTTCTGGAAAAAAAGACAATCTTCAATGATTGGGATAATATTTCAATGGTGTTAAAGACCAAAAATAGACATCATATAGTGATTTGGTATCATTTCCACTAAAGCTATGAAAAAAGTAAGAAATCTACACATCTAGAGGAATAGTAATTCTGATCGTCATGATGACATCTTATTTTTCGGAACAACAATTTTTGTCAGAATTACATAAAAATTGTGCAGACTTGACTTTCATCCCTTTGCAATGTTGTTATTAACTTTTGTATTCGATGTTTTGTTAATAAATGAAACATAATTTTATTGTATGGCTTTGAATTGAATTGAATTGAATTGAATTGAATTGAATTGAATTGAATTGAATTGAATTGAATTGAATTGAATTGAATTGAATTGAATTGAAGTGAATTTAATTTAATTTAATTTAATTGACCTGAATTGAACTGAATTGAATTACAGGAGACAAGTCGATAGTGATGATAGTTATGTCAACTTGTTATTATTAAATGACAGCAAGCAAACATAGACCCTGCGTTTAGTTTTCCATGAAATCATATTTGTCCTTCTAAAAAGAGTGTTTAACATAATGAGCAACTCAAGGCTTTCCTATCAAATCTATCTTTTGGAGTTGTAAATGTAAGAAGATGATGGCGAAGAGTACGATGAGTGACTCTGATGTAAGAATCAGTCATTCAACTTCGATCTGCCCGAGTTTAGGAGAGAGAAGAAAACATGTCTTCGTTCAATACAATAAAGTGAGATAAAGATTGTTGACTGTGATATATGTGAACTGCGCAGGAGCAGTCTTATCATGTTATTCTCTTCGCATGCTCAGGTAGTTATCGTCAAATTCAGCTAGCAAGGCCACCATTATGCCTTTTGAACAAGCCATTTGAAGTTTGACAAAATCATTTTGGTTGCAAAATTGGGGCATAATCGTAAAAAAAAAAATAAAAAAAAAAATAAAAATCAGATTTTCAACTCATTGTTGCTCCGATACACTATCCTTGGATAATAATAAAAACAATCATTGCTGCGAGAAAAATTGTCAGAACTTTTGACAGATGGTCCAAAATTATTATGTTTTGATCCATAGTACTATATAGTAAGCTTAAAATATGAAGTCAGTTTCATGGAATAGTAAAAGTCTTGTTGAATGAGATTTACTCCTAACTCAAAAGGACATTATTCACATACATACTAGTATTCTACATAGCATTTGACTGCGCATGACCACTTTATCAAACTACAAAATATTTTAGCCATCAGAATGAGGCACATAATCATTTCTACGAAAATACCAAAACAACATTGGTAGAAATAACCTAAGAAATGTCCTTGTAATGTATAGGGACTAGGAAAGATGTGTGACATACAGCTTCTGTCACATTCTCGCAGTGAACAGATTTCGTGATAGTCAAATGCATGAAAATGTAATTGATTTAACCGGCTGTTTAGCTGTTTATGACATGCTTAAAGAGATCGCATAGTTTTGGTTGAGACCTAATTTCAGGTTTCTAACATTTTTTGGTGAGATAATGAGAAACCTCTTATGAAATATGAAAGAGCATGTAATTCTATGAGGAATTCAATGTTTATTTGATGAAAATTGGCTTTGAAATGTCTGAGATATCCAAAACAGAGCGATTCTAATAAAGTGTGGGACCCACCTTTTATTACGATCGCTTTGTTTTATTTTGTTTTGGGATGTTTCAGTCATTCCAAACCCGATTCTCTTCTAATAAACTTTGAATACCTCTTAAAATGGTATGTTCTGTACTCTATCATAAGTGTTTTCTTGGTATCTCACAAGAAGTTAAAAGCCCAATTCTCATCTCCACCAATACTGTACCATCCCTTTAAACCTGCCCAAATTCGATTACTGCGGCTCAACCTGTTTCAGTCAAAAGCAGGAAAGTAACAATACTTTCACACTTGCACCACGTTTCATTCTGAACATGACATTAATTCCGCGTGAATTCATATACTCGTGAGATGTTACAAAAATGGTGCTGATCACAGAAAAGCAGAAATCTATTCCTGTGATATCTTTTTATGATGATTGATGTCATGAGCAACATCAGCCTGATAATGATAATTATGATATCGATTACGATAATATTGACGATAATTTAGACTCGAAATAATGATTATAACTGTAAAAATGAACGTGGAAATCAGATGGACACAATTACAAAGAGAGAGAGAGAGAGAGAGAGAGGGAGGGGGTAATATGTTCCTGACTGGGTTGATTCACGTCAGCTAAATTGTAGTTATCCATGGCTGAAACAAAGAGAAAATAAGGGTTTCATTTCATAAAAGATATTAGGATAACAACTCCTGTTGGCATGAGGTTGGAATGGCAACTTCCCATAGCAATAGCAAGTCACTGGAAACTGGGTTCTTGTTGTTTCCATGGCAACTGACATTCCAGCAAGAGTTGCTATCATATCATTTTTTTTTTAAAATTCTATTATGGAATGGGGTCCCGTGTCTGCTATTCACGGTAAGAAAGTACACGCGGAGATAGTAACGAAAAGCTTAATCCAAAACAAATTAAACTCAATTTTTAACATTTTGAATTAGGCTTACATCCACCATTAGACCGAGCAAAATTAAACCTTTCCAATGATACCTCACTTGTTGCTACTATTGGAGTTATGATTAAAAATAATTATTATCCCAAATTTTCTTATTTCTGTTTTCTCTGTTTTATTAGCAGGTTTTGTGGCAAATATCTCAAAGGGGCAAGAATGGAATTTACACTTCAAACAGTACCATGCTGGATATTCACAACACGCTAAGAAACTGAATTGGTACCGATTGCCTTTAGGAACTAAAGTAGGCAAAAATCATCAAGATTGTGCAAACTTACATAACTCAAAACTCGAGATGACGATAGCCACGAGAAGAATCAACGCTCTTCTCTTTGACTCCATGCTGATGACAAGACTCCAATTATAACATTCCCTTCATTATCCGCACTCGATAGGTCAAACATGAGATGAAAAGGGAGAATGTCTTTCGACCAAGTGATGCAGATAGGGCGAGGTTATTCCAATGGCTATTCCGAATGGAATACTCCTGAATAAAAATAGGTCACCTCGCCGTGTTTTGGACCGAAGTTTCGGGAAGTTTGTTGCAAACGAAGTGTACCACCGAACCATGGATAAACTCTTCAGCATGCGCGATGGGGCCTGGGGCTTAGAGATTTTGTCCAAATGGTATTAGGGGCGGATCACCCCCTTGGTAATTAATGATCTTTTTATTTGTTCTGAACTATAGGTCGTTGAGACTGGTGTCATTTCTCATTTCTTTTTTTTTATGCAAGGTGTAGGAGCAATGATTGAAATATGTGATAACCAGCACTTGAAACGTGTTTGAAAATACTTCGTGTTAGTGGTTCGACAGAGTGTACCACGCAACAAGACGCATTCAACCAAATCGTACTTTCAAAGAAACCTACAAGATGTCCTTGAAATTATTTTCTACGGAAATTTATGTTTTTATTTATTTTCTTAGATTTATATTTCATTTTTGCCGAAATGTTGAGATGCCTTTGCAAAAAAGAAAGAAAAGTATTGAATACGCACGACAACTCAAATAATCGAGTATCATTTAAAATTGATAGGCCTTATCACTTGAAATTGATAGGCCTTATACATTGCAAGTTTGCATACTTCTAGTTTTACACCTCTCTGTCTATATGTGTAATCGAATTATTGTTTTGCATATAATGTTTTAAGAAATAATATGGTAGTATTTCCTAGGTAACGTAAAATGATTTTAAGCTGATATTATTAAGTGGTAAATACTGAAGTTCTTGCGTCTACATCAAATTCTGATTCAACAACACCCTCATGGAATCGATAATATGAACACACGCAATCATCTACAATGCTAATAGTATCATTAATGTAAGAGTCCTTCTCTTACATAATCATTTTCATTTCTTCTTTAGTTTGATCTGTGATAGGTCCTGATGATACCATTATAAATTATGATGAAAGGTGTCCCTAGATTACCAAATCATAAAAGCCTCATAAACCATAATCAGAAAAACTTATTAATTGTGTGCATACATTATACAAAATAACAAAGGCAGGTTTTCATCACAAACTAATTGAATACGAATTAACACAATAATATTCTTGAATCTGTCCATGTCGGGATTTGTTCTTTGATCATCGTTTCCCCGCTGCAAAGTTTCTTAAGTTATACACGCAAAGTTT
Source organism: Diadema setosum (assembly GCA_033980235.1). NCBI lineage: Eukaryota > Metazoa > Echinodermata > Echinoidea > Diadematoida > Diadematidae > Diadema > Diadema setosum. Next base: position 20,077,003 of record CM067065.1, read on the forward strand.
GGCAAAGATAGTAAGCCACCTAGAGTGACCAAGGGAGTGAATGATTAAAAATGGCCAAGGCCATACACATTTTACCCTGCCTGGTACATCAAGGTATTCTTAGTATCATTCACAGTCATGAAGTCAGTAAACAAAGTTTAAATGCTTTACACACACACACACACAAAAAGCTGCGACGCAACGCGGATACTGTTCAGTAACATAGAAGTATCGAATTACGCAAGGTAGTGTGATGTAAAAATAATTTGTCATTATTGCGCGTATACCTTCAACACTCCTAGCCTCAGCTGTATCATGTCAAACTACAATTAATGACCGTATGCGAACTAACGCCAAAGTGGTCCAGGAATTTTAGTGTCCATGTTGCGTATTTGCGAAATGACTATCGGCGGTCTGTTTACTCTTGACCAATAGGGGGCGATAACACCGCCTTTTACCGCGAAGGTAAAACAAAACGCCCCTTTGCTCGTACTGAGGCAAGGATGCGGCGAGATTTTGTTCTACGTAATTATACTGCAGTCAATCGCTTGTGGTCTGTATCGCACTATCCACGTTTAAGCCTTGTTGGGACCCATTGTTAGGGATTTAAGTCTTCGTCTGCTGTGAATTAAAGAAAAAACAAAGAAGAAAACCCAGGAAACGTCGCAATGATATCCACCTTGCAGAAAAGCACAAAAGGCACTACCTTTTTTTTTTTTCATTTCATTTCATTTATTTTCCACAACTTGCATAACTGGTTAAAAAAAGAATGAACAATACAGGACAACATGTCAATCATATGCAATACAGGGTGTGGAGGAAGAAGCAAAGGCCATTGACCTGTCAAGGGTTCTCCCTAGTAAACAGTAACAATTATGACACAATACAAAAAAAAAGAACAAAACAAATCAAAACAAGACAAAACGAAAACTATACTGATATATACATTATATTAGCATAAAGGGAATTATTACAGGAAGGCAATATTGCACGTATATGATTTTACAACATATTCTTTATATTTTCTCTTGAATGCAGATATAGAGACACACTGCTTAATATTATTTGGGAGACTGTTCCACATCTTAGGGCCAATATACATTATTGTTGATCGTGAGAACTCATACTTGAAATTGGGCAATCTATAATCTTCCCCCGCCTTGTACGATATCTAGTTACTTCATTATTCTTTACAAAATCAAAATCATAAAAACATGGCAACATATTATTTCTAAACAGATACATAAAACAGACAGTTTGGGACTTATTAATATCAAATATTTTCAGAAAATTTAATTTTTCAAACAGATGACTGGAATGCGAATATGGTTTCGAGTTCGTTATGATTCTTATTGCACGCTTCTGAAGAACTAAAATTCGATTCAAATGGTATATTGTACTGTTCCCCCAAATAATAGGTAAGGTGCGGCAAGATCAAGGTTTGATAAAGTCTAACGAGTATGTTGAACGGTAGGATGTTTGAGCCTATTCATAACACCGATTGTTTTCCTTATTTTCACACACACCATATCAATATGTTCCTTCCACATTAATTTTTCATCAATTACTACACCCAAGAATTTCACTGACTTAACAAGAGAAATCTTACAATAAAATCAATACATGATTATATCAACTTCATTTACTCATGCATGTCATGTACGAGTTATTACCTTTCAAATGGCGATACATTTTAAACACGTCTAATTTTGTTATGTTTATGAAAGTCGATGCTTCGTTGCAGGTTTTGTTGTAATTGTTTCTTTGTTTGTTTCCGTTTCTACTGGATATGACTGTATAGTCATTTAAATCACAGCGACACAATGCGTGACAAAATCTCGTGCTTTGAGATCAGATTGAGAGCCACGACGAGAATAAAATCCGTGGGTGACAGCGCAGTTCATTTACCGAGTGTAATACTCCCGGATTATACCGAGCTTTAGATCTGCCACGAGAACGCTATTGATATAAGACGGCGCTATTAGGCCAAAATGGTGTTCTGCACATACGCGAGACAGCTGTTTTCATTGTCCAACCAGGGAGGCTGCGTCGTCTTAGCGTTCGCGTCGCAGATCTATCAAGCTGGTATGACCATCAGGACGCAGGTCCCCTACTTACCGTATGACCCCCGACAAAGCATTGAAAGAGCTTAAGACGTGTTAATCTGGAGATAGGTTTTTGGATTGTTTGAATTCATATGGGTGACTTACACGTTCACTGCGACCATCTCGTATACCATAATGTATTTTGTTGTAGTTCAATAAAATCATTAAGCTGGCTTTTAAATCACACGGACGAAGTTATAGAAGTCTCATCAAAATCAGACCTAAGATGAAAACTGGTGGAATTCAGGACAGGTAGAATTTATATTGTCACGCGTTATTCATTCATTCGAAATATCGATTGTAACAAAACGTGTAAATTATTAATTGAAGTGATGGTGTCATCAACACTTACGTTTGTTGGTGCACAAAAATCTTATTAAAATGGACTCATGTTTTTGGGCTATAATTCAGGAAACTACAACATTGTCCCTAGAAGTTTTTATTACAATACATTAGAACGACAACCCTGCCCTTAAAAGTCATTATTACTATAATCATGAGAATCCAAGAACAAAATTTTTGTGTGAAATCATAGATTTTTCGAAGAAGACCTATAGTTTTCCCATTTACCTGCACACTAAATCCTGCCCTTGAAGTCATTATTATGATACATGCGAACGACAACCGTGACTCTAGAAGTCATTATCAATATTATTATTATTAGAACTACAACCCGGCCTCTGTAGACAGACTGGCAGAGGCAGGGTTATGCTATGAGGTCGCTAAATATATTATTACAACACAAGAACAGAAGTTTGGAGCGAAATATTTTCTCTTTTATTTCGTGTCAAAAGAAGAGATCGATTAAAGATTTCTCCCACTTCTGACGTAGTTATTTAGTGTCCCATTAAGTATTAAAATCTCTTGTATTTCTATGCAAGAGATTTTAAACGGTATAGTTATGAATATTTCATTATGATAATCAGTGGCACATAAATCTGTAACACTGGATGCGCCTGGAAGGGATATAGGTTAGGGCGGTCCGCGGACTACAGTTAATTAGTTAACTTTGCCCAATGCCTAGCTGGCAGCCCTTCAGGTGCATCCAGTGTTTAGGTATTTTTGTGTTATTGTATTGATTGATTATTTTGAGTTTTGTAATTGATTGTGTATTGTATGTTTTCTGCCAAATAAAATAATAATAATAATAATAATAATAATAATAATAATAATAATAATAATAATAATAATAATAATAATAATAATAATAAGTACACACACCGAGTGTTTCTGTCAAAGTGTGTGAGCGGATAAGATTAGCGAGACACTGTCATGACCGTGGCACCCTGTATTATCGGCTAATTTCCTATAACACTCTTGGGAGTCTAAGCCAAGTTTTAAGGAGTTTTGGTTAAGGTATAGATTCAGGTTTTATCTTTTTGCGAAATCATTAGAAACCACTTATATGAAATATTAAAGATCATACAATATTCTAAAAGGCATAAAAGTTTATTCGTTCAAAATATCGGTTTTGAAATGGCCGAGATATCAAAAACAAAGCAAAACAAAGTGGTCCAAATAAAAGATGGGTCCCGCTTTTTACTAGGACAAGGAGAAGGGAAAAGTCAGACCACTAACATCCATGTACTGAAAACAACATAGCCCTTGATAGTATCAGTGAATAGTTACTAAGGATAGCCGTAATAGAACAGGTCTGACTCCGAGATGACAAAGGCTAAAGCTAATGCATGCTCTCGAATTATTGTATAGTGCCGGTAATTTATCTAACTTTTATAAGTTGTTGATACAATGCCACTAATAAAAACATAATAAATTAGAATATTGAGATATGTGTTCATAGGTAGCTGAAGTGGTAGACTTATAAGGTAGCAACATCAGCACCTCAACTATTGAATAATCCTAACACGTGCCGCTTTGACTAGAATTCGTGTTTTGTTGAAGCCCGTGATACACAAGATTTCTTTTTTTTTTTTATTGCAGTATTCTAGATGTCCGTGTGATTATCTAATAACTCGGGAACTTCTACAGTTAATTGTAATCCTTGCTGATTTCTGTCAATTGAATTCTGTTAGAGTGCAGAGTCACACTTAAAAACTTCAACAAACTTCTTCAACTTCTGTCACGCTTCTATGTCTAATATGACTCTGTTTATCGAAGGAGGGACGGCTGAGAAGTAGACCAGACGTTTTAATGTGTATACATTGCGTATCAAAAGAAAAGGTAATCCAACTTTGGAGGGCTATTATTTTATAAGTGTCAGCTATCAACGGGGTACGCACTTGTGAGGAAAGAAAAAAATCTTCCTCTTTCCAATGATATCTAATTATGTTGGCAAACGTCATGCATGACTGAGCACATGAACTATGAACAATGACAAATTGCATTTTTTTTTTCTCCTTCCATGGTTATGACATATGTCAATGAAAGTGTTCAATTCATTAATCCAACCTGCGCGACTGCAGGTTCATGTTTAGGGTTTCTTCTAACCTTTCATAATTATTCGTAACCTTCGACATGGCCAGATTGTTGACAACTTGGTCCTTCCCTTAAAAGGCTGAACCATTTTACTCTCTTCATATTCAAGACATGGTTTATTGCTACGAGCTATTGTGTTAAATATGAACAGAAAAATGGACTATGTAGGTTGACCTCTGTCGGAGGGACAAGTTACCGGATAGGTGGCTCATAACAGGATAAGTTATGAACCATAAAATCAAGAAATCCTGGACAAAACCCTAAACAAACTTACATTCGGACAGACTGGCCTATTTGGCCACTTTCATTGACAGAATGATCTCATTCATGCAGTGGGACATGCATTGCTCCTTCACCATTACACGCAAACTTGGAAAAAGTGTAATTTGTCATTGTTGTCTTTAAAGTTCATGTGCTCAGTCATGCATGACATTTGTCAACATAATTAGGTACCAATAAAAAGAAGAAGAGCTCCTTTTTTGTACTCTCCATAGCTAACATTATGAAATAGTAGCCTTCCAAATTTGGATTACCTTTTTTTGATACACACTGTACTATACTCTACGATCTGAACACAGCGCGCCGCGGCGTGAAGTAGACATTAGAATACCAGATCGCAAGTAAATCAACAACGGGGAGCATGTAGGCCTACGGGGGGACTGTGTGGTGATTATTAGAAAAAAAAATCGCATGATAAAACTAAGTTGAAAAAAAAAATCGGGTCGTTGTGTATCGTGGCGTCACGTTTACCATTCATGAAGAAATGTGAGATAGTGTGACGTCGAATGTTGTCTGGCACCGCTTTTCGCTTTGGATCAATGTCAATGATGATTCGTTATTGCTTAGGGTTCCAGTCGTCGAATAATGCAAATAATTTATCAAATTGTGACACAAAAGGGTTCAAGAATGAGAGTCCTTTGACCAGGCAGTCGGCATTCATTAATCGAGTCGATAAATTATAACCCAGTCCAAAATAAAAAGAGACTTTCCGAAACAGTCTACAAAAAAGCACTCGATTTTGGGAAAAATTTGTTAAAAATTGATCCATCAATGTGCAAAAAATGGCATTTTCTTCTGAAAATGATGCTCCCAGGTTCGCCAAAAAGCGAACCTGGCTGCCGGGTTTGCCAAAAAGCGAACCTGGCCGCCAGGTTCGCCAAAAAGCGAACCTGGCCACCAGGTTCGCCAAAAAGCGAACCTGGCTGCAAGGTTCGCCAAAAAGCGAACCTGGCCACCAGGTTCGCCAAAAAGCAAACCTGGCTGCTAGGTTTGCCAAAAAGCGAACCTGGCCGCAAGGTTCGCCAGAAAGCGAACCTGGCCACCAGGTTCACCAAAAAGCAAACCTGGCTGCAAGGTTTGCCAAAAAGCGAACCTGGCCACCAGGTTCGCCAAAAAGCGAACCTGGCCACCAGGTTCGCCAAAAAGCGAACCTGGCTGCAAGGTTCGCCAAAAAGCGAACCTGGCTGCAAGGTTTGCCAAAAAGCGCGAACCTGGCTGCAAGGTTCGCCAAAAAGCGAACCTGGCCGCCAGGTTCGCCAAAAAGCGAACCTGGCCGCAAGGTTCGCCAAAAAGCGAACCTGGCTGCAAGGTTTGCCAAAAAGCGAACCTGGCTGCAAGGTTCGCCAAAAAGCGAACCTGGCCACCAGGTTCGCCAAAAAGCGAACCTGGCCACCAGGTTCGGCAAAAAGCGAACCTGGCCGCAAGGTTCGCCAAAAAGCGAACCTGGCTGCAAGGTTTGCCAAAAAGCGAACCTGGCTGCAAGGTTCGCCAAAAAGCGAACCTGGCCGCCAGGTTCGCCAAAAAACGAACCTGGCCGCAAGGTTCGCCAAAAAGCGAACCTGGCTGCAAGGTTCGCCAAAAAGCGAACCTTGCAGCCAGGTTCGCCAAAAAGCGAACCTGGCCACAAGGTTCGCCAAAAAGCGAACCTGGCTGCAAGGTTCGCCAAAAAGCGAACCTGGCCGCCAGGTTCGCCAAAAAACGAACCTGGCTGCAAGGTTTGCCAAAAAGCGAACCTGGCCGCCAGGTTCGCCAAAAAGCGAACCTGGCCACAAGGTTCGCCAAAAAGCGAACCTGGCTGCAAGGTTCGCCAAAAAGCGAACCTGGCCGCCAGGTTCGCCAAAAAGCGAACCTGGCCACAAGGTTCGCCAAAAAGCGAACCTGGCTGCAAGGTTCGCCAAAAAGCGAACCTGGCCGCCAGGTTCGCCAAAAAACGAACCTGGCTGCAAGGTTTGCCAAAAAGCGAACCTGGCCGCAAGGTTCGCCAAAAAGCGAACCTTGCAACCAGGTTCGCCAAAAAGCAAACCTGGCCACCAGGTTCGCCAAAAAGCGAACCTTGCAGCCAGGTTCGCCAAAAAGCGAACCTGGCCGCCAGGTTCGCCAAAAAGCGAACCTGGCCGCTAGGTTCGCCAAAAAGCAAACCTGGCCGCTAGGTTCGCCAAAAAGCAAACCTGGCTGCCAGGTTCGCCAGAAAGCGAACCTGGCCGCTAGGTTTGCCAAAAAGCGAACCTGGCCACCAGGTTCGCCAAAAAGCAAACCTGGCCGCCAGGTTCGCCAAAAGGCGAACCTGGCTGCAAGGTTCGCCAAAAAGCGAACCTGGCTGCAAGGTTGGCCAAAAAGTGAACCTGGCATACATTACAAAATTCTTTTCAAACAAGAGAAAATGTTAGGTGCATTTTGATCTCCAAAAGGCTGTTCTAATTGTTTTCATCATATTTTCCTTCAGTAAATGTGAAATTATCACTCTTGGTTTTGTGTATGAAGAGTTTAGATAAGTGAACAAACATTTGTCAGTGACAATCAATTTTACCTGTGTAATTACTCTGTACCAATTGTTAATTTCAGCCCATTGGGCCATGTATGTCCGTAACAAAAAAAAAAAAAACATGTTTCTTTTTTAAGTTTTACAAATTAAGCACTCAGTAAAGAAGAACGCACTAATTAAATGCAAAGCAAGGTCATAACCCTCTTCTGAAACACTCATAAAGAAACTTCTGCTCTGTAACAATTAAGTAGTCAATTATTGTTAAAAAGTGTTATCTGTAACAGACACATAGTGTGACTGTATGTGAGCTTTACAATTTCATGAGGATTGATTTGTTGATTTTATTTTCTGATGTTTATTTGTGATTTAATTGAAAGGTAGCATGGAACATCTCGATAACTACGATTAAGTTGGAATACTTGTTAATTAAACTAATTAGCAGTGTTTGTTTGTTTGTTTGTTTTGTTTGTTTGTTTGTTGTTGTTTTGTGAATCGCATTGCACACATATTCAAAATTTCCGAGAAAGACCTAAAGTACATGTATATGGAAATGCTAAATTGCATAGATCTCTCATCTTTTGGCCACGGTGTATCAGGAGACACAGAGTAATACAAAGAGCATTGTTACTGTGTCAGATGAGCTATACAACACAAGCAAAACATCTATACATGTAGATCTATATAATTATGGAGCATATCTTGATTAGGATTAAACAAAAAATACCTTTAAGAACCCACAATCCATGTGGTTTCAGATGTACCCATACCCAGTTCAAGCCAAGTCTTCCTTGATACAAAAGTAGAAGGAAACTATCAATGCAGATAATGATAAAGTGGCTTTTTGTCATGGTAAGGGTGTACAACGAAAGTGTGTTCTCAGTGGATGGACAAGATAGTGAGTACTGTAAAAAAAAAAAAAAAAAAAGAAAAAAGAGCAGTTTGGAGATACATGACATATGTGTAAAATGGGCGGGCAGCTACATCAACCCCACAAACAACCTATGAGGTAGAAATACTAAGAATCTCACAAAAGATGTGATTACTAAAGGAAATGATATCAACTGAGAGAGAAGTTGGATTCAAAGGCACCCCTATTTGCAAATAGCTGTACCTGTACCAAATGCTCACACAGTCATTAGGCCTACTAGTATATAAGGAGCATAATGCGAGTATCATAAGCACTGTTGAATGCTTTAGAATACAGGAAAGTCCAATTAGACAGGTTTAAGATCTATGATTCCATTGTCAGTCTAGATGAGAAACCTGAAGATGACACGTCAGTGAATGATAAACTTGATGTAAATGTTGGGGATTTAGTGTTTTAGATGAATATCACATGGAAACATTTCCTGGTGAGGTTCTTTAAATAGGGGCACTAAGGGCAGGAATCTCAGGATCAATGTCAAGCATCCTGCAAGTGGTCACCAGATCACCAGATCAAATATTTTCCTTTAAAAAAACACAAAAAACTAGAACCGGAATTTGTCAACACTGACAAATTAGGTGATCCGATCTCTTCGAAAATCAATGATTTGAGTCCTGATCCAAAATGCATATATTCATGACCATACAGGTTTCATCTGTGTTGACGGGACATTGGCCGTGTGATGTTTGGATTCTCATTTAGAAAAGGGAGTGAGACCTGCCATCTTTGGTACCGAATTCCGTATACACTAACGGAAATAGAGAATGAAGTATATTGACCTTTGACCTCACTTTGCACACCCAAGATGGCGTGTAAGCAAAGAGTGATTATTTTATGAAATGATTCTTGTAACATGGTCTTTACATGTGCAAAACATGGGAAAGATAGGACATGTATTCACCAAGATACAGGATGAAACATTTATGACCTTTGACCCTAATTTACATACCCAAGATGGTGTCCGATCAAGTAGTTGTTATTTTATGAAATAATGTACGTGACATGTACTGAACATGTGCAAAATATGGTATTGATAGCCATTGTTGTTCATCTATTGCACAGAAAGTAGTAGAAAGAAAGAAAAATAAAGAAAAAATTATGTTATTTTATAGAAATTTAAAGGAGAAGCATAAAAAAAATCAGAAAAAGATAAAGTAAGGAAAGGGAGATTAAGATTAACTAAAGAAAAAGAAGAAAAAAATGTTAAAAAAATAAAAAAAATATTGGCAGGGGTGAGCCTCGAACCAGGGACCTTAGGATTACGAGTCGGATGCGCTACGCAATGACCTATTTCATTCTCCATAGGCCCTGTGTATTAAGCAAAATGACGCTGCATTGAAGCCTCGTGCCATTTTCAACCAAGTTTTTCGACGTGATGCCGACATCGTATGAAAAAATGGAGGGCACACTTATGATAGCGCAAAGTCTCAGCTACAACATATTAAAATCTAGGAGAAATTCACTGAAGCATAAGTAAGCTAGTGCTCGATAAAGATAGTCATGTCAATTTTCACTGCCAGAAAAACTGCTCTCCCATAGAGATAACACGTAAATTGGTCAAATTTGACAATATTACTTTCAATCCATTTTTACGAGGTGATGCCGTCATCCAATCAAAATGTTGTAATTATATTAATGAAAGATCATTTAATAAGCTACAACATACTGAAATCTAGGTATAAATTGGCAAAGGAGTAGTGAGATACGCTCGAGTGAACTTGAAATTCGATGACGTCATTTTGAAAATCTACTTTTTTTACTTTATTAAGAAATTTGATATCTTTTAATCATTTTTCCAGCATCGCCAACCCATGAAATAACATGTCCAACTCATCAGCTTTCAGAATATGTAAAGAAAATGGGGGGTTACCGTCCATCCTGACGAGTAAAATCCGATTTAAAATTGGCGTTTTTTTGGCATCGTTGCACTGTATATCGCCATTGACGCGCGCGCGGAATTTCAATTTTGACGGGCCCGTATGACGTCATATTGAGTCGGATTGACTTAAAACTTGGTAGAAATATTCCTTAACATTTTAGGCATCCGATAAGAGTAAAAAAACGGCAAATTTTCATTGCATATGAGCTGTGTGTGCGAATATGTGCGCGCGCGTACGCGTCCGTCCAATTTTTTCAATTTTTAAAAAAATGCTCCAAATGGTCTGAAACGTGTGCAAAAAAAAATTTGAGCTCGATTTGAGCATACAAATATTTCAACGCACGCGTACGCGCACGTTTTAAGAAAAAATATGAATTTTGAGAATATGAGTAGAATCCGCATAACTTGAAATATATGTGACGTAAATTTCATTGAAAAATTCCATTCCATTGATGAGATATGATTGAGAATGTGTTTTCATATAATGACGTCACTAATGACTCATAGTGATGTCACGGTCGACTGATCACTATGATTTTATTAGACCCGTCGTCTTTGGGACATGATACATATATGGTATAATTTTGACATTGATAGGAAGAATACTTTCTGAGCTAATCGATACACAAAATTTGTCCAGAAATAAAGAAAGAAGAAGAAGAAGAAGAAGAACCACCAACAAAGAATCCGTACAGATACAGAAGGTGATCCAAGAGGATACTCGGATCACCTAAAAAACCCACAAAAAAACACTGCCAGAAAAATCACACTACAAACAGTTGATGGCAATCGTGGTCAGTTTACACGTAGCTGGAGTCTGGGACTCGCATTCAAACTCTTTGCTCTGTAAATTATGTCCTTCATCCATTAATATCTCAATCATTCCATGTTACACTATTTTTAATACCCCCAAATAAGTGAAATTATTACTTCAATTTTAACCATACAAACCAGCATAATTTTGTTTTTACCATGCTGAGAAATAGAAGATTTTTGGAATACTCACAATTCATAGAGCAAGGGACACCATGACGTGTTTTCAAAATCCACATTAAGATTATTATTCTGGTGATCATGATAGTTTACTGTCAATTTGTTTTTATGTACAAATATATCTATTTTTTTATTTATTTCAAAACTTTGATCAGGTATAGAGTCTACAATTCAGATATGTTTGAAAGGATTTTGTTTGAAATGCTTGCAAAATATAGTAGGCCTACACCATCAATTTTTCATTTCTGCACTGTTTTGTGTGTACTGCATACAAGAGCAATGGATCCCTAGATAGTTATATGGTGGCATTAATTAAATCTGATTCCAATATTGAATTGATTTCTTTTCTACAAATTAATATTCTAGACAATAATGTGTTTGTCAAAATGAAATAGGCTACAACATGACCAACTGACAAGCTAATTTACCATGAAAGGATATTTCTTTGGATAATGTAATCATCCTGTTGCTCAGTGAAGCATGAACTGTATGCAAGGTGATGATTTGGGGAAGGTTTTTGCAGATTTCAGTAAAAAAATGCAATTGTCATCTCAAATTATTAAGATTAAGACCCTACAGCATGAGAAGTCACTGAATTCTGGTAAAGGGATCTTAAAATAAATCCATCAAAATAATGAAATTAATAATGATTTCAAAACGTACGTCTGTAATGGAAATTTTGTACGTCTGTAAAATACTGTACGTCCGTAACACAAAAAGGGTGCAATTAATTGCTAATTTTCAAAAAAAAAAATAATTCTTCATTTCTGCACTTTTGGGTTGTAAACATCTAATTGAAATGAAAAGAATGAATTTGCTGGAAAGTACCCCACAATTCACAGAGTTTTCCACTTTACATTCCAATGTCAGAAATTTCAACTCATGCGAGTACGTCTGTAACGGCCCTATTTTCATCATATCAAGGTCAAAGTATTGATCATATTGAATATAATTTTGTGATCACTTTACCTTCGAGATGGATGTTAGAAATTAAAAGTATCAAATCTTGTGAATGAAATCAAGTCTAGTTGTTAGAGCTTTTTAAAGTGAACGAAATGTATACGTTTGTAATTATGGAATTGCCCGTAAAAGACAATGAAAACAAGAGAGAAAGAGTTAGATGGCGTTTCTCAACTCAAACACAAACTTTGATGCACTACAGATTGAAAAGTAGTGACATTACTTCAATTTTTTTTTTAACGTATCAACAGAAAATATACTTCTGCTGATATTTTGAAGCCTGATACGCAGTTTTACCGCTGTGATGTGTCTCCTTAAAATGAAGAAAATGAAAGGAAGGTAGGATTCCCTCCATAGGCTCACGTGTTATGAAGCTTGCGGTTTCATTACTAAAATGACCGCCGTTGGGCTCCATGTGAGGCCCCATGGCGTACTACATCCATTTTTGTGCGAAATGGCGAGAGTATACACCCTCTTAGCCTATAGCTACAATGTGTATACTATATGAATTAATAAACGCAACTTTTCTGGAAGACGTTTATCACAGGGGTTTGGAAACGACTTTTGATAGTGGGTATGCATGGAAAGCCTTTTTGTAATTTGCGGAAAGATGATAAACGCAGCCTTTAGGCCTATGCTTCTTCTATATTTTCTATATCGCACCTGAGAACTGGATTGTACTCGGCTATTGTTAGATAGCCCTGCTTGTGGTGTGTGTGTGAGTGTGGGAACATATACATGTAATTATTCATACATGGCCTTGCACATGCAAAGTTTGTATGTGCTAGACTTTGCATTATGCGTAAACAAGTTTGAATATTTTCCATACTACACAGCATGCACATGAAGTGGAACATTATAATTTAATGCAATTTACGTGTAATGGTAAAGCAAGAACTGTAACTACCGGTACACAATCAATGTAATATTTCGCAACAGCATTCCCGCATGCATATTGATCAGAAGAAAGCTATATAAAGTTATATAGGGCCAGTACCAGGTATTGTACAAACATTTAATACGTACAGTCCAAATAACGTCATTGACAAACACAAGTAAGTCAAATGCTCACAACTCAAAAAAGTATATAGTTCTGGACACTCTATCGAAATGTTTATGCACAGCTCCTAATCATTGCATGATCGCCATCCAGTGCACCACTGGCCATATCCTGTGAAGTGAACAGTTTACAAGAGAATATTGGATAGACTTACAGTTGTACAAACTACTCTGAAATCCGTTTAACAATATTTGTGAGTCAGGACACCGCTCTCTTATCACAGTCGTCATCTTATGGCGAGTGCTCTTCTTCAAATGGCCATGTTCACGATGAGCAACATATACATGCTGGTTTCAGAGCATTTATATTGTGGGGATAGAAAGTGTGGACCGATATCTGGCCTATGTCCATCAGTGCAGGGGTCAGAAAAGGTCAAGACCTAGCCAACTGCCAAATCCGCAGAGGGTTCAGTGAGTGGAATGTGATAATTCAGACACACCAGCACAGTGCCTGCACTACATTGTAGCTGTACAGTTCTCATTGCAGTGTGTCTGCAAACCAAGGCCATAGACAATGTTTTGGTGGGACAAAGCCACTTGTATGAAATATATTAAACTAACAATCCCACCTCATCCCTGCTGGTGGATATACAGTTCTGTATCATACACTTGAACATTAAAGGGGATGGCTAGTAACTGTTCAGTGGGAATCAGTGGGAATGCTGGGGGATGATCAAGGATTGCAACAATCACCCTTCAGCATTCCCACTGATTCCCACTGATCAGTTTGGTAAGAACAGGTTTGTTTGGTATTTGTTAGTTCATGTGTTTGCTTGTTTTGGTGATCATGGCAATCATAGAAATTTATACCCATCATGAAACACAACTGAAACATGTTTATTTTTTGTGGGCTTGTTTTTGGAGATGGCCTGTGTTCATGGATATTGACAGAACTACATAATCATACCCAATTTAAGGATAACTGTGAAGATAAAGGCAATTTTGATTTTGATATTTTACATAGAGATAAACATGGTTTTGCTATTGTCCTGTCGCAGATATAACTTTAATTCCCATGTGATTGGTCCTTTTTAAACCTGGTTAAACCCACTTGTGATGTTACTCTATTCCAAATATCGAGGATACTCTTGCATTTATGCATATGTCAGTGTGCTTTCACTGAACAGGCAGGTCGCGGGCGCAGTGCGGCTTGCTGTGGCGAAATTAGTAGTCCCAGAATACTGTATGGTGTCTTCAAGGAAACAAATTGAAAACAGCATCCATATCCATTATCGGCCTGCAATAAACATATGCCTTGTATCAAAACATTGTTTGGGCAATATGCTTTTGGTGAAAAATGATTTAGATATTTCAAAAAATAATGGTTTGGGTAACTAACAGGAGAATAAATTGGAACTATGAGAATGGTGCAAATTGTACACTACTAGGGTACAAAATGAGTGCTGAATTCACAAATATTATGAAGGCATTAGCATTCAAAATGGGTATCCCATGCAATTGTTTAAACAATGCAGCAAAGATGTGTCGTGTCCAAGATCCAATTCGTATTGGAATTCATGAATGACTAATAACTGTTATGGAGATACATTTAATGTTTTTACCCTCAGGCTGACCTAAAAATCATGATTCAAAGTGGACAGAGGGGCTAATATTCATTATAGACATTGCTTCTGAAAGCTTTGTTTACAAGAGGAGATTCCTACAGTACGTGTCGGCCTATACTTATTCGTAATCTGTATTTTCTGACATCCAGCAGTCTTAACTTTTTGTGTGTGCGTGTGTTTCTTTTACTTTTGAACACCATTCTGCTTTCCTAAGTTGTGTGTTTGTACTCCTTATAACAGCATCTCCGTTTGTTGCAACTTCAATTTTTCTTGATACTGAAATTTAATAGCATAAATCATAATGACTTGATTCTTTGTTATTATTTGATAGTTAACAAGAATTTGAACGTCTACAGTGTAAAAAAAAAATCATAGTAAATGAAAAGCTCTTCTTGGTTTTTATTTTCGGGCGATGAGCTTCCAATCTGTGTGGATGTAGCTCTTTCTTTTTCTTTCCTTGCTGTCTATCTTAGCTTATCCATCATTTTCTTTGTCCATTCCTATCTCATCTTAGGTTGATTCTGATTTCAGTTCGATGAAGCAATTTGGAGACTGAAGTTGTTTTTTTTTTTTTGTACATAATAGTCATCAATGGTACCATTTAATGGAATTGTTCAAAAAAACAGATAAACACACCAATTTTCTATCTTACTGACAAGAGTTCATTTTTCTTTTCATATCTTCAAGGTAATTACGGCAATGTCTGCACGGAGTAATACACCTTGAGCTATACCTTGTTAATCTTTATCCTTTTCCCTATGATATGTCATTCTGTCTCATTATGTTTTATATTATCTTGTCATATTTTCCCACTGTTCCTCCCCTTATGTTATTTACAGTATTGTTTTATTTCATCTCATCTTCCATCTTTCCTCCCCTTTTATCCTATGTCAATCATCATTTTCCCTCTTTATGATCCCATCATCTTCTCTTCTTATTCTTTGTCAAGAGTTATTTCTCTCTGTATATCAATTTGAACGGTTTTCATCCCGTGATATGGGCTCTTTTTGATGAGTCCCCTTGAAGACACGCGTATAAAGCTTTTATGGGCTAATTTTGCCCCAGCTAGCCACACGGCACCTGTGATCTGCTTGTTTAGCAAAAGCCTGTTTGGAATACGAGAAGTACAGAGGTTACACTCTAGAAAGATATGTTCGTATAGGGTGGGTCGTGGCTCAAAAAAAAAAAAAAAAGCCCTAACCAGTTTCCCATGGTCAGTTTCTGCAATATTTGTTATCAGTAATTTAGATGCGCCATTTTCAAAGAAAAACGATAACAAGAATGATCATCAATTTTGGTCGAGTAGTTTTTGTTTTATGCTACAATCATACTGTGGAAGGAAGCCCCACTGCCATGCTCATCTACCGAAGAAACGCCATGGTGGGGCTGAATTCACGAGTACTAGGCCTATAAAGCAGGCGAGTCGCCGTAGTATTAGTACAGACACGCAGTGGTGGTGGGGCTATCGTGAAATAGGCCCCACCGCTGTGCGCGTGCACCGTACCCGTGTGTTTATAGCAAGCAAAGGGTAGGTCCTAGGGTTTAGGGTTAGGTAGGGTTGTATTTGTGGTTAAATTGGCCGTAAAATTAGTCGAGGGACATATTAGGAAGTCATTTTCGCCGCATTCACGAGTATTGACTATGGAAGGCAGCCCCACCGCCTTGCTTACCTACCAATGAACGCCACACGGTGGGGCTGAATTCACGAGTATTTAAACAGGCGAGTCGCCGTAGTATTAGTACAGACACGCAGTGGTGGGGCCTATTTCACAAGTTTGCCCAAAATTATGGATATCCAAGCGTACCACAGTTGTAATCTGTATTATTGGCAGTATTCAATCTGATACAATTCATTAAATATTTTTTTGTCTAAAGGCTTGGCCAATGACAATAGTGCAGCGCCTGCTATGCGCTCGCTAGCTCGCTCCCCCGCCAGCGCTAGCCGCCGGCCGGCTGTCGCTGCGCTGCGCTAGCATAGCCTTGCTAGCTCGCTGGCTATCAACCAGATAATCAATATCGATGACTCCGTTCTTAGACGTCATCACAATTTAGAAGTGATAGTGCCAAAGTATAGAAAGTTTTCCAAACCGAGGAAATTGCATCCATTATGTTAACAAATGTAGAACAAAATTCAGAACAGTAAAAACCCCCGCACGACCATAGAATTACTTAGAATTTAACATATATTATTACATCATTAAGAAAAAAATGTCCAAACCATTTTATTAGGTCTTTAATGTCAGGCCTTGTTTGATATTTTGTATCAAATTATAATGCATGTAGTGTTTTGTTCTTGTTTGTATGTCATGTGTTTTCTTCAATAAAAACATTGAAAAAAAGAAAGAAAAAAAGTTTTACTAATCAGACTGCAATCACATACCCTTTCTTGGGTGGCCGGAAGCAGCATACTTTGCATTCGATGACCTGATCTTACCCAGAGACTCCAACCCCAAGCACCTTCTGATCTGGAGATTCTCCCGCCCGAAACCCCTAACAAACGGGAGACTCCAAGTTGATGTGTGCGAAGCGCGAAGTTCCTAGGGTTTTAGATGTTCTCTGGTGCTATCTAAGGCTTATTTTTTCAACATATGATAGCAATAAGTAAGACATCCTTTCCACCGGGAGACACAGAGCTAGGGCGGGAGAAATCAAATCTCAATCGGGAGAACGGGAGATTTTGCGAAAATGGGCTTTCAGCGGGAGATCTCCAGTCGAAAACGGGAGGGTATGGAGTCTCTGCTTACCCAACCCTTTGTATATTAGGTCATGTTATTCACGAAAAGTAGGTAACGCGACCACCTGACACGAATATGATCACCTAATGAAACAATGTAAAGCCTTATAATTGAGGTTTGTTGAAGTCAAGGGTAAATCAAGAAAATATTGATTTCAATTTTAGGGCATAACAATATCACAATGCCAAAACAGTTAATTTAGAACTCTGCTATTAAAGGAAAAAGGGGTAACTGAGCAACTAAAGTATGGAACCTGTTAACAATATTCTTAATCAGGGGTCCTAAGTCAAAACTTGTTATCCGTGACATTAACTACCACATTTCTGTGACAAATTTGTTCTGCGCCAATCCAATCATGTAAGGATTTCATTACAACAGCTATAATTGCAATTTGGCACTCATAACAAGTTTCATGAAAAGGGCCCTGGACACTATACTTTCTCAATGCAGGAAGTTGTATGTTCACAATGAGTGCAGAGATGCCAAGTTCAAAAAACTTTATGAGTGAGATCTTTATGACTCGGCGTCTCGGCGCTCGCGCGCATGCACACGCGAACGAGGAGGGTGTCCCACTCCCATGGTGGGGAGTTTTTTTTAATTATTAGCTCTTAATGATGCGATCTGGTGCACACTTTAGTGACTATTTTTTACTAATTTTGAAAGGCAAAAGGGAAATATACCTTCAATTGCAACTATCACTTTAATCCTTTGAGCTACAGATTGTATGCTCCTTATTTTTGGCCCAAATTGCAGACTTCACCAGATGCCTGAGAAAAATGGGTGCCATGCGTGAGATCGTGAGACAGCTAGACCCTAAATGCTCCAGTCTCACTTTGTGAGTGTCCAGTGTATGCTGTATTGTGGGGAAAGTAATGTATTTAACTTTTGCCCCTGTACAGTTCAGGGGTCAAAAAGAATGTCACCTTGATAAGACTTGGCCAAAACATTCACCAGACTCATGGTCAGGGGAGAGTAAAGTAACATTAGCCCACTGTATCTGCACTTTGCTGTGTGCATCATACACTCTGTGTGCCACCAAGTTTGGGTGTCTTAAAGGGACCCTTAACTTTTGCAAATACATTCATTCTGGCATAGGCCTGTACAAACATTATTGTTCTGTCACCACAGCCAGATTAGTGATATCCCTAGGGCTTACAATTAATCAATTTCATGGCAGTATAGCTAAATTGGATGAAAACGATGAGGACCTCATATCAAGGTCACTTAAAAAAAAACAGCTTTCTATAAAATAATACCAGACGTTCTAGACATAAAAAAAGAAAAAAAAGATCATGGGTACATCCCATCATCTTTGCACTTTTCGTTTAAATAATTCTTAACACAAACGCAGAACACACACACACACACACACACACACACACAAAAATTAAAGAAATTGAAAACACTTGGATCAATGTATAGGACTGCCTCTCCACCTGAAAACTTCATAAATAACTTTTTTTTTTTTTTTTAAAGGTGCCCATTTGCATAAATTGAGATTCTATTCCCCTTGGGATGGATGCGCTACCTGCCAAGTTTGGTGAACTATCAGTCATGGGGTTTTCAAGAAGAAAATGAAAGTACAAAATTAACGCATGACGCACATCACACACCGGACAAAGAGCACACGCAATAACTCAATTGAGCCTTCAGCTCAGTGAGCTATAAAAAGAATGTCAAAAAATACAGATTATGAATATCAAGTAGGGCCTATGGGTTTCCTCCTGTTATCAATGTCTGCAGATGAAATGTAGCCCCTCTGTTCACTTTGAGTAATGATTTTCATATGTCAATGTGAAGGTAATTGCTCTCCATAGCAAATGTATGAGTCTGTATGTTGCTTGAACAAGGATCCCAATTTCATTTGTGATCTTATAGTCCTCATCAAATGCTAATGAATTTTCATTCATTAATTGAGTACTTATCTTAACCCGTTGAGGACGAGTTCCGAGTATACTCGGGCAGGTGTCTATGGGAAATGCATGTTGTAGTAAAATTAGTCCGTCCTCAACGGGTTAATGCACTAGTATACTTTTGCACCATTCCTTTTGAATTTCTGATTTCTCCTGTTTACGTAATACCCCGCTCATTATTCTTTGAACGGATGAATTAAATCATCTTTTACCAAAAACATAGGCCTACAGGGTACTGTCAAAGCAGTGTTATTGCTGCATAGGCCTACATGCCATACGATCGTTGCACTACCATTAATCATGGATATGGATGCTGTTTCAATGTGCTTTCTTGAAGACACCATACAGTTTTCTTGGGCTATGTATGCTCCAAGCAAGCTGCATCACTGATCTTATAAGAGATCAGTTGCCGCACCATGAATGACATACCCACGGCCCAACTGTTAAGCTTAAGTTATATATACGTCCGAGAAAAAGAGTATCCTGATATTTGTATGTCTATACGTAAGAAGTGGGTTTTTAGAGGCAGCTTCTAGGACAATAAAGAAACCATGCAGCTCACTATAATTCTTATTAAGCTTCTAGCATTCACATGTAAATTATCAAAATCATCTAAATTGCCTTAACTTCACAATCAACATAAAACTGGGTATGTTACTTTGGAGTTCTGTCAAATTTCCATGATCGCCATGATCACCACAACAAGCAAACACATGAACAAACAAATACTAAACAAACCTGTTTCAATTAACTGAAATGCATACTTACAGGGGATAGCCTGTATTACCAAACTGATCAGTGGGAATCAGTGGGAATGCTGAGGGGTAATTGTTGCAATCCTTGTGGGATTCTTTTATGAGTATATTATATATCTATTGTTGAATGAAAATTATTTGCCTCAGAATGATCTCATATTCAAGTAATGTGCAGTATATGCCCCGTCACTGTCAGGCATGCTAACCTGGAAACATTGAACTGCACATTACTTGAATAATAATTAAATACGAGACCATTAATTCTCAAGCAAATAATTTTCACACAACAATAGATACCGGTATATAACGTACTCTATCCCACAAGGATTGGAACAATCATCCCCCAGCATTCCCACTGAACAGTTGCTAGCACTCATTTTGGTCCTTTCTCACTCTAAAACTTTATTTCATTTGCATGCATTTCTATTGATATCACTCATTTTGACTCCTATAGCATTGGCCTATGGGAGTCTCACTCTCAACTAGTTTCCAATTATGGCAGCCCTGTACTAGCCATCCCCTTTTATAATGTTCATGTGTATGATATATTCACAAGCAGGGATGAGGTGGGATTGTTAGTTTAATACATCTCATACAAGTGGCTTCCCACCAAAACATTATCAATAACCTTGGTTTGCACACACGCTGCCATGAGAAGTGTATAGCTACGTGTAGTGCAGGCACTGTGTTAGTGTGTCTGAATTATCACATTCCACTCACTGAACCCTCTGCGGATTTGGCAGTTGGCTAGGTCTTGACCTTTTCTGACCCCTGCACTGATGGACATGGGCCAGACATCGTTCCACACTTTCCATCCCCACAATATAAATGCTCTGAAACCAGCATGTATATGTTGCTCATCGTGAACATGGCCACTTGAAGAAGAGCACTCGCCATAAGATGACGACTGTGATAAGAGAGCGGTGTCCTGACTCACAAATATTGTTAAACGGATTTCATAGTACGTAGTTTGTACAACTGTAAGTCTATCCCATATTCTCTTGTAAACTGTTTACTTCACAGGATGAGGCCAGTGGTGCACTGGATGGCGATCATGCAATGATTAGTGTGAATAACATTTCGATTGAGTGTCCAGAACTACTGTATATCCTTCTATGAGTTGTGAGCATTTGACTTACTTGTGTTAATTGTCAATTTGACATTTGGACTTCATCAAATGTTTGTGCGATACCTGGTACTGGCCCTATAGCTTAAACTTCTTCTGATCAATATGCATGCGGGAATGTTGTTGCAAAATATTACATTGATTGTGTATACCGGTAGTTACAGTTCTTGCTTTACCATTACACGTGAATTGCATTTAATGATAATGTTCCACTTCATGTGTATGCTGTGTATAGTGTGCAAAATATTCAAACTTGTCAGTAATGTTAGGCATAATGCAAAGCCTAGCACATACAAACTTTGCATACATGTGCACGTCAGGGCGGCCAACTCTCATGCATTGAGGTCCTTTCTCACTCGATCTAAAACTTATTTCATTTCCATGCATTTCTATTGATCTCACACATTTTGACTCCTAAATTATAACATTGGCCTATGGGAGTCTCACTCTCAACTAGTTTCCCGTGTTGACAGCCCTGGCATGTATGGATAATTACATGTATGTATGTTCACACACTCACACACCACATGCAGGGCTACAGTGTATATCTATCAATACTAATAGCCGAATACAATCCAGTTCTCAGGTGCGATGTAGAAAATATAGGAGAACCATAGGCCTAAAGGGTGCGTTTATCATCTTTATGCGAATTACAAAATTACAAAAAGGCTTAATTTCCTTGCACACCCACTATCAAAAGTCGTTTTTTAATATATGTGTGCAATGCAATCTACAAAAAACAAAACAAACAAACACTGCTAATTAGTTTAATTAACAAGTATTCCAACTTAATCGTAGTTACCGAGATGTTCCATGCTACCTTTCAATTAAATCACAAATAAACATCAGAAAATAAAATCAACAAATCAATCCTCATGAAATTATAAAGCTCACATACAGTCACACTATGTGTCTGTTACAGATGTACACTTTTTAACAATAATTGACTACTTAATTATTACAGAGCAGAAGTTTCTTTATGAGTGTTTCGGAAGAGGGTTATGAGCTTGCTTTGCATTCAATTAGTATGTTCTCCTTTACTGAGTGCTTAATTTGTAAAACTTAAAAAAAAAAAAAAACATGTTTTTTGTTTTGTTACGGACATACATGGCCCAATGGGCTGAAATTAACAATTGGTACAGAGTAATTACACAGGTAAAATTGATTGTCACTGACATAATGTTTGTGCACTTATCTAAACTCTTCATACACAAAACCAAGAGTGGTAATTTCACATTTACTGAAGGAAAATATAATGAAAACAATTAGATAGCAATTAGATAGACTCATCAAAATGCACCTAATATTTTCTCTTGTTTGAAAAGGATTTTGTGATGTATGCCAGGTTCACTTTTTGGCAAACCTGGCAGCCATGTTCGCTTTCTGGCAAACCTGGCGGCCAGGTTCGCTTTTTGGCGAACCCGGCAGCCAGGTTTGCTTTCTGGCGAACCTGGCAGCCAGGTTCGCTTTCTGGCAAACCTGGCAGCCAGGTTTGTTTTTTGGCGAACCTGGCGGCCAGGTTCGCTTTTTGGCGAACCTGGCGGCCAGGTTCGCTTTTTGGCAAACCTTGCAGCCAGGTTCGCTTTTTGGCGAACCTGGCGGCCAGGTTCGCTTTTTGGCGAACCTTACAGCCAGGTTCGCTTTTTGGCGAACCTTGCAGCCAGGTTCGCTTTTTGGCGAACCTGGCAGCCAGCATCACCTTCTGGCGAACCTAGCTTGCAGCCAGGTTCGCTTTTTGGCGAACCTTGCAGCCAGGTTCGCTTTTTGGCGAACCTGGCGGCCAGGTTCGCTTTTTGGCGAACCTTGCAGCCAGGTTCGCTTTTTGGCGAACCTGGCAGCCAGCATCACCTTCTGGCGAACCTAGCTTGCAGCCAGGTTCGCTTTTTGGCGAACCTTGCAGCCAGGTTCGCTTTTTGGCGAACCTGGCGGCCAGGTTCGCTTTTTGGCGAACCTGGCTGCAAGGTTCGCTTTTTGGCGAACCTTACAGCCAGGTTCGCTTTTTGGCGAACCTGGCGGCCAGGTTCGCTTTTTGGCGAACCTGGCGGCCAGGTTCGCTTTTTGGCAAACCTTGCAGCCAGGTTCGCTTTTTGGCGAACCTGGCGGCCAGGTTCGCTTTTTGGCGAACCTGGCAGCCAGGTTCGCTTTTTGGCGAACCTTGCAGCCAGGTTCGCTTTTTGGCGAACCTGGCAGCCAGCATCACCTTCTGGCGAACCTAGCTTGCAGCCAGGTTCGCTTTTTGGCGAACCTTGCAGCCAGGTTCGCTTTTTGGCGAACCTTGCGGCCAGGTTCGCTTTTTGGCGAACCTGGCTGCAAGGTTCGCTTTTTGGCGAACCTTGCGGCCAGGTTCGCTTTTTGACGAACCTTGCGGCCAGGTTCGTTTTTTGGCGAACCTGGCGGCCAGGTTCGCTTTTTGGCGAACCTTGCGGCCAGGTTCGCTTTTTGGCGAACCTTGCGGCCAGGTTCGCTTTTTGGCGAACCTTGCGGCCAGGTTCGCTTTTTGGCGAACCTTGCAGCCAGGTTCGCTTTTTGGCGAACCTGGCAGGGCAGCCAGGGTTCGCTTTCTAGCGAACCTGGGAGCATCATTTTCAGTAGCAAAAGCCATTTTTTGCACATTGATGGATCAATATGTAACAAATTTTTCCCAAAATCGAGTGCTTTTTTGTAGACTGCTTTGGAAAGTCTCTTTTTATTTTGGACTGGGTTTTATGTTTGTGGTACAATGAAATGGGGAAGGCTCATAATATCGTACGAAATTTTATTTTGAGTAGGGCGCCATCTACAGTTACAAACCAGCCAAACATTGTGCATTCAATGCGCATCTCAGGGGCCCGTTGCATAAAACTCCAACCGGATTTTTTTTTTTCCAGTTGAAATCACAAAATTCCGGTTGGAAGCTCCCAACCAGAGTTTTTATGCAACGGATTTTACATTCTTAGGTTAGCAACCTTAAAAAATTCAGGTTGGGCAAATCCCAACCTGAATTTTTTAATGCTGCTAAAAAAGTTTTATGCAACGGGACCCCGGTCCCTCATAACGCGTGATATCGCCACAGAACTCTGTGGTGATAGCTACACGTTTCACAACAAGTACATGTACAATTATAAAGTGTCGAGTTTGATACTCGTGCTTCTATACTTTAACATTAAATTAACTTCCTCACCATCTCGCTTTGTCCAATGTTAAGGACATCATTTCTATACGTCTGTTTGTTAACTGATTCAACGTCCATGTTTTGGCCAAATTTAACAGACAAAGGATATTTGGCTGTCTGGGAAACCTTAGATCTCTGATTAGACTTCGAATGTGTTGGAAAACTGTTTCTTTTCCTCTTACAAGTGTCTACAAAGAGATTGGGAAAAGATAAGAGATATCAGTGAACGAGTAGAATAAAAGTCATAGATAAAATCAAACAAATTGACAGATGTTTGATTATACGTTGTATACAATCAGGCAGTCTAATGACAACTATGCTGTCTAATGAAGATAATACAAAATTTTCTTATATTGCCATTCTCTCGTCTCTACGTGAATACATATGGAACATTAAAATGACGATTCCTTGAGACCAGTGTCACAATAAAACTCCTGCCGACATTTTACGTGGAGAAAGATTTTACTACAATCAGTTCTAGTGCTAACTAGATATATCGCTACGGCGACTGATATGCCTCCGCCATAATGCATGGTTCTCCTAATAGGTCTATAGTACAATGTCTTGACAATGTGTGATGACAGTTTCACACAATTGGCAAAATATTAAAATGACAGGTTTGCCAGGTTGTGCTGAATGTTCACTTTCCTAGAACTAGGTTCAATTGGATGAATGATTAAAATGTCAGAGTGCAGGTATTTGGGGAACTGATGATTTTTACTTGACTTTTGACCCTTTTATAAGTTTATGCATTGAGTAATTTTCAAGGTATTGAGAAAAAGTATAATTTCAGTATCAAATGGGAAAATAGCATTATCTAAACCTGGCCTTTGACCTTTGACCTCACAGTTCCAAAGAGAATCACTGTTAGGTTGAACATGCATAAATATGTAAGTTTCATGATGATACCTTTAGTTACTTTTGAGATATGGAGGAAAAGTGCAATTCAGCACTTTCACTTGACCTTTGACCTTTTGGCAAGAAACTTCCCACAGAATATATATTGGGTAATACATGCATACATCAAGTAAAAAAAAAAAAAAAATAAAGAAACAAAAACCTTCAGGCATTGCATATAAGGAAAGTAGTGATATTTTGAGGAGTTGACCTTGACCTTTCACCCCCGACCTTTGAACTATGACCCCCAACTTCCCTGGATAATCACTGCCCATTGGAACAAGCATATATACTAAGTTCCATGAAGATACCTTGAACCATTTGCGAGATATGGAGAAAAACATGAGTTTTCAACCTTTTTTTTTTCACAAAATAACCTGTGACCTTTGACCTTTGACCCCGTGACCATAAAATCCAAACAAAGTATTATCCCCCCAGGATGCGTTTTTTTTTTAAGACGGCACAGATTGGGGCATGGCGCGTGTTAAACCTATGGGAAAAACGTTGGGTTAGGGTTTTTGGTTATGGTTATGGTTATGGTTAGGGTTAGGGTTGGGGTAAGGGTTAGGGTTTGATGGTTAGGGTTAGGATTAGGATTAGGGTTAGGTTTAGGGATAGGGTCCCCGATAGATTTTTAGTTTCCCCAATCTGTGCCGTCTAAAAAAAAAACACGCCCCCAGGATATACCCTCATACAAAGTTTGATGTAAAACCACCACACGGTTCTTTTGAGATATCGACAAAAACAAAACGGGACGGACGGACGGACGGACGACTCGAAAACATAATGCCTCCGGCCACTTCGTTGGCGGAGGCATAATAAAAAAGAGCTAGCTCGAGGGAAACCGCATGATCACAAGCGCCGATGAAGTAAATGACGTCATTTCTGGATATTCAAGTGCGTAACTCTGGAACCCGACAATGTCGAGTTTCGTTCTGTGTGTATAATACACGCACTCATACACACACACACCATATGGAGTACGTTTATCAGCGCGGCGACGCGCCTCTTTCCGACATTCCGCCCAATACTATGCCGCCCTGCCGGTAAGGAGGAAATCCGTGGTTAAGATTGAGGTCAGTCCGTTATGTTCTACAAACTGGCTTATTTAAGCATTATCTTCACCAAACAGCTGACTAAAAATTCTGAGAATTTTCCTGAGAACTACGCGTGGAAACCAAAAGAAAAACAACACTAAACTAAAAACAAAAATCCGGAAAAAAAATTCTGGGAGGGCGCAGACCTTTTCACAAAATAGCTCACTTCCACCAATATTGTGATTTTAACCTAAATGTACAGTGTATATAACAGTAATTCTCTCATAATAATTATCTGCATTATTAGATTCCTTGACCATCACAACGTACACATTACATTGTATTTGGAATCGCATTGATATCATTTAGTTTTACAGCTTTTCACAATGGCTATACAACTGTACATTGTATTTCACAATGATCAAGAATCCTTCATAAACTGAAAATGATGTTCAACTTTTGATCTCAATATTTAGTACACGATATTTACCTCTGGAATTTTCAGCTGTTGACGCTACAGCCTCCATCAGCAGAATGACCCTTCTTTGAAGCTGATGATGGCTGTAGCGTCGAACAGCTGAAAATTCCGGAGGTAAATATCGTGTATTGAGATCAAAATTTAACACCATTTTCAGTTGAACTTTCAATACAGATGAGCTTCTACTCTAATCCTTCATAAAGTTGAACGAAAATTCGTGGATCCAGACGGTAATCCAGATCTAGTTATCTGTTCCTTGTGTTATTATCAACTTAACCTAAATCTAATTCCCTCCAAATCCGTTCTTAACATTTTGCGCAAACAAACCAGAGCGGGCAAAAACGTAACCTCCCTGGTGTAGGGAGGTTAAAAACACCCACATACTGACATACACGGACATCACATGGCTGAGGTTTATTGAAAATCAGGCCCCGTTTTATCAAAGATATAATCAATTATAAATTTCCTTACCACACAGGCTGCCATAGACTTATGATAGAAATCAATGATAGCAATAATAATAATAATAATAATAATAATAATAATAATAATAATAATAATAATAACAATATTAATAATAACAATAATAATAATAATAATAATAATAATAATAATAATAATAATAATAACACTAATAATAGTAGTAGTAATAATAATAATAATAATAATCATAATAATATTAATCATCATCATCATCATCATCCTGCTACTACTACTACTTCTTCTTCTACTACTACTACTACTACTACTTCTACTAATAATAATAATAATGATAATAATAGTGGCTACTTGTAGCGCACAGGTCCACCTTTTGGTGCTCATGGCGCTTCAAAAAATAAAATCAACTACATATCATAATCAATTATAACTCTCTATAAAACAGGGACCTGCTGTGGTCGATGAGTGCTAAATGTACATCATTTTGCAAATATTCTACAACAGGAGACTGCTACACTGTACTTTCATAAGGATGTGTTGCTTTAAAGCTTGTGTTAGACTTCATACTCCCATTTTCACAATTTCATTACAAGCTTCTTGTTTCAGGTGTTTCAGAAAGGGAGAAAAAGAAAGTTCACACCGACTTTGGGTATAATTATGCATCAACCAATGAATCAAACAAATAAAAGTCACACTCCAGCACTCCAGAAAATGCTACAAATACTAGAATAGATCATGTTAGTTGGCTCACATATATAATGTTTTATTCATTTTCCATACGTTCAAAATGAGAATTCATATTGTGTATAACATACAATAGACTGATTCTCACTGAAGATTTTTTTTTTTTTTTTTTAAAGAATATAAATGGGGTGAAAAAACGAACAAACTCAAAATCGATAGACAACAGATAAAAGCTTTTCTTCCTTTGCGGAAATTTTATCTGGGTCTTTCTGACAGGAATAAAACAGAATTGTACTATGAACTGGATCACTGTCATGAAATAAATCAACTCACTATACTGAATCATGATTTTTCACCTACAGAAAATAAGTGGAAAAAAAAAAGACCTGGTTATGCAGTGACATTATACACATGGATATTATCAAACATAAACAGAAGAAAATGAATGTGTACATGTCTAAAACAATGCACAACGTTTTTGTTTTTTAATTTGTTGCAACAGAACGCTCTTGTTACGTTTTTTCTTTTTTTTAGTTTGTCGTGCCAGCTTTTCACAGTGCTAATCACATCAAAACACAACTTGCAAAAGTTTGTCCCTCCATTGCCCTGTACCGCGTATCGGAGCCATGAACAGAGCACTCACCTCGTTAACAAACAAACAAACAAAACAAAACTCAAACATAAGTAAAAAATAATTTCTCTTTGATTTACCAACACAATCCTGTCTCGTTCCCTCCCAGGTTACTGTTTGTCTGTCATGGAAGGTGTTGATGGATGGGGGAGGCTTTGCTTCTGCTAAACTAGCAGCACTTCACATAAATCACATTAAGACCATCATTTCATTCCTATGCGCACAGTAACTTCTTTCCAAACTACCCCAAAAAGCCAGCTCACAAGTAAATAAATAAATACATAGAGGCGATTCCCCACAAACAAAAAAAAAACCCCAATTTAAAACGAATGAGAATCCGACTGCACTTATCCACCAAGGTCTTCTTGATGAAACAAGTTGATGAACTCAAGCTGTTCTCTTGACTGCTTCCCGTTACACATTTTTTTTTTCTCTGCCATCCTCTTTCTGTGTTATGTCATACAAGCAGAATACTGGGAATGGCATTACTAAAAGTAGTATAGTGTACCACAGGGCCACAAGACTGGAAATGAATTCAGAGATAATAATAATAATAATAATAATAATAATAATAATAATAATGTCCCCTTGTCAATGCTGCAAAGAACCCTCACAAATTTCAATTTGGCAGCTATTCAAAGCATTCAGACAAAAATATAAATGATAAGACATCATTAACTCATTGAGGACAGGCTGATTTTGCTACAACACACATTTCCCATAGACACCTGCCTGAGTATACTCGGGTCTCGTCCTCAACGGGTTTAATAACTAAGATAAGAACCTGTGCATGGCATTCATCTCACACCCATCTGGGATTCATCGCTGAATGGGGGGATACACAGGGGTACAAACACACCCCCTTATTACACCCATTTTATTTTATTATTATTATTATTATTACTATATATATATATTTTTTTTTTTTGGTGCTTTAGGATGTAGTAGATTCCACCAAATAACATTGAGTCATGGGAAAAACCAGTGAATATTGTGAATGGACATGAATTGACAAAACAAACAGTCGATTCTGACATCCTTCATATCAGCAGCAAAATCAGCAACACAAACATTCACATACTCAGTGTCAAAAAGAACAACAAAAATAGAACAAAACACACTTAATAACATAAATTGGTGATCTGAACACCTCTACTTAAGAGAACATCACTTTACAAACTGAAATACATTGTATGTCATAGAGATATATTTACATCATCTGTATTTTTTTATTGTTGGCATCGTAGACACAATCATATATCCACAGCTACTTGCATGGGACTTCAGTGCCCATTTCTCCTCTGATATACATACAAGAGCCAAGGAAGCATAGTTTATTATTTTTATACCCTTGTTTATACAGTGTAAAATGCTCCCATATACACCCATGATGAGATACCATCTGTTCCATGTAAGAAACCGCTACCAACAAACCAAGTATATGGGACTGAAGGGAAAATGGGAAACTTCACAACTACTTTTCTACGAAATATGTGATATGAATCTCAGTCCAGATCCACATACTGTAGAATTTTTGCACAATGAATTTTCACACCAAGGCCAACTTCAGTGAACTTTGCTTGCTTCATGATTTTGTGGATGAGGGTATTTCTTTTTTTTTCTTTACAAAATTCAGTCCTATATCCAAAATATTGATGGTTAAACATCATTTTTTAAACACCTCAGTCAAGCTGAAGAGGGAGAAATTTTCCCCACACGACAAAAATATTCCAGGTTTACAGGGAAACAGCAGAACATGGGAAGCACAATGTGAAACAGGTGTATGATTGACTGTGCCAAGTTGTCCACCTACAATACTTAATTCGTATTTGTTTACGACTCTCGATTTCCACTGAATCCCCAATCAATATTTCCACACACAGTAAATCTTGTAATCAGCAGGACACATAGTGTTAGTACCTCCCCCTCTACCTCTTCCTCCATCCCCCATTTCTTCCTTTACTTCTCATTACCTAAACATCAAACACCACACTATGGGCCAGCACACGAGTCTATTACTCTCAACAACATGTGATTCACCTTGATGCAATTTTCTTTCCCTTTCTAAAGATACAGGCATCACAATCTGCGGGCTTGTTGTACAAAGCACAATGCCTTCACGTTTATTCTTTTCGTCAGAAATTTGCAGAGCAAGCCTGGCACACTTGCAACATGGACAGCCAGCCGTTCAGACTGTAGTAGTAGAAGTAGTAGTGGAGAAATTCTACTCTATTACATTCAGATGGATGCATTCTAACAAGACTGGGTGATGAAAACAGGTTAAATAAAAATGAATGTGAAAAGATAACAACCTGTACATGCATAGATGTATAAAACATGCTTGCTTTCCAAAGTTCTGTGTCCAAATCCCTGATCTGGGGTAGCTCTTTTAAGTGTTTTCTACATTAAAATCTATCAATTTCTACATCTTCCTCCATTTCGCAGCTGTACACTTACTTTACAAGTTCAGTCGGAGCCACAACTGTTATAATTCTCCCTTTAAGTATACAATGAAAGTTGTGGCCTTTTGTCAAGCGTTTCCGATTTGGTATCCCCCTCCAGCAGAAAGACAGATGCCATAAATGCGCTTGACGGCCACGGCACGGTTTGTGTTGATCCTATTTACAGGTCTGTTTACAATACATCACACAACTGGCCAGCAAGCTAACAATACACTGTCTCAATATGAACACCATCAAATATCGTCACTCTTAATGACATGACGCACAAATCTTACTTCCCAGTATGCATTCCAAAAATGTCTCTGTCATATTTGTCCCTAATAATATTCAACCCTAAATATCTTCACATTTCAACCAAATCTCTTCAATCTGGGTTGAGTAACAATTCTTCAATGACTAAAAAAGTGAAGAATTTACAGAGGAAATTTCGTGCTGTAGTCTCCGGTGGATTACTTTGATCAACCATATATTAGCTCCACGCTGAAAAGTCATGAATTTGCTTTTGACTATGCACCACTTCACATGCAAAATCACGACATCTGCAGTTACTTTAAACACATTTCATTTCAAAAAAAAAAAGAAAGAAAGAAAAAAGAAACAGCTAGAAAACTGATCCAAACGAGCAAGTATTCAAAATTGTGCAGTAAGAGTTGAGTAAGACTTATGTTAAGTGATGCTTACGAGCCTTTGATACATTCATTTCCGCAGCAGATTAAGTAAAGCACAACATTGAAGCATGGTACAGAATGTATTGCTCTGTATTTAGTAATAAACAGGGGCCTGGGATTACTACAAACTTGTGACACAACTCGGAAAGGACCAAAAGCACATGGTTTCGTATTCTCCTTCCTCAGACAACAGCAGTGGCTGAATAACAGACTACACATTATGAAACTGTACCCCACCAGAAAGTTGACATATTTGTAACAATGAGAAGTAATGGTTTCAATGTAATCCAATTACTATTGATAACTATTCATTATAGTAACTACAAAATTAGCTGGGACTTTTATTTTTAACCCCAAGCAACAGGGAATTGGGTTTGTTAGTGGACAATGTCGATCAAAGAAATGGCTGCAGGTGCCTAGAGTTAATTGAGTTTTGCAGCGTATCACAAATACAGAGGTGAGAATGATGCATGTTTTCAATGCACCTTCCTCCAGGAAGAATGAACAATGTTGAATATACAACTCTGGCATGCAGCACCACCACAACAAAGAATATCTAACTCCACCTCCCCAACCCCCCCCCCCCCCCCCCCAAAAAAAAAAAAAGAAGCCCACAGTAATCAAGACTACCACAAACTGAACTTGATATGATTGACAAACTGCTCTCCATCAACGTAAGCAACCTTGCAATTTGAATGAACTTAATCTTACGTGTATGAGGCAGAATTCACAATACACCTAAAAGTCAACATACAAAATGATTAAATCCAAGTATTTGGTTGACTATGCAGACAACTTATCAATATTACCTAGCTAATGGCTGATGGTCACTGCCAAAGGCAAACAAAAAACATACATGCCAGCCTCTCTCTGCTCTGGTTTTCCTCCAAGCGTAACACTCACACAATTTATGGAAAGTGTATAAAACAATGGCACTTTAGGCAACATTTGGAAAGAATGTGCCGTATAAATCTACAATCATTCAAAAGCCACGTACCCTCTCTCAAAATTCAGTCTTTTCTGACTCTCTGTTTTCTATCATTTTGATTTTTCCATAAAATGGAAATGAAGATTCTCCATGGCAGGCATGTGACATAAATGATTTTGCTGCTGCAACGACTATTTTACAGTAGAGTATTTCACAATCTCGCAGCCAAAATTGCCATTGAACTCAAATCCCCTCGGCAGCACACCAAAAATGCAATTCGGTGCAATTCACTGCAAATCCCTCCCCACCCCAACCCTTTTCAAACCCACTGACTCTCTAATGACACTTATTACTACGACTGCTTTAAAGCAACCTGCTGAAGCAATTCGCACACTTTTATTTGCAGAACATTTATATTCAGTAAGCACCAATACGCATGGATCTCCGCAAGGAATGGCAGGGCGCCCTCAGTTACATGACTGTTGAAACTCTGCCCCCATCCCCACCCAATCTTCTCACCAAGACAGATTTGGAAAATGCAACATGAGGCATCACACATTGGAATACACCACATCACTCTAGATGCTGGCATACTGAGCTACAAAAAGAGTTTTTTTTCACTTTTTCTTTCTCTTATCATCAAAGAAAACAAAATGTGCTCATATTTTGAATAATGTTCAGCAATAAAAAAAACAATTACACAAATGAGTATTGCAAATAACAGCAACCATGACCACCATTACTGATGTTATCTTACATATTATGTTTTGTACATGTTCTTTTCACATTTTGCTGTGTGCAAGCTTTCTCTCAACCACAGTGATAGTATGGATGTTCACATTACAACATGTTATCATTTTTCCATTAAAATTTGGTCATTTCACTGGTACACTTTTCCAGACTGTGACAGACAACTCAAGCACTTTCTGGCACATTACCTTGTGCAACTGATCATGGAAATACTCTATAACTCTCGCTGAAATCGATTCTTACAATTTACAACATAAGTGTCCATTAGCATGCAGTGGAGATCTTGGAGATTTAGCTTTGGGGCCAGGTGATACTGAACGCAGGCGGTTTCGTGCTTAATAAGAAGGAGGCACAATTTGCATTATTTCTACTCCGCTCTGGAAAACCTACAACCAGGTAGAAAAAACATGGTATCTCGAGACATGTCACAACAATATAAAAATCTTTTAAAAAGACCAGCAAACATAACTCCCTCTCGCTCAATTTCTTTGTGTCGCAGTTTTACCTTTATAACAAATATGTCATACCACTCACACAGACTTGAGCAAGATTTCTACAAGAAAGAAAGAAGGAAAGAAAGTAAGAAAAAAGAAAAACATGTAGAAGACGCCTTGGTGCAGATTCCAAGTAAACAAATAGGTTCATTAAAAAAATGATTATTTTGTATTATATATAATATAAGATTAAGAGTTAAGGCACATTCACACAGTACCGTCTCTACGCTAACACGCTATGAAAAGCCACCTAGGCCAGAATGCACACGGAATGATTAACTTGACTTTGATCACTTCCAGTATCTACTGAACACCATCACCG
Source organism: Diadema setosum (assembly GCA_033980235.1). Taxonomy (NCBI): domain Eukaryota; kingdom Metazoa; phylum Echinodermata; class Echinoidea; order Diadematoida; family Diadematidae; genus Diadema; species Diadema setosum. The sequence goes on from CM067065.1 coordinate 20,111,134, forward strand.
CACCGACACTTTCTGCACGGAGAGAGAATGATGGGGATCCCTGGCACTGCTCCACCAGGCTTAAGGCGGCGCAAACAGATGCGTTCAGGTGGACTTGGACTGGTGCTGGCTTTTCATAGCTTGGTGCGTTGTCCTCCCAGCAACAGTACAGTGTGAACAGGCCCTCCAAACAGAGATGCTACGTTAGGCTTTATTGTTGGTCATCAACCACGTTAGGCCTTCTACAAGGCCGTCCCCTGACGTGGCGCATGCGGGCTGGACGAACCAGTTCCTGTCTCGAACCTTGGTGAGCCCGAGTAATTCTTGGACGTCATTAGGTTTCATGGCTAATAGGAGAAGAGAAAAACATGCATTTGGTTTACTTTCACTGTACTCACATCAACACGAAATAAGGTTTCTTTTTATCAGATGAGCTGATGAAACGTCCAGGATCAGACATGAAACCATTCTCTGAATTAAAACAATAAGTCCAGATGAATTGATTTCATTTTGTACCTTTATTGTTTCTTTTTACAAGGTATCTGGCACCTTCAACCAACTCCTCAGCTAGGTTGGAAGACAGAATGTTAACCCTATTCTAACTGGGGGGGTCAATTTGACCCCCCCACGACGTTTCGCGCCATGATTCCACTACGCGCAAAGATTTTGCCGAGTCGTTTCACGACTTTTTTCATTAAAGTCTTCCGCATATTTTGAGACCAAGTTTACAACGTCCGGGTACACCGTTCTGAAGTTACATAATGTTATGCATATCAACCTGAAAACAGCTCAAATTCATGATATTGAGTGCAAATTGAATGCAAATTGTGTTTTTTGGTTAAATTGATATAAATTAGATTATTTCAACTTTTAACCATTGAAATTAATCAATTCTAGTTTAGATAAGCCTGAAAAAGTGCCTACAACAAATTTTGGCAAAAAAACAATAGAAAACAAAAGGTCGAAAAAAACAATAAAATACATAAGAAATTAACAAAACAATAAAAACAAAAGAAATTGATTTTGATTGTGATACTTTTTTACATGGAAATTGTTTGATATGTCTTGAGGAATTCTGACACAAAAATTTAGCAATACTTCAGTCTTTTTAATGGAGTAATAGGTGAAAATATGATTTCATGCACAAATTTGCATAATTACTTTATTAAAAATAGAAAGGCAATATTTTTCTATTGTATGACCATGTAATCTTGTCGTTGACATCCAGCTCTATCTTCAGGCAAAATTTAACGGCGATCGCGCGATCGGTGGCCGAGATCTGGTCTCAAATAGCCCAGTTAGAATAGGGTTAACTAAGCTTTCCAGAGCTGGGGGCATCTTGACTCTCATAATTTGGCAACTACATCTCTCTCTCTACAGCAAAATCATCAAAAAATATAGTGAGCTGTCACAAAACAGATACTGTAAAAGTGGATATTTTCGCGCGACTTATTTTTCGCGCTTGGCCGGGTCAGAAGAGTTTCGCGTGTTTTTAATTCTGCGGAATCTAGACATCACGCACAGGAACATATGGCAAGCAAAAATATTCGCGGGATTTTATTTTCGCGCTAGTTTCTGGTTGCGCGAAATGCGCGAAAATTTCCACACCGCGAAAATTTCCACTTTTACAGTACTGTAAAAGGGATGGTACAGTTTCAGTTGAGATGGGGCTGCAGGTTTCCAATGTTTTTGATGATGAATTTTGAGATAATGAACAAGAGACCCAGGGGTCTCGTGCTCAGAGTATCGCAAGTTCACCTACCATGCATTCTTGCATATACTCTTACTTTTTTTTTTTTTTTGAAATAAACAACAGAGTAAACTTTTTTTTTTTAAATTCAAACTACATAAGAAGAGAAATATTTTGATGTTGACAAATTTTATGACTGCAAAAAGACAAATAGGCCCACAAATTCAAAATAGTACAAGTGTCTGTAGGAAGTGAAGTAAAGACATTGTAATTTAACTAATAAAGCACAGTAATCATTTTAGTTTTTCACTTCCTCCATCCCCCCCCCCAGGGGCCTCCGAGAAAAAAAAACCAAAAACCAAATACCCAGAGTGGTAAAAATAATAGTAATGATATTAATGATAACATAATAAAAATCGTCTCCCCTCTCCAATTCCTTACATTCCCCATGCAATCTCCATGTCTCCCAGTTTCTTTCCGTCATTGGTTTTTTCATTAATTTGTATGAATAACCCCCATCTTTCCTCTTTCTTCGAGCATTTAAGTGCCGGAGTTTGCCATCGTTTTATTTTTTATTTTACAAATCTCACATTATGTTGAAGTTCCTGTTTGGTTCTCCTATAACTTCAAAATGACGAATAAAGAGTTGATGATGCTTCTCTGGGTTTTACTGATCAATTTAAGAAGTTAATCCATTATTTTGCATAGCACTTGAATCTCTGAGAGCAAAATTGAATGAGTATATATATCCAGTATATAAAAAAGAAATGCATCGGCTGCGCATATTCTCTTACTTTAAAGATTCCATAATGTCCCTAGGAGATGGGTTGGGCAGGTGGGGCATGGTGCCCATTTGAAAGTATTGACACTAAAAGAAAAAAAAAAAAAAAAACTAAAAAAAAAAAAAAACCCTAAAAACTTTATCTGCTCAATATCACGAATGGAAGAGGTTTGATGTCACATCAGGGGGGTGGGGGTGGGGGTGGGGACAGTGGATAAGACTTCAGACACCCAGTCGGAGGAGTCCCTCTTGACCCAGTTGTATAAATGGGTAACTGGCAACACTGACGAGAATACCCTGGAAGAATAAGACACCACTATTATCATTATTATTATCATTATCATTATTATTATTATCATCATCATCATTATTGTTGTTATTATTATTGTATTCTTATTACGTCTTTCTACACGTAGCATTCCATAGCTGAACACGTCTCTTCCCCCCCCCCCCCCAACTTTCACAGGTATTTTGGTTTTTGTTGTTGTTATGCATTGCCTCACCATCTGGAAGGTCTTGTTTGTTGGCAAAGATGAGGATGAGGGCCTCTTTCATCTCACGGTCGTTAATTATCCGATGCAGCTCCTGTCTCGCTTCTTCCATCCTTTCCCGGTCAGCGCAGTCCACTACAAAAATCAGTCCCTGTGTCCCAGTGTAGTAATGCCTCCAGAGTGGCCGGATTTTGTCTTGACCACCCACATCCTGTAGTGTTAGTAGATCAAGCATCAAGTGAGACCAAGAAGTGACCACGTGTGCACATTACAAAGCAAACTAGACGTAAATGGCTGGACTTGTCAGGCAACTGACGAGTGTATTCAGACAATGTTAAAGGGATGGTATAGTATTGCTGGAGATGAGAATTTGGCTTTTAATTTTTGTTTGTTTCTTTGTGAGATACCAAGAAACAACTTGGGGAAACAGTAAAGAGCATACACATTCTAAGAAGAATTCAAAGTTTATTTGATGAAAATCGGCTTTAGAATGGCTGAGACATCCAAAAACAAAGTAAAACAAAGTGATCGTAAAAAAGGGTGGTTCCATCTTTTATTGGGAACACTATGTTTGGATATCTCAGTCATTTCAAAACCAATCTTTACAAAATAAATGCTGAATTTCTCTTGGCATTACATGCCCTTTCATATTTCATAAGAGGTTTCTCATTATCTCATCCAAAAATGTTAGAAATCTGAAGTAAGGTCTCAACCAAAACTATTATGATCCCTTTGATGTACAGTATCAAACCACATTGCTGGACTGGTCTGGCGTGCTGATGACTGTATTTTACATTGTACGGACATCACAATTCTTCTAACATCACATGATATGACTTCCTGTTTAAATGATATAACGGTTATTCAAGCAAAGTTAGGACTAGAACCTGGGCTTTTACTGGATCAATATCTCTAATAGCTCAGGAACGTGACAAACCAAAGATTACTTTCAAACATCAAAGGCTACTAGGAAGATAACACAGACATTGAAGAGGAATGAAAATGAACTATGGTTGATCACTTTACTTTCAAGAGAAAACATCAGGAAGTACATGCTGAATAAAAAAGAATATTGTACTGCAAAATGATGTATTCATGCAGTTCATGGAAGTTTAAAGGCTGTATGGCACAAAATGGTTTCGGTTTTCGGGGTTTGCTTACATTGTATAAATGGCTGGCACTGTGTGGCAAGCAACCAAGTTATTAGTAATCATTGTCATTACCAGTGCCATTATCATAATTTTGACTATCATTATTCATCATTGCTACCACTCTTCGTTACCATTACTACCTCCCTCCTATTCCTCTTTTTTCCCCTTCTTTTTCATCATCATCTTCATATCATCATTGTCACTATTATTGTCATTAGCATTTCAACTATTTATATACAGTTGTAGTAAAGGCCTACGTACATGTACATGTATGCTACAATTCATTAGCATGCATCACAAAAAAATCAAAACTCCCTTAACCCGTTAAAGACTAGTCCTGAGCATATTCAAGCAGGTGTCTATAGGAAATATTATAGCATTACCAGCTTGCCCTCAATGGGTTAAGCTTGTGAAACAAAGAATTACAGTAATTTTTGGATCTTCTTATCCACTTACATCCACATTTACTTCAAGCAGCTACTTTTGGTTTGGGGGCTAAAAGCTGAATATGGATTTTATCAGGAATACTCACCCATACATTGAATTTGACATTCTTGAATGTGACAGTTTCTACATTGAAACCTACAGTAGGTATTGTTGTTACTGATTGGCCTAGCTTCAGCTTGTATAAAATGGCTGTGGGAGAAAAAAACTGTCAAGGAAAACGTTGCAACATACCACATGATTGCACAATACCATACAAATTACAGTCAAACCTGTCTATAGCGGCCACCCAAGGGATATGGAAAAAGTGGCCGTTATAGACAGGTGGCCGCTATAGATAGGTAATCCAACTTTGTGTGCATTGACTACATGTACATGTATCATCGTTGTATATACATGTACATTTATGTGTGTACGTATGCACACGTGTGTATCATGCATAGAACAATGCCGGTGTTTATGAAATTGTTGCACAGTACACTAGATGTAGCATGTGCACAGTCATGAATTAGTGCATTATTGTGACTGAATAAGTGATGAATGCAACGGTGGCGATCACTGAATGTTGCCCAGAAATGACTGGCACGGCTAAAAAGCAGAAAAACACCCTGAATTATCAGCTCGGCTACGGCTCCATCGGGTTTTTGGCCGCTATAGACAGGTTAAAATCTACCGCGGGAAACAAAATTTGTTGGCCGCTGGCCGCGTTAGACAGGTGGCCGCTATACACAGGGTCTTTAACATGGCTTTTCTCTCGGGGGGATTTTTCAGTGGCCGCTATAGACAGGTGGCCGCTATAGAGAGGTGGCCGCTAAGGAGGGTTTGACTGTATCTGAGCCACCTGTGAGTTCTAGCAAGGTTAATTAGAGTCCTGTAAAGCAATGATATCAACATCTTTATCTGGTTCGATTTTGCACTTGTGGCCAGTACTTTCCTGAAATCCATGAAACGTCAGGATTTTTGTCTTTACGTCCACTTTTCAAAAAATTTCCACCATTTCATTCTATTATCACACATCTCTGTAAATTTGCGTACAAGTAGCTGTTCATTTTAAATTGTTACATCTGCCAAGGAAAGAGGAGGTTAAGTGATCATCGGCGTTGGTATGTCTGTTTGCAAAATAACTCAAAAAGTTGTGTACAGATTAAAATGAAACTTGCATAAAAAGTCGACATTGACACAAGGAACACGTCATTTAATGTTGGTAGTGATCCAGGATTTTTTATAGGTTTTTGAAGGATTTTTTATCTTTTGGCATATAAGGTCAACGAACTTGGAGTTCAAGCTGTGCGTACTGGAGGCTTATGCACACTAAAGCGCGTACTCTGCCATGCAATGATGTAAACAAAAGGCTTCTATTTTGGAAAATTGCATGGGTGGACATGAGTTCCTGGCTTGGCGGAGGTCTGTGCTCTCCGAGCGCTTTCCCAGTTTGTTTGTTGTGTATTGTTCCCTGCCTATATTTTTTTTTTCCATTTTCACTTCTAAGCCCTTTGAGCACTTCTGTGGCTGTAGCACTATATAAATAACCATTGCAATGATTATCATTATCATTAAAAGTCAACATTCCCCTCAAGTTTCCCACTGAACAATACAAAATGGCCGAAGAAACGATACGTGGCAGAACCTGGCTTTTACATACAAGATTATGAACGCAGGAAATCCTATACGAGTTAACACGACAATAAAAGAGTCACTTGGCAAAATTAATGAGTCATATCAAAAGTTCCTCTATCGTCATGTGTTGAGACTGGGATGACACCAATTACATGAATGATGAAAAATGAAAATAAATGAATTAATCATAACTGGATGCTGAAGATGTACACCTACACTGTACTTGTGAACTATCAATCAACCCCCCCCCCCTCAAAAAAAAAAAAAAAAAAATCAATATCAGTTTAAAGATATTGATTAATATGTTTATAAGGGTATATAAAATCAATAATCTACGTTTGTATAGATAATTGTAATTTCGTATAAAGTCTACTACACTACTAACAAGCATATGTATTCAGTATTTCGCATAATATCACAAACAAATGTAAGATGAAAATTAAACTTGAAAAAATTGTAATAATCTCACAAGAGTTACAGTACTACTGTCCATCTGAATGTGTTAGAATCACATGATGTCCAATGAGTATTCAAACAGTACAGTAGAGATAATGAGCAGTGTATGGCCGAAAGTATGATTTTGTCATGAATAATGTACGGTAATAAGGCAGAACTATGTGTACATTGTAATTGCAGCTAATTTATCAGCCCAGGTACACACAGTACACACGTGAGTAGCATGTACACACGTAGTACATGAGTGCATGGGCTTAATCAAAAATAGCCGAGCAACTGTTGTGTATCAAGGGCACATCTATTTTGAGTGGCAAGCACTTCATGTTAAGTGCACTAACGGTACATGTATGTTCATACTGATACACTGTACAATGTACATGTACTAACAAAATGTAACAGTCACCACTGTTTAACCAGGACTCGGATAAGTGGGTACACTCCTACAATGTACTATAAAAGGATCAGTGACATTTCAAAGGCATGTTATTTTCACTGCGAAAAGGGGATGAGACATTGGTTTTGACAACAGGACATATTTTTATCAGATATTTGTTTCAAATAGAAACCACTGTATCTACATTGTACAGGATATCTCATTGAAACAGGAAGAGTGAGTAAAGAACACATTCATGGTACTGAATAACCACTCAACAGTCATAGAAACTAATGGGAGTATTCACCACTAGCTCGAGATTTATTGCTTGATCATGAAATTCTTCCTCCCTCCGACATTCCATCACTCTCCGTTCAGTTCATCCCCTTCACGAAGCTGTTCACATGATATCCTCATCATAAAGTTTATTACCACAGAATTTGCTCTCAAATGTGATTTGTCTTTGGAGAAGGTACATGTACGCTGCATTCAGGGACTGAAAAATACAAGCGTAGTCTAAAGCTTGATAGCTATCGATCTATAATACAGTTGTATTCAAGTGTGTTCCAGCTGTGGTGTGATGTAGGCCTACTGCATTGAACTCAAGAGCATAATGGATGGTTCAGTTTCTATTAAACCTTGTATAATCAGGACAGTTGCCCATTCAGGGCTAGGTCTCACTACCATGCCATTAATTAAGCAGTGGTGACTGTTCATTTTTGCCAGGTACATGTACAGTATGCTCTAGTAAATGAACTAATAATCGCTTCAGATATCATGTGGCTCTAAAGCTAATGACAGTGGATGGCTTTGCAATGCAAAATGAAGCCGACTTGAATTAATTATGCAATGTACAATATTGACTTTTGTGTATGAATTCACAGTTGAATGAAACCAACATATCTTCTCGTTGACACTTATTCTACGGCTGGTTTATTTACTGGTATATCATATGGTATCCAATCTGATGTACACTGTATGGCAAGGCTTGACACTACAATGTATATAGTACACAATATTTTCGCAGCATGAAATTTTCGCGAGTTGCCTCTAACATTCAATGCATAGTGTAGACAAGAACTTTTGTGTGCATTTAAATTTCGCGATTCTTGGCTCTCGCAAAATTCGCACAAAACATGCACGCGAACATTCCTCATTTTACAGTAAATCTTTTCCCTGGTGGCCTATTTCAGCCACTTAAATCTTTGGATTATAAAATTTGGTCGTCCGAAAAAGAAATGTGGTGGCCCGATATGAAAAAAAACACCAAAACATTTTGACAATTAGCTGCCCATTTGGGCCACCAATAGATAGCCTTCATGGAAGTTTGGTGGCCCGACATCAATTTCTGGTGGCCCTGGGCCACCGGGCAACCATCAATGTCCAGCCCTGTGTATAGTACTTTATACACCAGACCTACATATGTACAACAGTAATGTCATGTAATTGATGATGGCATTTCATACAATGAAGGAGAACTAAGTGTTTCACAAAGATCGAGTGCAAGTTGCAATCAATCGCAAAGTGCGTTTCATAAACAACTTTGCGCGATTGATCGCAAGTAATGCTCAATCTACTGAAACTCACTCTTGATTTTTCTTGAAATTAAGCGTGTCTTTATGGAACAGGGCTTTGTTCAATCTTGAACTTGTATGCTAGATTCACTGAGTTAAGCTCAATAAATCACGTGTAAGATCAATCGCAACTCTTTACAAAACAGGCCCAAGAGATATCATAAATACTATGCATTATGGGATTGCTGTTCTTGACCAGGGCTTCTGAAATCCAACTAAATATGAATGGGAGTTTGCCTGTTAGGAGTGTGGGGGTCCTATTGTAGCCCATACACCCTCACTGGAGGTATTAAGTACAGGTGAAAATACCTGTTGTTGTGCCCTGTACCCAATAATATTTCACAGAGCAGAGCAACGAGGATCAATGCCATGTTGAGGGTAACAGGATCTCTAGTGTTTTTGGTAGCTAGAGCCCACTTCCTCACAGAGGGACACGACAGCAAGATTACACATGATGCACAGTCGATACTGTTTGATGAGGACTTGGATAAATGGGTACTTGTCATGACAATATTACTGTATCATTTCCAAGGGACACATGTTATGACCAATTCAACAGGATGAAACATTGCTATCAGGATGTATCTTCACCAGATATTCCTGGAAATCAGACACTTTGTATAAAGTTGTTTAATTTTAACAGAACTGTAGAACTGTACAAGGACAATCAATACATGTATGCCATAGCTATGGGGAAAAAAAAAATCAACTAACCAACAAAAGAAAGCAAAACAAGACAAAAAACAAAACACCCTTCCAGTAACAGAAATTACTGGTATGACGGAATATTCAACAGTAGGTTTTGCCAATCCATATAATTTTGATGGTCCACTGACTATATTAATCACTTGGTAATCAACCCCAGTTACAAACTCCTTTTAAACAACAAACAATCCAATCTTTACCCTAAAAACTTATAAAAATTACTTTGATACCTGTACTAATAATGCAGAAATGATTTCACTTCTATGAAAGCAGTCTAAACTTGACAGTGACATTCAAGTCCACGCAAGTTAAAGAGTGATTTAAAGGCCCATGTCTTGATTCATACTACAAAACAGAATGTTCAAGTGCACATTGTACAAATAACCAAATTTCCACTTCATTCAATCAAAAGTAATTGTGACAGTTGCTTTATCAGGACAAAAGACCCAAGTTGTGTACTTTGACCAAGCCATCCTGATAAGATGGTGGCGGCAGTATTCTTTATTTCACGATGTACGATTGGGACTAAAGGTGTTCATACACCCCATCTACACTGCACAATTTGACAAAGTTCTGCATGTCTCTCGAAGGTCATTGTTTTTCCTAATAAATCAAATACTGAAGGGAAAGACATGATTGTACACACGGCATTGCTCAGCTATGCTCCACGGGACTCACAAGAAGGCAGAACCGCTCCTGTCAAGCTTTCACGGCACGAAATTTTTGAGAATTGGAGCCAATGGCCTCTTGTCACCGCCATTCAGTGTAGAAATTTTTCGTGGTGTGAAAATAAAAGCACATAAATATTTTTGCATGCCATATGTTCCAGTAGTTAATGTTCTGATTCTGCAGAATTAAAAACACATGAAATCCATCTGAACCGGCCGAGCACGAAAAATTACTTGCCCGAAAATATCCACTTTTACAGCATATAGTGCAGACAAGAACTCCCACATTTACGCATTTGAATTTCGCGTATCTTGGCTCTCGTGATATTCGCGAAATTAAAATGCACGCAAGCATTCCTTGTGTTACAGTACTCAGACAACCAACGCCCCTTATCATGTCGGGTACATGTACAAAACATCAACGGTGTCAAAAAAAGGCAACACACAGTCTGCATTCTTTACAGAGTAGAAAAGTACTTAGTCACTTGAGTGCAGGGTTCTGAGAACACAGCTTCCCTTCGTACTTTTGATTCTAGTTCTCGGAATGCGAGAATAAGGGGGAGAGAAAGAGAAGAATTTTATAGTAGATTGATTTGTGCTGATATTCCATGCATCACTCAACACTCATCACTCACATCAACTCAGTTCATGGGATTGTAGAGAGTATGTATGCTGTCATTGGACCTTGATAGGGTGAAGTATCACAATATTTCTTTCGCTATTAAAACTGTGCAGTCTCAACAGACATTGGACAAAGGGTCACATACAGCAGGGAGGTGAGACTCACCTCCCTGCATACAGTAATTTCTGATACACAAGTTGAAGTGCCCATTCACCTGCATGTATAACTTGCTGGACAATGAGTTTTCGTATCCCTACTGAAGTGGACAAGTCGGACATGGTAAACTTCGGATTCAGCAATATCCATGTAATAAAACATGATCATCAGATCTACAAACCCTGTACAGTTGGATGCTCATTACACCCCCCCCCCAAAAAAAAAAACACCCAACAACAACAACAACAACAACAACAACCAAAAAAACAAACACACAACCCCCCCCCCCCACAAACACACACACACACACACACACACACACACACACACACACACACACACACACAAACAAACATTCTTGTTGAGAAATCAAACTGTTCTGGAAAGAAAAAATAAGACATGACCCAAATGTAATATATCAAAAATTGAAGTAGACTGTAGGGAATATATTGTTGTACAATACAACAAGAAGTGTTAAGATTCTTTATAATAAATATCTTTGAATGATGAAATGCAAGGGAGTACAGTGTGTACACTTGACAATATGTGATAAAGTGCCAGTTGAAATGCCAGAGGGAATCTATTTGAAAGCTTCTACCTGTACGTGCTCATTCACATGCCAAGGAGGGTAGGAACACGGAAGGAAATCTAACTAGGAAGAGTTGCGGCTAGGATAACCCTCGTGCTTCCTAGCTGGACTTTGGTCTATAAACGTCACAAGAACGGGGCTCACTGCCATGCAGAGAGATAGGATCGGAAGTCCTCGAGTCTTCATGGAAGTGACAACGTACAACAGGAAACTACCCTCCTCCCCAAACAACATACAAGCAAACACTCATCCACCCACATAAACACACTCATTTACACACATACTTGTATACAACTGTTACTGCAGATGTGTGCTTGCCTACAGTATGTATACACATTGTAATTGTATGAAGTACAAATGTATCATATAAAATTTGTAACTAAGTGCATGATGCACGCACTCAAACACATACACAACATTAATAAGTTTAATAGAGTTATGATATAAACAATGACATAATGTTATTATAAAGGCTACAAACATTAAAAGGGTACTATTTTAATGCTACAAGTTGTATGTAAAATTTTCTATGTCCATGAATGTTTAACTGTATAGTAATGTGTAAATAATACAATTTTAAATCATATTCCTATATATTACCCTGCATTAAAGATACATGTATGAGGAGAAAGCAAGCAATAGAAAGGCAAACTATGAAATCTTCTCATTCCCTTTATCACTGATTTGCTATTAAAACAAAATCCAAGAAAAGAAAGGGTATAGCAGAGAGTCCACTGAAACTGAAAGTGAAAATCCCAATGAGATTAAGGCTGCATTTATCTAACATGACAGAGAATCACGTTTCAGAACAGGTTTTGAATGGCGTTCAGTTTACAAACGTGGTTTGAAGTGTGATTTTTGGGGTGCCGCATTTTAATATCTAAACATCACAATCCGGATTTGAGAATTGTCACTGCAGAACTGCTTTGCACTGTTGACCCAGGAAGTAGAGGTCAATCGAGGCGCATGTTTTTTTATTTATTTATTAATTTATCCATTTATTTTTTGTTACCGGACGGCATGTAAACTGAAGTTGACCTTTAGCAGCTTGGGGATGTGCATTTCGGATACAATGTAGCTTTGCATCTTAATATCTACTCACAGAAAGGTGATCGTTGTCTCAAACGTGTTTCAAATTGCCCTTTGAATGGTGTTTCATATTGGCATTTCTAAATGCCTAAAACATGTTTACAATCATGATTTTGCCTCAGAAATTTTTTTGATAAACAAACCCTAAAGTGCCACATGGAATACAATATTTCCCCATTCAGGCTCAGTTTGGTGTAAAAATAGTTTCCTGCTGTTTGAACTTCAAGACACAGAAAAAGAAAACCACTACAAACAAACAAACAAACAAACAAACGAACAAAATAGACATAATAGGATGTATCAGTATGTATCAGCAATGAGAAGCAAGGAAAGATGTAGTTTAAGGAATCATTCACTGTAGAACAGCACAGTTTGGGGGATTTGAAAGTTATGAACAATTTCCTGCTGTGGGCTGTGTGCTCTTCTTCGCTGCACTGGCTTCCCCCTGCACGGCTCTGCCAAAGCCACTTGCAGCACACAGCCTTGGGGGTTAGGGATGGGGGACAACGAGCGGTGACTCACACCGCCTCCTTTAAGCTACACGGTATTTCAGTCACACACGTGTCTGTGCCAAAAAGATCCTTTCCCCTCCCCTCCCAATCTCCCTTCCTCTTCCCCCTCCCCTTTCTATCAATACATCTCATCCTTGATGTGTATTCTTGTACACTGGCTTGGCTCCTAATTACCGCCAATCTAAGTACTGTATACTAGAGGCACAATGCATTCTCTTGACATGAATTAAAAGTGATGAAATGATATCATTGAGGAGGTCCTGCCAGAATTAGAGGCAACATCAAATATCTGGGTTTTTTTTATTAATATTTCAGCTGGTGTGTCAGCACATTCTGTAGCAGAGCTTCCTTGCAGTTGCTGTACTACAACTAAGACACGTCATGCAGTGTGTTTGAATAAACCGATTTGTCCTACTGTTAGTAATTTTGAAAGGTGGGCTAAAAATACATGGTGTGCACTGACAGTGCTTGAATTGGCAGTCAGCTTCAAACCAATATTTCAAAATAATAATATGATCTTCACTCTTGGCTGGCCATACATTGTACTACAATTGAGTCTGAGTACAGCCATACAATGTCATTGATGTGTTTATTGTTGCAAGCATTGCTTGGTACACGTCACATCTCTGAGACAAACCAAGACTTTCTATGCTTCTTTGTAGTGTGGGTGTGACTGCTGTGGGTTTTCGAGCAAATCTTCACATTAGGGCCTACAAGTATTTGATATAGACGGTAATGGAAATATGCTAATATCACACGTATTCATGACTGTTGTGAGCAAAGCCCTCAAAAACTAGAGTACTGTGCACACAACTTGAACATACATGTAATCACACTTTACAGAAATACAGAAATATTCATGATTTCAATACCTCTTGAAATCTATAGAAGCTGTCCACTTCATGTAATGGTGTAGGATACTGTGCAATACATCTAAAATACAGTGTACACCAACCTGTAAGTGTACAGTCAGTACACGTTTACGGACTGTATGCCTGATTTATGGGACAATTGTGGAAAGGGGAAAGGGTCAGTGCTCTACATGGTCCATTTCACATGGTGCGTCTTTTCATTGCTATTTAGTCTGATCCCTACTCAGGGAAATCCCCTTTTGATAGGTCTATAGAGCTACAGTCAACACATCATACACAAATGTGGGTTCAATGTTTGGCACGATACACTGGATAGTTTCAATGTTAGTAAAGCAGGGCCCTAGCCAACAATGCATTCAAGAAAACATTGTACACATGTACTATAATTCTTTCTGAATAATATGGTAATACAGAAATTGATTAGATGGACTGCACAACGATGAATACATGTAACAACATTTATGTAGCACCATTTATCTGTGAGCACCCAACTTTTTTACTCAAACTGCTAGTGAATGAAGTCTCTTCCTGTTTGTTTGTTTGTTTGTTTGTTTTTTTTTCAGACAACGTGACAGTGATTGTCACATGTTATTCTTGTAGGAGCTTCAAAAAGGTTGTCAGCATTCAGACAAGTTCTATGTGCAACGATTTCCCTCTAAACGTTTTTATTCAATTAAATATCAATATTATTTCTATGGTATACAGTCAATGTATGTTAAAACATAACAGTAAGGGCTGTTCATGGTAATAATGTGCGAGAGTGAAAATGAACGAACTAGTCACCTTCTTTGTATGTCATGACTGAATATTCTGCACACTCAATAGTGCTATACAATTTCACAACTGAACAACTGGTCAACTGTCGTGCTAATGTACGACGTAGCAACTGATTCTAAACACACACTCATATCGTCCATGAGCTGACATTGTTTCAGTCTCACAGAATAAAGTGAAAGTGAAAGTGACGTAGACTATGGTTCATTTGTCCAGCACTGCTTGTCACGACTTTCTGTGAATTTTATTGCAGACATGTACTCCTCATTACCTGATGTATTACTATTTGCTATCCTATGACATTATAAACTATTGGGCTATTCCATCACTTTGTCACACTGCAGAAACCAGATATCGGGATTTTAAAAGAGCATTAACTACTAAACAAGGTAGCCAGTATATCCAGCTAAATAATAGACGGCATTTTGTCCTCTGATGTAAAACTGCGGTCAATTATTTCAAGATGCTTTACAGTGCAGCTGTAGGTGACAACATGGACTTAGACAACATGGACCTACATTGTATGTCCATGGTGACATCAACATCATACATGGTGACTTATTAGCCAACCTGAGGGTGGAGGAGGGGGAAGTTCCAGTCATACAGATAGCATGACAATTGCCACAGTATAGAGGTCATTGGTGTTGAATACGTGTACATTCGTATCACCCAATGTGGTAATGGCACTGGTGGGTTTTTGTTTAAAAACTCTAAAGAGTACAGGTACTATGGTATGTGCGTGTGCAGGTAAAAACCAATATGATTACGATTGCTAAAGAAGAATACTTAAAAAACAACACTTGTTGAAACCTGGTGGACAAAAAAATAGTGATAGGCACTCCTTCCCTTTTCATAGTAAGAATGAAGAATTCTCTGGTAAAGAAATATGTCATTCCATTCCAGTTTTACTCTAAAGTTCTAACCTTTAATTTAGATGACCTTTGACACAGCAAACCAGACAGTGAAATTCAGCGACACTACTATGAGCATCATCACATTCAAGCTAGTAATTCCACAAACTGTTTTGATTAGAGATGAAAAATGATACATGAATTTCTAATGAATTTCATCTTTTTTTTTCAAAACTGTTTTTTTTTTTTTTTTTTTGCAAAGTTTTTGACACTTGCACTGGACAGACCATGACCCAATTGGCCCACAACCTTTGACCTTTCCTTACATCAAGTCAGTTGAATACAGTATATTGTACATACAATGTATTAGTGTAAATATTACTTAGAAACCTTTGAACATTTTCATGTACACTGTACAGCAATGTAAACATCAACATTTTAGCGTGATTTATTTTTTGCGCTGAGTGGCTCAAAAACATATTCGTGGGTTGTTGTATTTGTGCTGAGCAATTGTCAACCCATTCACAATATGGAGAGAAAATTGTAAAGATATTTTAACAAGTTTTAGAATTAGCGCTAGCCAGAAGTAGCACGAAATATGCAAAAATTAATGTACCACGACAATTTCTGCATTAACAGTATGTCTACACATAAACTTGCAAAAAAATGTTGTGGTTCCTGGGATCAGCTGGAAGTGCAATCGTATTCTAGTAGTTTTTGCATATCCTTGTTTACTCAACAGCATCCTACATTAATTTGTGTTTGTAGACACACAAGGCAGAAGCAAACACTCATTATACAAACAAACAAATGCAAACGCACTTGAGATGCACACACTTTATGATGACAAGCCAAGAATAATATGTGGGCACTTCTGAAATGACTCACATATTTTCCACCAGACATGCCTGAACTGTTCTACCACACACACACACACACACACACACACACAAACAAAAGAACAGCCACAGGTACTACAGTGTACCACGGACAAATTTAAAACCATACTATTTACAGGTACAAGTATACATTCTACCTGTCTTGTGACCAAACACAATGGAAAGTACCTTCATTCCCGTATCAGTTTCAGACTGACTATTAAAAAGGGAAATTATATCGGAGAGTGCAGATGTGACACATACCATAAAAGTACCCTACATTGTAGCTTCCTGCAGGTTATTGCAGTCTCTTCTTTACCTACACAAGTCCCAGAATCTACTTTCTATTTGTGGATTGATGTCTTGTATCATTACTGAAATTTTGTCACTATTCGTCACTAATATTTCATAAGCAGGGCTCAACATTAACAGAGGCCCCATAGTGCTGCTAAAATGAAAGATGGCTTTTTATGGAATTTCCCTTTATTTTGGTCAGCTTCAATTCTCTCTCGGCCACCAAAATATCATATTCAAATATTTTACAGGCTCAAATGGGCCACAAGAGAAAAACATTAGTGCCGAGCCCTGCAAAGGCAAGTCATATCCCAACTGGCTTGATATCAATGTACTGTATGACCAAATGGACAGAGAGGATGAAGCTACTGTACATTGAAATGGGAAAGTATAGAGTACTTTAGTTCAGATTCAATCGCACTGGGGTCACACAACCTATCTCAAATTTTGGTGAAAATCACTTTATGGATTAATTGCCAGATAATCAGGTAAGTGATGTCCTGCCCAAATTCTAGATTGTCTTGTCCAAATTCTAACTGTCTTAGCTGTTTTCTAGATTTCTAGTCCAAATTCTAGCTGTCAAAATGAAGCTACCATTGCATTTAAAGGAAAATGAAATCCCATTTGTCACAGTGCTTTGATTGCCAATTTCTTTCCTCTCCTGAACATCCGAGATCATTGAGACACAAGGTCTTGTCATCTTGACAGTGTTAGAGAACTCCAAAGCTTTGCATGTTTACAAGAAAGAGTGATGCATTGGTCACTTACGGTGATTCATGTAGCATTTTGTATTATGAACACAAATACAATTCCTCAAATACCATGGTATTTAGGGTAGTAATTCAAAGTTCATGCGAATAATGCATGCTACAATTGTGTGTGAAGCCCGTCATGAAATACCACACTTTGGACAGCGATGCATTCCTCATATGCCCTGACATATTTCCCTATGATCTTTTCAGCGTAGGGAATCTACTGTAAAACGAGGAATGTTCACACGCAGTTTAATTTCGTGAAATTAAAATGCACGCTAAAGATCTTGTCTACACTATATGAACTGAATGTTACAGGCAACTTGTGAAAATTTTAAGCTGCTAATAAGGCCGTCAGCTCCCATTCGCAAAAATTTCATGCCACGAAAATATTGTGTTTTACAGTATGCAAGGTGCTTAAATGACATCTCGGAGAGGTGTACTTTCGGGCCAGAAATATCACAGTATTACTTGAATGAGAACCGTGACACCTGAAATATCGTGCCATAATCGTGGTATTTCTCTAATGACATATTAGTGGCTACAAATTACTGTGCTACCACATAAATTCCAAAGGGATTGCATGTTTTGAAATGAAAAGCCGAACTGCTCAACACTCATGCAGCAGAGACAGAAAAAGGATACTGGTTTTTCCAGCAGCGTCCAGCCCCAGCATGAGTATCCTCATATCTTTCTTGCCAAAGATTTTTGACATAATCTTCCCCATGTTGAAATCTTCAAAGTCCTTTTCTTTTTAGAAGAATGAGTTCAGTGATATACACTGGAATCCACTGGTGTGTGAACGAGGGATTCCCGGTTGAAGAAGAGGGAAAAGGGCGCCCTCTCTCCTTCCTGCACAGTGCAGTTTCCCAAGGTTGGCCCTGGGCGTGACACGTCCTTTGCAGACCGCCTCCCTACACTGGGCCACCTGTCTTCCTTGAGCGCTTCGACGGCCCCCGATAGGGTCCTCTACAACTACCCTATTTGCTGTGGTAAAGAATGGAATAAAAGAAAATCAAACAATACAGACTGTACATCAAACTCTATTTATGGGACTAGTGCAACTGTACATAAAATGGTAAATATTACAGTAAATATGGTACATGTACATACTGCTTTTGACAATTCTAACAAGAAATCAATGCTTAAGGAGCTTGCTTTGCAAGATTAAACATCATAATTTGTAAGCCGACACATACAATAAGATTGATACTATCTGTACTGAGCTATACATGTACAATGTACTGAGCTATAAATGTACGTATGCACCTAATATTCACCTTCCACATATTCAATGTACCTTATTAACATGATCAAATGCCAACCAACATTTGGCACTTTCTGAATAATTCAAGGTCATTACACCAACACTGAAAGTTCAGGATTTTACCTTCAATGTTTAAATTCTTACCTACAGTTTAATAATACACCTTTCAGCCTTTACACAATGCATTTTCAGAGATTACAATGTACATTGTTAATAACACTCATTGTAGAGGAGCATAAAATATTGCTTGAACCATGAAAACAAAAGTCAGTTTTAAAGTGAAAACTAAGTTCTGGTAAGGGCTTGAGAACCCGTCTGGCACCATTTCATATTTGCTTGCAATATATCGACAGAGTCTACAAAGAAACTTACCTGGCTGACGCGGTTTACCGGAATGATGAGTCGTTTTGGAGTATTTTGAGAAAAATAATAAAAGTCGGTAAACCGACTTTTATTCCAGAAGGCTCCAGACTAACTCGGTCTCAGGGAAAACTTGACCCTATTTCAGACAATTTACACACAGTTCGTGATCGCCATGTTCATCAGTACTCTATAATACTACGGGCACCGGCCAAACGAGGCCTTACTGAGCATGCAGACAGGAAAGTGCGTGCTAATCCTTTACAAAACAAATGGACAGCGCGCGGTCCTCAAGCCTACTAGCAAAGACGCTTTATAATACGCACATCACCTCAGTTGCTGAGACGCGCGGTCTTTGAAGTTTTTGTTGTTGTTTATCAATTGTCTTTGATTGTTTTTAGAGGTGCTTGAGAGGCGCACACTAATTTTGCATGCGCGCCAAAGAGGTTTTTGATGCGCGTGTTGTAACAACTAGGACCATTACTGTGAGTAGCCGCAGAACGCTAAAATGTAGTTTATACAGGCCGCTCCCGTATGCATAGCACTGTACAATCCAGAGGGAAAACCAGTAGCAGTACAACTCATCCCGCCGTCAAGCAAAGCGAGGCCGAGTTATCCCCGAGTCCGAGTCTAGCCTGACCCCGTTCGGGTAAGTTCCGAGACTGAATGTTTTTGGTTAATATATCCCATTTTCGTCCTTACCCATCGAATATCTTGTTATTACAGCGTTATTCCGCACATTTCCTAGGCATACGTTCACATTTTGGAGCAAAATTTGACAACTTTTGCAGGCATACCAGAACTTTGTTTGGGCTTTAAAATCACTGTGCCTTTAAACCAAGCATGAGCTTACCCCAAAATGAAACTGGCAACTTGGATTTACAAATTGTACTTCATTATTTATATTATTCACTGTATGAAATACTACGACTGAATTTCTTCAATAGCTCAAATGATTGCTCAAGTCTAATCGGAGTGATATTTTGGTCTCTGGATTTTAGACTCTGATTACCTGTGAACGTTGAACATTTTCATGCACTGTAAACAGCACAACACATACAGTGTAGCCTACTTTTATATTAAAGCAATACATGATGCTATTTTTTCTATTCCAGGAGCCCACTGAAACTTCCCAATCACTTCCTGTACAGTCTCAAATGAAAACATACATCATCTCCACCTTGGCGTATTACTAACATAGATTCTAGAAAAGGGATTGTAGATGGCGAATTCAACAACTCGAAATTGTCTCACACATTCAAAGTCACAAATTATCATGCTCACCAAATTTTGTTTATAAAAATAAAATGCATGCATTTGATGCATACATAAAATGCATGCAGAGAGCTCCACACTTGACAATATATTCTGTATAAACAATAGTACGATGATGAAGAAGAAGAAAAGTCTACATTGACAGGTTACCTCTGGTTTATGGCTGTCTCTCTACAGCTAAAAGCAGCCTTCCTAGGCAGGGAAGACAGATGAAAAACCGGTCACTCTCTGTGGGGGATCCCTCGGCTTGGAAAGGGCTCGTCAAAAAGACCGTGTCACCAGCAGTGCCAGACGACCTGTGTGTTCAACGAGCGGACACGTCATTTAGATTGTGACATCCTGTCAAAGTGACAACATCACTTTAATAATTGCACATAATGATATCACAGCCCGGCATACCACGCAAACCTCGTGGCCTTAATACCACACATCTAGATGTACAGTACTCCCGGGCATAATTTCGCGCTGAAGAAATTATAATCTTGTCCTCATTAAAAAGTGAGCAAGTCTGCAATACACTGGGTATCCTATGGAGTACATTGAGGGAAGATAACATGCCATTTATTTTAAAATCAAATATGCATACACAGGATGTACATCAATTTTAGACTTTGTAGTTCATCAAAGGCTTTTGATGATTGTGCAACAAAGTCAAACAATTGTATCTGACCATTTTATGAATGATATGGCTGCAAAGCTCCTTCAAAATTTGTATTGGAAATACTGCTACTGGAAGATGAAATCATTGAACATTAAGATGCACCATTAACCACACAAATGAATGGTTTCCTGGATTGGGTTTGATGGGTGATATATACAAGTATGGCACAAATAGAGACATACATTGTACAGTAAATCAATCCCTTCATTCAGCTGTCAGTGCACAAAAATGTAAAAAGGCATATCAAAGAGAGAATATATTCATACAAAGAAATAGGTTCTTTTTGAATGAAACCATGAGTGATTTACACTTAATACAAATTACTAATTGTATTGAAAAAAGCACACATGAGTACTGTAAAAGTGGAAATTTTCGCGGTGTTGAAATTTTCGCGCATTTCGCGCAACCAGAAACTAGCGCGAAAATAAAAACACGCGAATATTTTTGCTTGCCATACGTTCCTGTGCGTGATGTCTTGATTCCGCGGAATTAAAAACATGCGAAACTCTTCTGACCCGGCCTAGCGCGAAAAATTAGTCGCGCGAAAATATCCACTTTTACAGTAGGTGCTTACTGAGATAATGAAAAAAAAAATAGGAACGTCACCAATGATAGGAACATACACGTGTACAAATTGTACATGAACATGTACAATTGTACTTGTAGGAAGAAGTACATGTGAGATGTCTACTGAACTTGTAAACTATTGAAATGCAAGTGTGCCTACACTGTACATCCATGCTTCAGTTCATTACTTTGCTATACATGTACAACCTGTAGTGTATTAAAGCCTGTAGGTCTTTTAGAGAGTTCAATCTAAAGCTGTATCTACCAGGTATACAAGTACTTCAACAGTACCACTAGGAATTTCACATACGATCTATATTTGTATCATACTACGTTGTACATAATCCACTACTCTCGATAAGCCTGCAGTTAACATCCACTGTACGTTTTGATTTATTGTACATGTTGCTGTACAACTGTACTTTGGAACAGAGTACACTCTTACAAGCACACACAAACACTGCACACTGTATGCTGGGCATAGATGTACATACAACCACTGTAGGTACATCTCCTACTGTGGAAGTACAATGGCCTTTATTCAACCAACTCAATGTTTATTTGAGGAAGTTAACAAGTGGGATGTAGGGGTGTCACCATTGTCCACTTCCATTTTACACTGAGAGAAGTTTGAATGTGAACCACATTGGAAGGGATTACTGTGACAGTTGAAATTCACAGCAGCACATTAAGTGAATCAGACAAAAAATATACATGTGTAATGTTGTACTAGTGTTTGTACATGTACAATATGCTGTGCTGTGTGGTACGGCATTGTAGTGCTGTTCACTGTAGAACGAGGGAAGTGCAACAGTGCAAATGGTGAATTGCACGGAACATGTACAATGTAATCCCTCACTATTTCACTGAGCTACAATAAACATACAGAGTGTATTGAGTATTCAGCTGTATGCCAGCACAGGGGGCAGGGGGCTACAAACACACTTGCTCAATGGCCCGGCCTGGGGCAACTAAAACTCACTTCTGTACGAGCTGAAATTTTTGCGAATTGCTACTTGGAGAACATTTGCGCGTGTTGTTAATTTCGCGGCTGCGACGGTCTAACTGAACGTAACTATCTGCGCGTTGTTATTTTCGCGGTTCAAAGGCGATTCGCGAAAATAAAACCACCGCGAAAATAAAACCACCGCGAAAATTTCAGCTCGTACAGTATCTGGCAAGGAGTACGGTATCAATGGGAACTTGCCTTCTTCTACAGAGTAAGGGGTCTGTGCCTGCATGCCCAGTTGGGCAAGTTGGAACAAGTTTCTTTCTATTGTCTTGGATATTAAACCATTTTTGGAAACAAGTACACTGGACACAGATGAATGGTAGTCTCCTATTTGTTATTACATGTAGTACTACAAATGTATGTGCGAAAAAAAATACAACATTGTACTGTAGAGGAAGTCTGTAAAATCAAAAACCTAGCAACAATCATAAAAATTCTGACATCTGAATCCCCTCAGTAAATGCTATCCCCTCAACAAATCAGTATCGAAAAGCGACAACTCGAAATGCAAATATGTGACATGACATTCAACATGTGTTGTGGATCCTGTACACGTATATCTCTGGTCTGAAATTATCCTCCTTCTCTTCATTTTCAAATTCTATGTTTCGACCAAAAGATACATTGTACATTGATAGTCACTTGAGGGCAATACAGTGTAGGCCTACATGTTTGTACACAATGTATTTCTGACTACAATAGGACGCGGACCCGCAGAAAACCTGGGCCTCACACTCAGTTTCTAAAGCGAGTGATGTCATCGATGTATTACCATGGATACTTTCATTGTAATGTCATAATTTGCCTCTTTCTGCCTAGCCTCTAGCACACTACATGTATAATACAATGTACAATGTACATGAACACTGTACAATCTGACTATAAAGGGTACAATATCACATTATTTATCATCCAAAGCAATAGATTTCACTGCTGTCATCACAGAGACTTCTCAATTACAATTTTTACAATCAATCAAAATCCGTTATCATACCCCAATGCTATTCCACCTTTATAGTAGATATCAAGAACCTCTGCATCATATTTCTTTAACAGAAAGAAGAAACACCCGCACTAAAAAAAAAAAGAACAAAACTTCTCCCTCTCTCTGGGATCCCCCCCCCCAAAAAAAAAAAAAAAAAAAAAAAAACCCTATTATAAAAATAACCACGAATTAAACTCACAACATACTCCACAATTTTCTTCCACCAAGAACTGGCTCAGAATCAAAAGATGTGCACTGCATTAGTCACGTTGCCAAATTAGTCATGTCGTGTCTATGCGAGACAATGAACGACTCAACGAGCCGTCTTCATCTTCATCTAGATGTGTAAAATATTCTCTGTGCAATGCATACCAAGATATGTATTCACATATCGTATCATATCTGATGATCTGAGCAGCATATCAGTTTCAATATTGCACAATCCTATGAGATGAACTAACAAGGACAGGAGATTACTCCTCTTTCAGCACAGGACTATATTATCAAACAGGCTACTCAGTTAACGAGAGCCTCGCAACCACACTCCTATCAGGTACCATATTCGAGAACTGAATCGCATCGCCATTCGTTCTTCCCAAGAACTGTAAGGAACTGGAATTCCCTGTCGTCAGACATTGTTTCTGCGCCATCTGTGGGATCATTTCGAAACCGTCTTAACGGTTGATCACAGTGGCTAGTTGTTTTCGTCAAATTTTCTATGTGCTTGTAAATATCTGTAAATAAATTGTATTATAATGTAAATAGCACCAGTCTGCAAGAATCTTCAGGCTATTGAAGGAGGCAGACTTAACCAGAAGAAGAAGAAGAAGATTCTGAGGAATTTATTGTACAACGTGCCAAGACATTGAATACACCACACTGTAACAACGCATGCATGGACATCTTTTGTCATTCATACTGAATGAAATAAGAATTGTAAAAAATGGGCAACATACAGTGTACATATTGTTCACATTTTATATGTCCGTTTATGGGGAAATATTGCATGTATGTAAAGGGCATGAGGCTGAATTCTTTTCTTCAAAATTAATTGCACTATACACACATACAGTGGACAATGTAGACCCTACAACTGTTATGTACAATGTACAAAGTGCGTATCATCAGCTTTAGTCAACAATGTATTAAAAGTACAAGTTTGAAAAAGAAGTTACAACTTGCTGCAGGCAGTACGGTATACTTTGTACAACCTATTAGACAGGGGTGCACACTAACCCATTTTTTCTGCCGGTCCAACCTGTCTCTGTCGGACCGGTAAATGCCCCGTTTTACCATTTTTTACCGGTCCGAACAGAAAATTTACCGGTCAACAACGACAACCTAAAAAAAATTAAATGACTTGCAAACTTATTTTCTTGTTTTTTATGGACGTACCCCCTTACCCATGTACATTTTACAGATTAATATTTTCGATTTTTTTTAAAACTTGCATTATTTATTGCACAAGAAATTTTTAAAAAAGATAGGAAAAAATAGAATGTTTATTTTTGAATTACAGTGTAAAATGATAATGAACAAAATCAAATTGTATCAAATGCGTTTGTGACTTTTTCTAAACAGCGGCGCACGAACTTGCTGCGTAACCTGCTCTTGGTGGTCAGTTGGATTGCGACGATTTAATGAATTATTTTAGCTGTGATATTTTCTGATGCACGCGCTTCAAGGGGTTCTTTATTTTTTTCCCGAAAATCTATTCGCATTGTGTATGCGTTCTTAAAGGTACACGACATGCAGGGCCGAATTCCGAATCCTTTTTGCGCCCATTTCCACCTCAAATATTAGCGGGATTGTGACGATTTCATAAATTACTTCGGCTGTAATATTTTCAGATGCAAGCGCCAAAAGAGGTTGAAAATGTGTCCTTTATTTTTCCCGATAAACTCTTCGAATTTCGTAAGTGCGTTCTTAAAAAAAGATGCACCACATGGCCGAATTCATGATACTTTTTGCGCCTATTTCTACCTCAAATATCAGCAGGATTGTGACGATTTCATAAATTACTTCGGCTGTAATGATCTTTTATGATGCAAGCGCCAAAAGAGGTTGAAAATGTGTCCTTTATTTTTCCCGATAAACTCTTCGAATTTCGTAAGTGCGTTCTTAAAAAGATGCACCACATGGCCGAATTCATGATACTTTTTGCGCCTATTTCTACCTCAAATATCAGCGGAATTGTGGCGATTTCATGAATTACTTCGGATGTAACTTTTTGTGATGCACGCAACGGCGAGAATGGTTGAAAATGCGTTCTTTATTTTTCTCCCCATAATCTCTTCGCATTCCGTACATGCGTTCTTGAAAGGTATACGACACGGCAGAATTCACGATCCTTTTTGCGCCTATTTCTACCTAAAATATCAGCGGGATTGCGATGATTTTATGAATAATTTCGGCTGTAATCTTTTATGATAACGCGCCAAAATGGGTTGAAAATGTGTCCTTTATTTTTCCCGGATAAACTCTTCGCATTTCGTAAATGCGTGCTTAAAAGATATACGACACGGCCAAAAATCATGATTCTTTTTGCGCCTATATTGTTTCCTCAAACTTCAACGGGATTGCGATGATTTCATTAATTATTATTCGGCTGTAATCTTTATGATGCACGGGCCAAAAGGGGTTGAAAATGTGTCCTGTATTTTTCTCCCAATAATCTCTTCGCATTTCGTACATGCGTATACGACACGGCTGAATTCACGACCCTTTTATCGCCTATTTCTACATTAAATATCAGCCGAATTGTGGCAATTTCATGAATTACTTCTGAAGTAATCTTTTGTGATGCACGCACCAGCTAGAATGGTTGAAAATGCGTTCTTTATTTTTCTTCCCATAATTTCTTCGCATTCCGTACATGCGTTCTTGAAAGGTATACGACACGGCCGAATTCACGATCCTTTTTGCGTCTATTTCTACCTGAAATATCAGCGGGATTGCGATGATTTCATGTATGACTTCGGATGCAATCTTTTATGATACACGCGCCAAAAGGGGTTGAAAATGTGTCCTCTATTTTTCCCCGATAAACTCTAATTCGCATTTCGTATATGGGCAATTCCACGGTAACTGACGTTACACGTAAGGATTTTCATGAAATTGTTTACCTTGTAGTTTTGTGAATGAAAGCACCTTGGGCTTGCAATTAGCATTGATGAATAAGTTCATAAGAATGAAGAAATAGGTGGAAAGTTTTTCTCTCAAACTGCATTTCTTATCACATAGCAAGTGAAAATGTGTCGGTAACTGACGTTACGGAAAAAGGACATGGGAAATTATGGTGTAAATGTAAATGGAAATATCTCATGTCCCTGACTTTTAGCCTTAATGTGTTTAATATGGCAATACACCTAGGTTCTTAGGAACAGGTGTGCAAAATTATGTGCACTTTAGTTGTCTCCTTTTACCACCATGCCAATTTCAGTGAAGGCATGACGGTAACTGACGTTACGTAACTGACGTTACGCTTACATTTGCCATAGGGTTTACACATGCAAAATCATGATTGGGAATAGCTATGTGATATTTCATAATTCTGACCACTCAGAATGATTTGGTTGATATGGAGTTATACCTTGGTTCATCAGTCATAAATACACAATGAAATGAAACAGTAGTCCATTTTCTTTGTGTTCTATGAAAACTTAAAGGTAAACATGTCAGTAACTGACGTTACACATACTTTGCCGTGGGGTTTACAGAGAACTAATTTATTTAACAGGTTATTATACTGCTGCAATGTACCAGTGACAATCCCAGGCAACTACAGCAACAAATTAAAACAAAATCGAAAGACACAAATAATATTGGGTGGGCCCATAGGGGGCACCCCCCCCCCCCCCATGCCATAGCACAGTTGGGCAAAAATAATGTAAATGCACAAGAGGATATTTCTTGACATTTGTCTGAAGATTTAATTTTTATTCAACATTTATGATTACACAGAGCCATTAATAGATTAAGCAGTTCCAAGTATGAATTAATTGACATGGCTAAGGGCTTTTTTGTTTGTTTGTTTGTTTGTTTTTTAATGAACAGGAAAGTTTTTATCTACATAGAGTGCTCCACCCATAATACCTTGTAGTACTACACAAAACATGGATATTTTTGTGCTTGAAAAAAAATATCAAAATATCTTCCAGGTCATGGGGGAAAAAACATGTATCAACTCAAAAATATGCATAAATATGTATGAAATCTATTGTGATATATTTCTCCTTCTTTTCTTTATTTTACTCGTGATGATCTCCATCATCAATTGATTTAAATGAAAACTGTCGCACTTTTAATATTTCTCTGTGAAGAAGAATAATAAATGCTTTTTTGGTCAAAAGAGCATTATTGTTTTATTCCTAGCTTGAAGTAATTTAACTGTTTTTCTTTTCCTTTTCACTGATATATCACAGCTTGCTAATCCATTCGAGATACCAAGAAATCAGACTTTGCAACGAAAGAATACTAAAATCAATATAAAAAACTCTTCCTGTTCATAATTATCATGTGTTGTATTACAAAATGTCCCTGCATGAATAGAATAAAGTAATCAACAAATACACACTGTATGAACATTTTTTTTAAACCCTATAGAATCCTCTCTCACTTTGAGCAACATCAGTGTTAAGTTTCAAACAATAATGAGTTCATGCCTTACGTACACAAGATGAGCCATGTTAACTACACGAGAAGAAATATCTGTTTGTGCATTTGCCTTGAGGTAGAAACTTGACTAAGCTTCCTGAAAAAAAAAAAAAGAAAAATGCCAGCAAAAGCAAACATTGGTGAAGATTGTTAAACTGTTGGTATACAGCTGTGCAGAAGTTTGTTTGTTTGTTTGTTTTTTGTAGAAAATGTGGTTAACATGCAATCATGTCACTGATTAGGCCTACAAACTTTGGTAGCTTTATCATCTTGTAGGACTGGGAATGTACTGATTTGAGTGCATATATACTGCATGTGGCAAACTAAACTTCCAGATGATTTAACCTTAAACTTGTGCTGAATCAAAAATTGAAAGCTCAAGCCCCCCCCCAAAAAAAAAGATAATCATGGTAAATGAATGAATAAATGAATTTAGAAATAAAATAAAATAAAAAAAAATATATCCATGGACATACCATGGTATTAATGACATCATTTCCTATGAAAGGGATTGCTGCTCTTTGTTGTAAGTTGACTTCCCAGATGTATTGAAATGGCCAAAAGTCAAAAAATTTGCCTCAGTTATAATTACTGTCATGGTAACTGACGTTACATACTCGTGTATGACGTTTCGGTAACTGACGTTACACATTTTGTAGTGTTCATTTTGACTCTCCAGTATGCCAAGTATCCTTATTTCTGGTATTAAAATAAAGGCATATGGGCATACATTAGAAATCCCAAGTTACATCATACAGCTCACTTCCTTTGATGAATAAACTTAAAAATTCCTTATTTTTGGTAACTGACGTTACATCCATCATTATCAAAGTAATTAACAGTTTTTATCAAATTCTTTAAAGCTACCAGCTTTTTTTTCTATCGTGTGGTAAAAGACTTCTCTGGTAACAGCATACATATGAAAGATTGTTGTTTAGAGTACTAATAAAGTGGATATACAGAGAGTAAGTTATGCGACAATACACTCTTTTCACCATTGAGTTATAGGCATATTTTGGCAGCCATTTTGAAAATCAAAATGGCCGCTTTTAGTGAAAAACATAATGATTCTTAAAACTTCAACTCAAGTACTGTCTGAAAATGTATGGTGTTTGAAACAAATATCATTTTGAATTTTTGGCACCTGTGTCCTAGTTACCGTGGAATTGCCCACATGCGTTCTTAAAAGATACACGACACGGCCAGAAATCATGATTCTTTTGCGCCTATCGTTTCCTCAAACTTCAACGGGATTGCGATGATTTTATGGATTATCATTCGGCTCTAATCTTTATGATGCACGGGCCAAAAGGGTTTGAAAATGTGTCCTGTATTTTTCACCCAATAATCACTTCGCATTGCGTATATGCCTATACGTCACGGCCGAATTCACGATCCTTTTAGCGCCTATTTCTACATGAAATATCAGCGGGATTGCGATATGTCATTAATTATTTCGGCTGAAATCTTTTGCGATACATTCACCAGAAGGGTTGAAAATGCGTTCTTTATTTTTCTCCCGATAATTTCTTCGCATTTGTGCATGCGTTTTCAAAATTATACATTGCATGCAGGGCCGAATTCGATATTCTTTTTGCGCCTATTATTGTTTTCTCAAATTCCAACGGGATTGCGAAATTTTCATGAATTACTATTCGGCTGTAATCTATATGATGCAAGCGCCAAAAGGGGTGAAAATGTGTCCTTTATTTTTCTCCCGCTAATCTTTTCCCATTTCGTACATGCGTTCTTAAAAGGTATACGACACGGCCGAATTCACGATCCTTTTTGCGCCTATTTCTACCTCAAATATCAGCGGGATTGTGGCGATTTCATGAATTACTTCAGATGTAATTTTTTTATGATGCACGCACCAGAAGGGTAAAATGTGTTTTTTATTTTTCTCCCGATAATCTCGTCGCAGTTGTGCATGCGTTTTTGATAACCAACACGGCATGCAGGACTGAATTCAAGATCCTTTTGCGCCTATTATTTCCTCAAATTTCAACGGGATTGCGTTGATTTCATGAATTGTTATTCGGCTGTAATCTTTTATGATGCACTCACCAAAATGTGTCCTTTATTTTTTTTTTCTCCTCTATAATCTCTTCGCATTTCGTACATAAGCTTTTGAAAGATACGACGCGGCCGGTCGAATTCATGATCCTTTTTGGGACGATTTCTACCTCAAATATGTAAGCAGGACTGCAATGATTTCATGATTTTTTTTTTCCTCCCAAGTATTATCTATTCACATTTTGTGCATGCGTTCTTAAAAAGTACACGGAAGAGCCGATTTCGTGATCCTTTTTGCGCCTATCTTCATTATGAGACCATTCTGAGCGAATGAAAATATTCATTTGTGAAATGACTGTGTAAAATGAAAATGAACGCAATCAGATCCATTTACTGTATCGCTGAATATCGAATGTGTTTTTACTTTTTCTAAAAATCGACACAAGTAAATTAGTTCTAACATAACTGCCACGCTGCTGCGAAGCCGGGATCGGATCGATCTTGCGTTAAAAAATCATGAGTAAAATGACCCAGAAATGCGTGCGCTTCTATCAATGCTTCTTGTCTGGCATGACCGCCGATCGCAAGCAAACGAAAAGCAGTTACACTGTACATGTTCTGCATGTATTGCATTGCATGGCAGTGCGTGAGCAGCGCCAAATGCGCAAGCGAGGGCGAATAACTGGTCGACTGCTAGTGCTAAAAACTAATGTACGAGTATGTTTACTGTACAAAGTGCACCGGTAGACATAAACGAAAACTTGCGTAAAACTTGTTGAACAGTGCGATATCTTGCATTCTGTTTCTCCCTGATCGGGGCTGCTCTTTTTCTTTCTACTGACCCCACCAATGCTTTTTTTTTTTACTGGTCATGTCGGACCGGTAACTTGTGGATTTCCTGAAAAGTTACCGGTCCGACAGTGACTTTTACCGGTCTTTGACCGTCGGACCGGCGCCAGTGTGCAGCCCTGTATTAGACATCTTGAGATATACAATTGTAGGTAAAATGCATTCCTGCATTGCACCTATACTACCCCATTTGGTACATTTATGTATAATGTACAATGTTGTACTTAAAGGGGAAGGCTAGTAACCGATCAGTGGGAATCAGTGGAAATGCTGGGAGATGATTGTTCCAATCCTTATGGGATTCATTCAGGAGTTCATCATATCTATTGTTGTGTGAAAATGATTTGCTTCAGAATGGTCTCATACTCAAGTAATGTGCAGTTTAATGCTTCCAGGTTAGCGTCCCTGGTCAGTGACGGAGCATTAATCTGCACATTACTTGAATAAGAGACCGTTCTGAAGCAAATCATTTTCACACAACAATAGATATACAATGAACTCTTGAATGAATCCCCTAAGGATTGGAACAATCATCTCCCAGCATTTCCACTGATTCCCACTGATCAGTTACTAGCCTTCCCCTTTAAAAGGAACGCAAACCCAAAGAACAATGTGGATTCAGTGAAAGCAGCAACGTTGGTAGAACAACACATCAGTGAAAGTTTGAAGAAAATCGGACTTGTATCGATGCAAAAGTTATGAATTTTTAAAGTTTTGGTGTTGGAAGCTGGATGAGGAGACTACTACATTATTGTAGATGATATGACGTACGAGTGGACAACAACGTAAAGAAAATATAAAGAAAATTCCACAAAAATTCATTTTTCATGAAAATTACAAAATTCCATCAACTTGATACTGACACATGTTAAGGGTACAATTATTCCCCCTGTTTTTTGAAAGCGGTTAGTCAAGCGCTCTTTCATAACGCTAGAAAAGTGAATTTTTGTTGGAATTTCCTTTATATTTTCTTTGTATTGTTGTCCACTCATACGTCATAACCTCTCGTAGTCTCCTCATCCAGCGGTTTCAACACCAAAACTTTAAAAATTCATTACTTTTGCATCGATTGTCCGATTTTCCTCAAACTTTCACTGATGTGTTCTACCAACGTTGCTGCTTTCACTCAATCCACATTGTTCTTTGGGTTTTCTTTAATGTACATTGCATGTACGACAACATGTACAATTGTGTACAAAGCACCGCAATGTGTTCTTGTTCAGTCAAAAATGAGTTTTAATACATTGTAGCTGCTGCAATACAATGTACTGTACACTATTGTATCTTATTTTATAAGATCCTGATAGTTTTGACAATTATGTATTTCCCATGTTGTCCTTACAATGTACTACATGTACAAATGTACATGTGTACATGTACTTGGTCTTAAAAAGGTCCATACAAAGCACTATCAAAGTGCCATGAAATATGCAATTGCACCAGACTAAAAATAAAATCTACAATGTATTATGTATTAGTGCTTGCGTGCAGATTCATGGGATTGACTGAATGACTGCAGGTATACTCTATACTGTATACGGCATTATGTAATTAGCGAGTCTAATTTTTTGCGAATCAGGACTTTCCGCCAATATTGCGAGCTTAGTTAAACTTGCGGTTGTTGAGTACCACTGTACTGAATGGAGAATGCGTGCATGTCACATTCATGTTGAGATCAGAGTTAATATTTCTACATGTACATGTAGGTGTTATTAAATTCACGAATAGCACCTGACTGGTAAAGTTCAGGTACAGCTGTAAGTAAAAACCCTCGCATATCATTTGGTGTATCTATAGATTTGTCTGTGGCTGTGGTGATAACATGCTTCTAATAGTCATACGTGTACTGTTTTCGATATCATTTGCAGTTATCTTCATGGTGTGCTCTTTCACAATACATCATATTATTTAAACATTACAACCAAGGGGATACATCTGTATCATTGTCTCTCTCTTTCTTGGTTGACACACAATTCTATGTCTGACTCAGCTCGGTACAAAAATGGACTTTATCATGAAAATGGAAACTATAAATAGGGTTGATAATCATGGTACAAATATTTTCATGAAAAACACACAAAAAAGCTGTGAGCTATCGTAAAAAGAATAACACAATAACATAACCCACACACTGTACACTATAAGTGAGGAAAACAACAAAAGTAAAAAACTGCCTCCTAACCCTTCACAAAATACAGAGCCTGTACAGCATATTGTACACTGTATGTAAAATGCTGTATGAAAAATGCAGAATATTTTTATAAAACATGAGTACAGTCCATGGTATGACACAATGAACAGCTCATCACTATAAAAAGCATTCAGAAACGATAATGTATGATAAACAGTACCCATGGATCCATCTTTACATCATATCTCTCTGTCTACACACTCACACACACACACACACACACACACACACACAGCTGTACAAAATTGGTAAGACAGGATACAGGCTAATTCAGTCACTGAGCGATGACTCGCTACTGAGGGGAGGGTTCAGGAAAAGACAAGTGTCCTTTTGTGTGATTATATCACCTCATATCCACATCCACCCCACACCACAAGTACATCGAACATCGTATACTGTATGATGTACACATGCATGCTGGTACATGTACATAATATTGTGTACAATAGTTAAAGTGGACTTGCTGTCAACTTGCAATAGCATTACTGTACGTACCATACAGTTATGTATGTATCGTATGATACATTTTACAACTTGTAGATAAATTGTACATAATTTGTATTGCTGTATTCCTTGGTCTTCTACACTTCTTTAATCTGTTTCAGATATTGTTTTGTGGGCTATAATATCACAAAGGCTTCCATTATACACAATTAAAACCTCTTTAAATTATATTAGATATATGTGATTGAAATAGGAGCAAAGTACATTGTACAGTGTACACTATATACTAGTAGTGGCGTATACATGTGTTGTATGAGTTTGACATACTTAACTTGTACTGTAAGTACATGTCCAGTGTCATTAAATGTTTGAATGCATTTTATAATAACAGAATGAAATAAATAAAAAGTATGTATCATATAACAGCGTACATCAATATAATGCACTCATATCAGTACGATACATGTATAATTTACAGATGTACATTGTGAAATTCAAGTATATATTGTGTTAACAAATTGCCATTTCCTCTTGTTATGCCTATGATAACTAATTAACTTTAAGGTTTATGCTTGTAAAATTAGCAAATTCCAGTCAAATTTAAACATAACATTGTATCATGTGACAATAAGTTTCCTATCGTATGTCTGGTTGGTGAGATGACCTTAAAAGCTCAGTGATATTAAACTTAAAGGGATGGTACAGTATTGGTAGAGATGAAGATTTCAAGAGCTTTTAACCTTTTACAAGACACTTTAGAAACCACATATGAAATGCTATAAAGAGCATACATGCACCATTCTAAGAGGAATTTGAAGGTTATTTTATGAGAATTGGTTTTGAAATGGCTGGGATATCCAAAAATAAAATAAAACAAAGCGATCCTAATAAAAGCTGGGTCCCACCTTCTATTAGTATTGATCACTTTGTTTAGGATATCTCAGCCATTCCAAAACCAATTTTCATCAAATGAACAATGAATTCCTGTTGGAATTACACGCTCAACCAAAACTAAACCATCCCTTTAAGAAGTGGCTCTTCTGCAGTGCTATGGCTGCTACACTGTAACCTGACTCATTTACAAATAAAAGCAAAGATCATAAACATCGAGGACTCTCTCAGAGAGAAAATCACATGTATGTACAATGTACAAAATTACGTGTATTGTACAGTAGCTACAGTATCATTGCAAAAAATGACACCTTCCACTGGTCTAGTATTAAAAGTGGTTTTTAAAAAGTACAGGGTGCATTAGTGTTTTACCCTAACCTCTTCCATTTGTTGATAATAAAATCAATTAAGTACTTATCTGTGACTTGTTACAAATTTAGAAAATTTTATGAGGATTACAGTCTGTACAAAGAGTTTTCAGAGTGTGCTCAGAACAATGTGGCCCAGGCACACACGTACATGTACAGTATTGTATGTACACAGCCATAAAAGTGATAAACGAAGATACTGAAGTACAGGAAAACAAGTACAAACTACTAGTAGTCCTAAACATCCTCTCTTCTTCCTTTTCTAAAAATTCTTATAATACCAAAACATTTAAAAAATGGCTGTTCTCAAGGACTTTTGAAAAATGAACACATACAATACGTTGTACACTGTCCAATGTACAGTTTGTACATAAACATGCCGTATCCTAATTCATCCCTACTAGATGTATATGTACACATTGTAGTTCTGTCGCATTATCTGGGACACTCACAGAATTCCTGTATCAATCGCTTCCTTTAGATGTTCCCCTCCCACTCCGGTTCATAAGGGTTGTGTCATTCAAGCGCATCCGATGCTCAAAGCAGCGGCATTCCAGAAAAACCACTTAGCAAACACATTGAAACTTCTCACTGAATATGGCCACAATACCATTGTGTCTATATACACACTCCTCAGGTGGGCAAATTGTATTATAACTACACACTGTAGTAGAGAGATATTTCAAGGCATTGGAGTCACTGCGGAAGCCACCTTTGAAGCATAATTACTCATTACTGCACTATTCAGACACATGTACCATGAATGAGCTCCAAAGTGAATAGGAACAAAATGAACATACAGAAGAGAATGGAACACTACTGAGTATAACCACATACAATTGTATGTGTGTTTTCCCAAAACAACTGCCATGCATTGCACAGTTTTGTATGAGGGAACTTATTTACTATCTATGAAAAAAGTATGTTCCCTTTGCAGAAAGGCCATCATTACCATGGCACAAGCATCATGTTCAGCTTCATTTGAATTAAAGGGATAGTACAGTATTAACTTTTGGTTGTGGTGAGGATTCAGCTTTTAACTTTCTGCAAGATACGGTACTATAAAGCCACTCAATGAAATGTTATTTCAAGAGCACACACTAAGAGGAATTAAAAGTTTATTTGATGAAAATCGGTTTTGAAATGGCTGATGTCCAAAAACAAAGTAAAGCAAAGTGATCACTATTACATTGTACAAGGTGGGTCCCACCTTTTATTAGGATCGCTTTATTTTGGACATCTCAGTCTGAGCTTTTTCAAAACCAGCTTTTATCAAATAAACTTTGAATACCTCTTAGCATTATATTTTCTTTCAAATTTCAGGAGAGGTTTCTAATTATCTCAAAAAAATCATCACTGAACTAACATCATTGAAAATGTTAGAAACCCGAGGCCTCACCTCAACTGAAACTGGGCCATCCCTTTAATGTACAATCCTTATGACACAAATCAAACAGAATGAAAAAAAAAAGTGTGATCACTATGGTACAGTACTTTCCAGGAGTTTTTTTTTTGTTTTGTTTTGTTTTTTTCCACCAAAGTGGGCATGGCAGTCTACTACCTGAACTCACCTTTTTGACATTTACAACGTTGTATGAGTCACATTCCTTTACAGACAATGAGTTTAATCAGTTTTTGCATCTTGATGTAAAAAAAATCAGTTTTATTATCCTCCATTAACATGTATTACAAAAGAAGAAAATATTACAATAGATTTCAAAACCTGTTTAATTTTGGGCGTGTATCAATGGACGAAAAGCTCACATACAATGTATGCCTATGACACACTTATCATTAAAAAATAAACCAAAACATCATACAGTAAACTTCTCTCCTAAACATTTCATGGTATTGTCACATGTTCCAAGGAACCGAAACTACGATACATAATCCAATGCTTCCTATTAAACATATATGGTATCCCATGATGCACTATGTGACTTACATGTGACTGTTCCTCTTTGTTGTACATATTGTAAGTGTACCACGGTGTGTGAATCATTCTAATGGAATCCCTAGAATTTGCAGTTTGCTGTAGAGTCTGCTGTTTCAATTCAATGTATTGGATGGAATGGATTTTTTTCTCTTTTTTTTTTTTAGCAAGGGGTATTTTTTTTTTTGTTCTTTTGGCTTTTTGTTCTGTTTGTTTGGGGTTTTTTTAGCAGGAGGATGGGCAATGTTTGTAATACAACAAGTGTGTTTGACAACTCACAGTCAGACACATACTGTAGGTTTAAATACTCATTCATAAACTAACTGAAACTTCAGATGTAGGAAATTCAATTGTATTGACTTGAGGGAAACTGGAAAAAAAAATCAGTAGTCTCATTTGGTCCCCCAAGACTAATTCTAAAGTGCACTCTAACACAATGCTAGTCAAAACAGAAGAGGCCATTAATGATCTGACAGACATTTGCTGATGCTACAAATCTATTCCATATAACAGGAGATGAACCACATGTGCATAATTAATGTGATATTGTTAAAGGTACTAAAGCTTCTTTTTCATTTTCCTTTCACCGAAATGGGATACACTCATATTAGAAGCAGAAATGTCACTGGATGTGCCATGTACACCCTCAGTCCTGGACTACTAGTAAATATGGCATACAATGTAGTCTGATTAGTGTAGTGCAGAGATGTTCCCAATATTCTGGGCCTGCTGATATTGCACACAAATAACATGCCAACATTTTCGGGAGATACAAATCTACAAACAAGTGCAGTTATCAAAAATTGACTCAGCAGGAACATAAAGAAGAACCTATAAGAAGAAGAAAAAAATTGTGGGAAAATTTCTCCTGTTACAGCACAGTGCAGAGAGTTGCAAAGAGTTCTGTTGCAAGGACCATCGCCATATCAACCCATTGAGCCTAAATTAAAAGAGGACTACCACGGAAATCACAAAAAGAACTCCATTAATACCCAAGCTTTCTTTACAGTGCACTGTACATACACACTTGTACAGCACTACAATGGCATCACTCCTCACCCTGAAGTTTTCATGCAGTTTAAGGAGGTACAACAGAGTTTATCTGCAGACTTTCACATCAGCAAAGTGTGTGTATGTAGTACTGTCAAAAAACTAAATTTCCTGTGATATTTAACAGTGCACACATGAAAGCACGAATGTGACAATTATGGGACATGGGAATACAAGATGAAGTACCGGTATTGAAAATGTACACATAGATGTAGATGGATTCTAGACTAAGTACAGGTAATACAAAGTATCACAGCAATCCTTCAAAATTTCCGCTGCCAAATACAATCAGTGCATCTTCATACATCTATGCCTTGTACCGAATACCGGAACTTTTTCTGGTCCTTTTGTTTCCCACTTCCCTCAACATGGTCAGTTACTTTCTTGGGAAAAAGGCAGAAATGACCTAGAACAAATGGTCATCAGTGCACTTCATTAGGTCACACTGTCGGCCATGCAGTAGTACACTCAAGCAGCATGCACCATAGGGCAATTCCACGGTAACTGACGTTACACGTAAGGATTTTCATGAAATTGTTTACCTTGTAGTTTTGTGAATGAAAGCACCTTGGGCTTGCAATTAGCATTGATGAATAAGTTCATGAGAATGAAGAAATGGGTGGAAAGTTTTTCTCTCAAACTGCATTTCTTATCACATAGCAAGTGAAAATGTGTCGGTAACTGACGTTACTGAAAAAGGACATGGGAAATTGTGGTGTAGATGAAAATGGAAATATCTCATGTCCCTGACTTTTAGCCTTTATGTGTTTAATATGGCAATACACCTAGGTTCTTAGGAACAGGTGTGCAAAATAATGTGCACTTTAGATATTTCCTTTTAGCACCACGCCAATTTCAGTGAAGGCATGACGGTAACTGACGTTACGTAACTGACGTTACGCTTACATTTGCCATAGGGTTTACACATGCAAAATCATGATTGGGAATAGCTATGTGATATTTCATAATTCTGACCATTCAGAATGATTTGGTTGATATGGAGTCATACCTTGGTTTATCAGTCATAAATACACAATGAAATGAAACAGTAGTCCATTTTCTTTGTGTTCTATGAAAACTTAAAGGTAAACATGTCAGTAACTGACGTTACGTAACTGACGTTACACATACTTTGCTGTGGGGTTTACAGAGAACAAATTATTTAACAGGTTATTATACTGCTGCAATGTACCAGTGACAATCCCAGGCAACTACAGCAACAAAGTAAAACAAAATCTAAAGACACAAATAATATTGGGTGGGCCCTTAGGGGGCACCCCCCCCCCCCCATTGCCATAGCACAGTTGGGCAAAAATAATGTAAATGCACAAGAGGATATTTCTTGACATTTGTCTGAAGATTTAACTTTTATTCAACATTTATGATTACACAGAGCCATTAATAGATTAAGCAGTTCCAAGTATAAATATATTGACGTGGCTAAGGGCTTTTTTGTTTGTTTGTTTTTTAATGAATAGGAAAGTTTTTATCTACAAATTGTACATATGTAGAGTGCTCCACCCATAATACCTTGTAGTACTACACAAAACATGGATATTTTTGTGCTTGAAAAAAATATCAAAATATCTTCCAGGTCATGGGGAAAAAAAAACATGTATCAACTCATAAATATGCATAAATATGTATGAAATCTATTGTGATATATTTCTCCTTCTTTTCTTTATTTTACTCCTGATGATCTCCATCATCAATTGATTTAAATGAAAAGTATCGCACTTTTAATATTTCTCTGTGAAGAAGAAAAATAAATGCTTTTTTGGTCAAAAGAGCATTATTGTTTTATTCCTAGATTGAAGTAATTTAACTGTTTTGCTTTTCCTTTTCACTGATATATCACGGCTTGCAAATACATTTGAGATACCAAGAAAGCGGACTTTGCAACGAAAGAATACTAAAATCAATATAAAAGACTCTTCCTGTTCATAATTATCATGTGTTGTATTACAAAATGTCCCTGCATGAATAGAATAAAGTAATCAACAAATACACACTGTATGAACAATATTTTTTAAACCCTATAGAATCCTCTCTCACTTTGAGCAACATCAGTGAGTTTCAAACAATAATGAGTACATGCCTTACGTACCATAATGCAAGATGAGCCATGTTAACTACACCACACATTTAAGTGCAAGAGAAGAAATATCTGTTTGTGCATTTGCCTTGAGGTAGAAACTTTACTAAGCTTCCTGAAAAAAAAAAGAAAAATGCCAGCAAAAGCAAACATTGGTGAAGATTGTTAAACTGTTGGTATACAGCTGTGCAGAAGTTTGTTTGTTTGTTTTTTTGTAGAAAATGTGGTTAACATGCAATCATGTCAATGATTAGGCCTACAAACTTTGGTAGCTTTATCATCCCGTAGGACTGGGAATGTACTAATTTGAGTGCGTACACTGCATGTGGCAAACTAAACTTCCAGATGATTTAACCTTAAACTTGTGCTGAATCAAAAATCGAAAGCTCAATCCCCACCCCCCCCCCCAAAAAAAAAAAGATAATCATGGTAAATGAATGAATAAATGAATTTAGAAATAAAATAAAAAAGAAAAATATCCATGGACATACCATGGTAATGACATCATTTCCTATGAAAGGGATTGCTGCTCTTTGTTGTAAGTTGACTTCCCAGATGTATTGAAATGGCCAAAAGTCAAAAAATTTGCCTCAGTTATAATTACTGTCATGGTAACTGACGTTACATACTCGTGTATGACGTTTCGGTAACTGACGTTACACATTTTGTAGTGTTCATTTTGACTCTCCAGTATGCCAAGTATCCTTATTTCTGGGATTAAAATAAAGGCATATGGGCATACATTAGAAATCCCAAGTTACATGATACAGCTCACTTCCTTTGATGAATTAACTTAAAAATTCCTTGTTTTTGGTAACTGACGTTACAGCCATCATTATCAAAGTAATTAACAGTTTTTATCAAATTCTTTAAAGCTACCAGCTTTTTTTTCTATCGTGTGGTAAAAGACTTCTCTGGTAACTGCATGCATATGAAAGATTGTTGTTTAGGGTACTAATAAAGCGGATATACAGAGAGTAAGTTATGCGACAATACACTCTTTTCACCATTGAGTTATAGGCATATTTTGGCAGCCATTTTGAAAATCAAAATGGCCGCTTTTATTGAAAAACATAATGATTCTTAAAACTTCAACTCTAGTACTGTCTGAAAATGTATGGTGTTTGAAACAAATATCATTTTGAATTTTTGGCACCTGTGTCCTAGTTACCGTGGAATTGCCCCATAGCAAAATCAAAGGTGATGCACAAGGTGTGCTTGCCTAGGAACACTTCAAATTAGTGCAGTGAGCCAGTGATGGACAGGTTTTGCAGTCAGAAACGCAAATTTGTCCCATGGACATTGTGTGATGACTTGCTATGAACTGCGAAGTCCAAGCAATCATGTCTCATGTGAGTGAAATGTAAAATTTGCAGCAGAAAGAAGAACTATTTAATGTTTCCTGGCCGTTTCTGAGAAGTATCCCTGTATAATGTAATGTATTGGTAGCTTTCCCTCCAAAATCCTTTTGATGGGATTTCAAAGGGGATGGCTAGTAACTGATCAGTGGGAATCAGTGGGAAAGCTGGGGGATGATTGTTCCTATCCTTGTGGCATTCATTTAAGAGTACATTATATACTGTACGAGCTGAAATTTTCGCGGTGGTTTTATTTTCGCGAATTTCGCGAATCGCCTTTGAACCGCAAAAATAACAACACGCGAAAATAACAACGCGCAAAT
Organism: Diadema setosum; assembly: GCA_033980235.1. Classification (NCBI taxonomy): domain Eukaryota; kingdom Metazoa; phylum Echinodermata; class Echinoidea; order Diadematoida; family Diadematidae; genus Diadema; species Diadema setosum. The sequence continues at coordinate 20,152,753 of CM067065.1, forward strand.
AGTTACGTTCAGTTAGACCGTCACAACCACAAAATAAACAACACGCGCAGATGTCCTCCTAGTAGCAATTCGCGAAAATATCTGTACACGAAAATTATTTGCTTCAGAATGGTCTCATATTCAAGTAATGTGCAGTTTAATGTTTCCAGGTTAGCATGCCTGTACAGTGATGGGGTGATCGTTAACAGGGCTAAATATAAGACCATTATGAAGCAAATGATTTTCACACAACAATAGATATATACTAACAGTAATGTACACTTTACTCTTAAATGAATCCCACACAGATTGGTACAATCATCCGCCAGCATTCCCACTGACCAGTTACTAGACATCCCCTTTAACTGGAAGTGATGAGTAGATCAGATTAATTTAAAGTACAATCTACACTGACATTTCTGTCAAAGAAGGTATAGAATTATATTTACAACTGTACAAATGCCCAATCAATGATGTGGTTGAAAAAGCAAGCCACCTATACTGTAAAACGAGGAATGTTCGCGTGCATTTTAATTTCGCGAATTTCGTGAGCGCCAAGATTTGAAAAATTGAGATGCACAGGAAAGTTCTTGTCTACACTATATGCACTGAATGCCAGTGGCAGTTCGCAAGAATTTCATACCGCAAAAGAGGCCATCAGCTCCAATTCGCGAAAAATTCATGCCGCGCATATATCATGTTTTACAGTAATTCAACCAGTTTAACACTGTCCTTTCCAGGGTTCCATCGCCGGCTTCATTTATTAGAAACCTGTGCTTTTGTACAGAATTGCATTTTGGCATGAAAGGTCTATCGTAAACCTAACTGCGACCAGCAGCCCCAACGTACAACGTACAGTGTTGGGGCTGCGCCGTTTTGGCCTCGATATTTTAATGTTGTACCAAACGGGTGCCGTTCCGGCGCTGTATTTCCTTAATTTTTCAACAAAAACTACTGGCAATACTTACATGGGTGGACTAAACCTAAATGATTCTTATCGGCGACTGTTTGATGCATTTCATTGCTTATGATGCTGAAAATGCTGTCTTATAAGGCAAATATCTTCAGCTCACCGATGCTCACTAAAACTCACAATCACTTGCACATGCGCACACAATGCATTCAGTGCAGTGCATTGACAGCTGTATTACTCGCTACATGATGCATATTCACCGTGCTATGATGCATTATTCATATCCTTTTGCGTCCGTAACGTTGACGTCATTGTTTACGCATGCGTAGATGCGTACTGATGGATAAACACGTTCAAAATAGCAGCAAAGCTCTCCACTAGGGCAGACCGCCTACTCCTAAAAAATGTGGAAAATTATGCAGTTTCCAGATAAATTGGTGAGAAGGACCAAGGCAATGGGGTAGTGTATATTTCATTTTATATTGTCACTGTGTTTATGATGGACATTTAGCTATGGTTTATTTGTGAAGTTGCCGTATATGTGGCAATAGGGAGTAGTTCGTGATTCTCACTTGAACGAAACTGCGGGGTAGCCGCCAGGACCCCGCCGCAGAGCGGCGGGTCTCCGGGGCTATCGTAAACCTTGCTTGGTGTGTGTGTTTTAACTCAAGATGGCCTAGAGTAAACACGCCTGTCTGTGGTAGTGGCAGGCCTTGTACATGGTGCCTACAACTGCGGCAGGGGCAGTTTCATTCACTGTTGACAAGGCCCAATTAGGTGTCACTTCCTATAACACTTGCAAGTAACTCAGGACTGCTTGTGTTCTTAAAACCATGTACACTAGGACTGAGCACAGCTGTTCATGGGCCGTTTTATTGATGAATGAAAGTGCCCCTGTCAGAAATAGGCACCCTGTCGCAAACCCTACATCCTATGTGAATACACACCATTCCTGCTATTCTCTGATTGTGTACTACACTGTACATTTCACAAATATATCATCGATTGGTCATTTGTCATTGGTATCACATTCACCTGTAGTGTACATCTGGGTTTGCACTGGTGCTGTAACCAGTGCTGCGCACGCTAGTGCAGTATCTGTTGATAACTTGCAGTAAAAGGCCTACAGCCCTACATATTATATAACACCCTATTAGAAGTTAAAACGTAGCTATCCGATTGGTCGATTGCCCATCACGTGACAATCACGTGGCGGTGAGTTGGCCCAGTCGGTAGCGCGTCTGCCTCACGATCACGGGGCCCGGGTTCGAACCCGAGTCTGGCCTGAGCAATGCTGTGTGTAAGCATACCGTCCCCTCTTACAAGAGGCAAAACACTCTGTCCCTCGGATAGGACATAAAATGGAGGTCCCCTGTATGAAAGAGTAACAACTCGTGCACGTAAAAGATCCCGCTTCATTCATCGCAAAGAGCAGGGTGTTTAACCCGGTGAAGTGGTCCCACCTCACATCCAACTGGACCACATGGAATACCAGCTTAACGTAGCTGAATATGGGCTATCCAGCCATCTCCCAGATGGAAATGAAGTAAATACACAAACAAACATTTAGTTAAATGTTGTGCCATTGGTTATGCCATTGGCTGTCAGCCGTGCAATTTTGTTTGAGCAAAAATGGATAGTGCATGACTGGCATCACCCATTTCCATTGACTCCCGTGTTAAACTCGCGATTGACTCGAAGGTTTTGCTCCATTGCATGGATCTGAGGTCACAATCAACAAACAGAAGTGCGTTCTTTTGTAACTCATTTTTGTAACCAACTTCAACCGATCGGCTTCACGTGCGTATGTAAACAGTGACTGTGACTGTGCAGCGACTCATTCGTCTTTCACGGAAAATGGTTGCCATTTCTATGCTAAATTCAAGAATTTGTGCTGTGTGGACCACATCTGTTGATGTTCAAGCAAGGTGTTGTGCAAAACAAATAGACCGTCTAGTACAACATGTACCTATTGTATTACACCAGTAGCTAGGGTATGGTCTTTACTTACAGTGCAATGCTAGGGAACAAGATTTTGCACTCGGTGAAAGATGAGGCGCACTATTCAATTCGGCTTCGCCTCGTAGTCGTACAATAGAGCGCCTCTAAAGTTTAAGTTTATCTTTCACCTTGTGCAAAATCTTGTACCATCGCACGCGACGCACGACCATTCACTATTGGGTATTGTATTTGTAATTTGGGATATTTGTATATTATTTGACGAGCTGACAATGTCGGCCCTTGCCCCTCGTTCTTAGTGATTTACAATGTATAGAATATGTGCTTGTAACGTTAGTAAAGGAGTACAGTCTCCCACTGCACTTCACTGCCACACAGCAGCCAGGCGAACAGCACAACACAGATAGCACATGCACAGACCTACCAAAAGAATACTGTCCTGTAATCTACGGATCACGGCATCCACGATCCACTCCACACAGCTCCACATCGCAGTGCGTGGTTATGCACCGTTCACTCATTGACACACTCGGTAAATCAAACTTCCGGGGTAACATAAGATCAACGTTTGTGAAATATAACGAAACCTATTGTTAGAAAAAGAGCACAGGAGATGAAATATTTACCTAGATAGGTGAAAAACGCCACATTTTGTCCCTCATACCACTGACAACGACGGAAGAAGAGCAATTTGCGCTTCAATGGTCACACGGGAAACGTTAATTCTAGTCGCCTACATTCAAGCAATTATGCGCGGTTGCACGATGCCACATCACGACATGAAACACTACGCTGAAAAAAATAGAGGGCATCAAATATATGTCATGAACCCCACGTTTTATGTTTAAATTTTACAGTCGGTAACACTTCTTCATATTTAAAGTTCAGGAATTTAGTTTACATCCGTATTTTGCGACATGACTTCACATTATAGGCATTATTATGAAAGTAGATGGATACTTTCGGTTTTTTTAATGTGAAACGCCCTGGGTGTGGTGACGTTATTGGTAGGCTCGTTCGCTGCTTGTTCTATTATGAATAGTCCCATGCTATCCAATTTAATGTAGTGACGAAAATTAACAAAAACCGTTCACATACTAGTACTCAGTGGTCCAAGTAAATGAACGTTTTAATCTACGTTCGATGCGAATATGAAAAATGCGAAGGCAGAACGTTGTGATTATCTTTATTTTTTCATTCATTGATCGTTCGTTATAGGCACTGAATTCTATACGAGATCAGTAGTAATAGGCCTGAAAAAGTCAACTATCAATATTTTGACGAATAATAACATCGCAACAAACTGGCCTGAACCTCATTCGCGGACGGGAATCAGAGAACAAGTTAGCGGGTGCGGGCAAACTCTGACACAGTCATTTCCGACGAAAGGATGGCCGTAAAACCACTTCCACCTCCCCCTCCCTCTCCCACACACAATTTTAGCATTTGTGTTCGATATATTATACTTCAATAGAATGTAAATCAAACATAGTAAGCCTGTAGTTCCAGTAGGCCAACTTCAGATCATGTGAATCAGTATGCAAAATACAGTGGGCTCTATAGTCTTTTCTTTTTTGCCACAATCAGAAATTAAACTAAAAGGCAAATTGAAAAGATGATAAATACCGTATCTATCTTTCTCTTTGTAGTATCCCATTGACCAGCAAGCAACTAATATGCACCATAGTATCTTATTTTGTATTTTTAAATGCAAAAAAAAAATTGCATCTTTATCGCAACATAATATGGCCTTCACTTCGAGGTTTCTATCTATTTTGCTTTCTAGTGCCACTTACGCACTTCCGGGGTTAAAAGTGGGGGGGGGGGGGGGGGGCAAAGTGGTGACATGTATTACTTTGTACCTGGTGCAAAAAAGAAAAAAAAAGTGGGGGAGGGGGCGAGCCCCGCTCCCCGGTTTCGACCGGCCCTGTGACAATCCCGAGTCTCATTGCTTCCCATGTCCATGCTATACGTGATAGATTATGCCTATAGGGCCATGGCCTATTCTATTATCAGTCGAGCCGAGGGTTGGAAATTATTTTAGGCCTAAAGGACATTGCAGGACGTCTTGATTGGTAGTTGCGTAATTTTTGGTTGTTGAGGCTTATAAATGATTGCCGTAATGTACCCGTTGTACGTAAGTCTCCCTTTAAAGGGAAAATCTTCTACTTCTAACACTTGATTCATGAGATTTCGTTTATTACACGGATCACGAAGTTTTGGAATATCGGTGAATTCGAGCGCCCCCATGAGATCGGAACTTTACAACAAACTGTGATGCGTCACTGCAAAAATATTCGGTCTACATATGCTATCGTCAGAGTTTGAAATTTCTTACGGCATTTTTGTTGAATAAACACAATCTCTTGATTGTGTCAAATGCTAGTTTAAAAAAAAAACATGATATTTATGGAATTAAACGGTTTTATGACAGTCTTCGAAGCTAGTGTTGTCAGACATAATCCCTTTTGCTAAAATCGCCTGATTCTGTCATCCATGTTATTGTAATAGAAAGTAAGTCACAAACACAAATGAACCTCTGAGGGTTTTTGTCAATCAATAATCCTTTTTGATTTACGTTTGATTACGTCGAGGTTAGTCAGTACATTCACAGTGTTGAAAGTGATCCAAACTTAGTCTAGCCACTCCCACCAGAAGAACGATATACTTGTCGGCATGACGATCTTCTCGAAAAAAAAATCACCAAATACAACTAAATACGTGTCCTTCATTCAGAATACTTATTTATTACGTATAACTGAACTGAGGTGTTTCACGCACCTCCTTTCCATGATTTGTGGTAGTATTCAAATACTACTGTCTGTATTCAACACTATTTTGTTCTTTTTTTTTCATGATAGATTGATTGGTTTCCCCTCTCTTTACAACTTTATCATTTCTTTTCTTTACATTGCATTAAAAACGCATGTGTATCCTGAACAAGTATTTTTTTTTCGAACTCTATCTTATTATAAAGGAAAATAATGATACAGGAAGGTCATAATTGATAGCTTCAATTTTTTTTTTCATGATTGTCATCATGATTTATTATAGACCACGTTACTTTGCAAAAGTAAATTATTTGATTACTCTGCAGTATATAATAGCTGGCGTGCATGAATAGTACACAAATTTGCACTTATGCGATGTGGTCTACAGAAAACAATTTGAAGTTATCTCGTAAAGTTCGGAGTGGAGATATATGCTTGCTGATTAAAGTCATCGGATCCGGACCGTCTCATTTTCTTTCTAAAGATTTAGTGTGACGATGAATTGCATAATCATTATACTACTAAGTATTCTACTCTTTTTATGATGGATCATGAAAAAAAAAATGCTTACAAACGGTGGGTCGTATTAACTTGTAAAACATCAAATGTAAATAATCATGACATTTCCGTGTCAGTGCCATCCATAAAGGGCGATGTTCCACTGCTCCACATAACGTCAACGCACGGAAGTGGTCCAGCTCACTAATATCCTGTAGATTTGGAAAAAAAAAGAACAAGAAAAGAAGAAAGAAATCAACAATAACACTGTAGTGATTGAAGTGTTAAGGAAACAACATTATTATATCACGGGACCCTTTGGAAGAACAGTCGCATTTTGCAAATTTGGTTTACAAATATCCTTGGGTATTGTGTATATTTTATCTGAAGACGGAAATTAAAACAACAGCAACAACAACAACAACAACAACAACAATATGCAGTTTACATACGAATGCATGTGAAAAGTAGCATATCAACCTGCTACAGAAGATGAATTATTTGTGAACAAGGATATTTGAAGACGCTTGTCATTACGAGGATGCATTCAAAAGAAACCCAGAAAAAAAGTAAAGTTTAACAAGTACAATGTGACTCAGGTCTGCATATTTCCAGTGTAAACTGGTAAATGTGATTCTAACGTGTCAGAAAATGTGTCCAAAACATGTAAGGATGAAAAACATAACGTAACGAAACTATAGAATGAACAATCGAGGTACCTTCATCGAAATATTCCGGAATTGATGAAATTCATTCCGCCGAATTCCTCCCAATATACGACTCCTCCCTTAACCTCCTAACCTCCTCCTAGCCTCACGCCCTCTGTTGTCGGCGTCCGGTTTAATTATCCCGGTCGTCATCTGACATGAACTGTCAAACATTATTCAGTTCTCCGGTTAGGCGGCTACAGGATTCGATAGATGCATATTGGTGCAGAGTATAATGTTGTAAAGACTGCGTACTGGCTGTCACTTTTTTGGTCTCCTTGTTGACGTTTCTGGCATGAACCATTGGCAAGGAGATATATCTTCATTATCCCTTTGTTTGTTTGCCACGTATATTTTCTGTTCATAGGTATGTGTGTGGAGTTTCTGCACATTAATGGCACAGAAAGGGTTGAACAGTCGAATGCATTTCTAGTTTGTTTTGCACATAATTTCATCGGTTGAATCTTTCCACCTTGTCAGTAGACATGGTAGAAGGCGTCAGCTGTTTCCTCAGTTTTTCCTACACATGCTCCTTTTATAGGGCCTACATGAAAACGTGATTCTTGACAGTCTCTTTGTTGCTGTAGATGTTTACGCAGCCACCCCTACACCTTTGTGTTGAAATACGCTCATCCACCATCGGAATCTTCCAAGGTACATTCCTATCTTCTTCTTCTTCTTCTTCTTCTTCTTCTTCTTCTTCTTCTTCTTCTTCTTCTTCTTCTACTACTACTACTACTACTTCTCCTTCTTCTTCTCCTTTGTTATTGATGTTTTTGACCTTTCTCTTGTCATCCCTTTAATGCCTTTCTTCGTATGGTTTAGCCGACTTCTGAGATTTCTTTTGCTTCATCGGAGAGTTGAATCTGGTACTGAATTCGGCGGCCCTTCTCTCATTGCATCGAACATGTCCACCTTTGTCACGCTGAACAAATGATGTCCTTCATCTTAGATGATGCTGTACCTTGAGCCTTTTGTTCATTTTCACTTGTTTTGATATCAACTGACCTATATCTCCATTCATTAATCGCATTATGTTTGAAATAATAACATGCTATCCGGTCTCTTACATGATTACAAAAATAGATGATATTTCTCTGAAGGGAAACCCATCATTGTCATTACACATGACTGTAGGTTCTGCTTTCGTCATTGTCTCGTCATAATGTCGAAGTCTTCTTTCTTTTGCGTTGTTGCTGTTGTTTTTAATGTAATGTCTGCTATCATGTGATCTTTGTCTTTCATCATCTCTCATTGCCCACCTCCTGTCTCTGCGAGCATTATCCTGCATGTGCAATTCAGGCGTCATTTCTTCACCTCACCGCTCACCGAAGCTTTGATCTTTATATTTTGTTTCATCATCTTCACCGAGGGGATTACCCCACCTTTCCTGGTCTACTCAGTTGTGTTCATCCTTAACCCGTTGTCAGCTCATTCTGCCAGATTTAATTAATTGCCGATGTTCCTTTCACATCTATCCCACTGTGTCACTGTATCTTTCACGTAATTTCTATATGCTGTTCGCCTTGACTTTCCCTCTTCAATCGGTCCACAAAAGCTGAGTGTCATGAATGATTTTCATGATATTGATGGTAAAGCTTGTTTTCCTGCTTTTGCCATTCCAGGCTTGGAGTCACTTCCTACATGACCTAGTACGTGATAGAGGAATGTATCTCGTCATTTGCAAATGCTATTCTTTCTGTTCAGTACAGTCTACGTCTGCTGTATCGTTATTCTGTCGTACTGCCATTCTGGTGACGAACAGTGATGCCAGAGCGATCGCACCCACAATATCACCCGAATTTTAGTAGGTGTCGCAATGTGTGAGCGCTTCGGCATCCCTCCGGTTACGTACAATAAATGCAGACGTGCAAGTTTCTCCGAACTTGAACATTTTCGTTCGTTAGAAGGGTCCAGGCACAAGTGCTTTCCTGGAATGCTGGATACTTGGGAACATGGAATTAAATTTTTGTTAAAAACTTTTCCGTCTTTAATATTAATGGTCTGCGTCTCTGGTCCCAAATGGGATTACAATGTAATTGCAAGGAGGATTTGGGGATGCTTCTTGTCATTCTATATCTGATGGGTCTTGTGTGATGATAAAAGATAAGACAAGTTTCCATAGTGACGAGTCATGCTGCTTTTCTCCGGCCTTTTTGTCGCTGATTTGCAGAGATTGTCAGATTGGCACTGCGGCAGTGCAGACTGTAGTTACGGTATTATCTTGCGGCCATGCAGTGTTTTCCATGGCCAAAGTAATGTGTACAGAATAGTCTATCCGACGCAGGCTGCTTTATTCTCTCGCTCAGACAAAACTTTTGTATGACTCTGAGAGAACACTACACTGCATCTTTCTTCTGCGTAGTGGCGTGTATGTCCCCTTTTACCAGTCGATGTGTTCTTAATGTCGTCTGGATCAAATTTTCATGGGGATTGCATGATGACAACTGTCCCGGATGCAGACTCTAAGTATGAACGTCATGAATAGATGTAGACGACGTCTGGAGTCTGCATCTACTTTCTTCCAATTCCTCTCCCTCTCCCCCTCCCCTGAGGCTGGCCGCCTACCAAGAAGCAAGCCAGCCTCCTCCGCTACCCACCGAGGCCTCCTCCCAAAGCATCTCCTCGGCTGCAGCGACGTCTACACTGCACCATTCCATTCCCATAGAGGGCGCTATTGTGGTCTCCCATTCCATTGCTGAGGCGCCGACTTTCTCCCATTCCATTTCGTCCGACTCCAGAACATGTGAAGTGTCGACCACTTCCCAATCCATCCGCGCCCTCACGTCCACCCACTTCGTCTGCAAGTGGGCGTGTCCCTCCCTTGGTAGCCCCACCCTGACGACGGGATCACGGCGAGTAGTCTTCCTTGCATGCCGTCTGTTCCTCCTCAATTGGAACTTGGTTCTCACTTGTTCCGATGTAGAATGACTCTCTGGTGCGTTGTCCTCAAGTCTTTGCTTCTTGTTGGATACTTGAGGATCAGCGTCGCCATCGTCTTCAACGAACTTCCGCTTGATGACGGCTCTAGTCTTTGACCTGTTCACCATAGGTACACAATAATGATTATAAACTCATGTTACTACGCCAAACTTACCACGGGGTAAATTGAGTATAATCCTAAGAAACGTTGTGTAGTTTTATAAAACTTTTTGCGATTGGTCACAAGAATGACGTGTTTTATTTTGGCGAGTGCATCGAGCACAGACTGTCTGAATGGATTATTGCAAAATTTGACCAAAAAAGAAAGAAAGAGAGGTTTCATAGTATAAATTATAACTGTATTTCGTTAAATAGGAATGCACTTAGTATTGTAAAAGGGGAAGAAAATAGTATTCTATTGAAGACATGATTTTGAGACTTACAAAGATAGAATTAATTTGTAATACAATACGGATAACTTGCAAATCAAAATGTATCAACACATTTCAAAGGTTCATTAGGACAAGTTTAACCTCTCATCTGAGGTATAACATCAATATTGATGACCAAAAACATATCAAGGAAAGTTTCTTATGTTGTGAATGTACAGGTTCAGAAAACAACAACATTAACACTAATAACATAGACCAAACATCGCAGGCTAAAACTAATCATAGAAACAATATCAAATCGAGAAAAGTGAAATCAAAAAACAAATTACTTAATCAAGACAGAACTAATATCCAGGATTTTATTTTGGATTTTTTTTTTTCTGGATTTTATTCTGCAGTGAATCGTGATGATTGACACCAACCTTGCATAAGGTCGTCGTCTTGGTCTAGCGAACTTTGCCTGAAGTGCGCCCTCTGTTGGTAGATGACGTGGTTGTTCGATCGTTGATTTTTCCGCCGGAGGGATCAGTGTGAGATAAGAGCGAGATCTTTTCGCGAGAGGAGCCGGAATGCACGGCTGTGGAGTAGAGGGTTGTAGGAAATAGTACAGTTGCATTATTATTTGAAAGCTAATAGGATAAGAAATCAGACCGAAACTGTCACATATCACTGGAACATCGTAAACTAATGGTAGATAAGGCGGCAAGAAGAATGATGAAAATGATGATAATGATGATATCAGAGATTGCTATGGTCAAACAGACACAAGGAAAAGGAGAGTGTAAACTCATCACAAAAGTACAGTACGCAAAGTTGCCTTGAAATATTTTTGATTGTTTAAATATAAAATCTTTGCTGAACACCTCCATCGGCATAACTCAGAACAATACCACATGGAACAATCTAGCAGCACAACACATCTCCTTTAAAAGAAAAAACGAAAAGGCGGACAGATTATGACGTTGTCACATACCTCGGCATTCACATCAGTCGCATGAGATGCCAAGATGTTACAGGACGCCCTCTTTAGACAAAGGTTGTCATCTTGCGATTCGGGACGTGGGCAGCTGACTTCTTCCTCGGGGTTTATCTGAGGAGGGTTTGTATTCGTCTCAGACGGCAGGGATTTCCCCTTGAGGTGTTCGTCACTGTCACTACCAGTCTAAAGGGAAGATTGAAGAATTAGAATACTTCCAAGTTGAATGAATAGGGTTGAATGTACCTTTGTTTTACAAATTAGGGCTCTGCTGGATGGCCACTACGTATTAGGTGTCCACCGAACCCAAATAGTTGATAATTAGCCATTTATTACGTTTTTTCGGATTGGCACTATTCAATCTTCAATGAAGACTGACGTGAAGTGAAAGTATATTTCTAATGTTTGCATGTTAGTACTTACTTATGTACAGACCAATATCAGCACAATGATTCTTTGAAGTACGTTACAATTAATTTGTTATGCAGCCGAGGAGAATCAAAGAAATGTGATATCTCCTTAATTGGTAGAATCAAAACTACCTTGGTAAGAGCTTGGTATAGGCTTGACGTCATTGTTTAACAGAAAGCAAGTCTTACCTGCTTAATCTCGGCAGTGGTCTGAGCTGGCTGTACCTTGTATGGCGCCCCCTTTTGGCTGGGTTCAGCTCCTTCTAAACAGAAGGTCACATGATGTGTGGTAGTACAGTGTCCTTTCAGATAGACGCCCTCTGTGATCTTCAGGATTCCCTTTAACTCTGTCTTGGTGCCAGTCTTCAGGTTTGCCAGTCTTGTTTCAGAGATCTTTGGTTGACAGCTGTCAACCCTAGTCTCTCTGGCATCTGAGTCATCGATACTTCGGTCAGTCTTCTGCTTCACTTTGCCGCCTTTTTTCACTCTTGGCTGCTGTTTGCGATCTGCCCTCGTTGGAATCGGTTCATCGCAATGCTGCAATCGCTTCAGAGTAGCAAAGTACGCTGCGTTGTTCTCCAGTTCTCCGTCGGTGAGTTTCTCCGAAACGTCGAACTTTAGCAGCTGATCAGCCACCTTACTGATGTCATTCTTGGCGGCACTCTTTGGGGAATATCTCCGTGGCACTTGAGGTCGACTGAGTGCTCCGAGATCATCGTCATCATCGGTATCGCTATCGTCAGAGTCGTAGGCGGTCTTCCGGTGACGCCAAGACGACACCGAGACGGCAAGAACTGGTTTCTCTGACGACTGAATGAGTGATGACTGAACAGCAATCTCCAGGCGCACTGACTGCAGGATATCTCCTGAGGGCGCTGTACTGGATGAAGAGTCTTTAGAGGTCACTGACCCCTTGCTGCTGCTCGTTGATGGTTCATCTTTATCCGAGTCCGAGTTTTCTGAAGCGCAGGTCTCAGGCGCAAAATCATCGGACTTCAGAAGTCTCCACATCCACTGCCCACTCCCAGACTTGGCTCGGTCAAGAAGCTTTGGCCTCTTCTTCTGAACTGTCAAGAGTTTCTATTGAGTGTAAAGAGATGAAAGGGCAAAAGTAGACAATTCTAAAATCATTGTACTACTTTTTTTTTTGTCAACGCTTGAAAAAGTCATTGTAAACTCTTCTGACGATTGGTCTGGTCTGGTCTTCCATGATTTCGCAATCAACGTTGTATTTCGATTTCTCTGAAGGTCTCCGCACACCAAGCACGGTAACGGCAACGGTCTGTTTTTGTTTTTGTATATTTTTGTTTTTTGCTATGGTGTGCCAAAAGAAACAATGTCTAGTTACAATATCACTTTTCTCCTACTAATTTAGTTACAAAATAAATCTTCAACAGGTGATTTTGCTGCTCTTGATTTAGAGGGTAGGGTAAAATTTTTGATGACTTTCTACGAAAATTATTGACTCTTTAACAGAACCAGACATGGTTTAGCAAAAAACCGGACCGTTGCCGTACCGTGCTCGTTGTGCGGAGGCATGAATGGGTCTTTATCTCTCCTTCATCTTTATTGCTTTCCTCGCGTCTCTCCCTCTCTCTTCTATCTTCTGTGCCCGTTCCCTATATTCTCTCTTTTGCTCACCTTATTCCATATCTTTATGTACACAATTTAAGTCGTCCTCTATTCTCTTCCGTCTTCTCTCTCTCCCTTTCCCCTTTCTCTCCTTCCTATATTTCATATAAATAAATAAATAAATAAATAGATAAATAAATAGAAAAAAAAATATATATATATATATATATGGGCCGTGACGCGAGAAAAGGGCCCTTAGCTCTGACGCGCACAAACGCCAGAAAACGGCGCGGAAGTTTGACAAAGCAATACGCGCAATCCAAAAGATTTCAGCTCGTTGTTCACCTTTCCTTCACGTGGAGTCAGCTCGAATCAACCTTATCAACCCGTCCACAACGTCTTTTTCTACAGCGCCTGCAGTATTTTGATTATCTGTCTCAAGGTGAACATCAACATATTGGATCCCCAATGATGAAATGGTAAGAACATACACTGAATTTGATGTTAAATTCATGGAAAAAATGTTTGAATTTCGTGCTCGGCCCGGTCAGGCCTGTGCTCAGCGCAGTCCCAATCTTTCAATTTTTTGTTGGGGATCTGCTGACGCTATCAAACGTTTCCGTAGTAGTAACGTGTTAAGCCTACGCTACATTATTGTGTCTGACGATGCGTAGATGTATGACATCGTTACATTTATCTTAACGCTCCTTTCATATAAAATGTCGAAATAAGCTACAGCCAGTGTTCACACTGTCCGTAGCAATCCTGTGTTTTAGCAGTAAGGATAATTTCGGAGTACTTTAGTTCAGGCAACAACGTAAACTGCATCATGCATGTGGTTCAGCTTTGTCTGACTTGTTCAAGTGTAACGTTAGGTTTCTGCACCCAAAGGCAAACAAGGTTGGGCCTACTTACTTGAGATTGTGACATTTGTGTAATGTCATTGTCAGCAAGATAGTTCTACAACTAACGTTACATTTTTTTTTCCTTGACAGTTATACTGCATAACTGAATTCTACATTGGTAAATCAAACTAGGTCTTAATACTTATTAATAGTCTTAATTAGATACCGGGTTGTTCTACTATGTATCAACTTTTTAAAAAAATCTGAAAAAGAATAATGGGACTAGTGTACTAACCAGTTAGAACCTTAATGAGGCTGAAGTATCAAAGGGCAAGCCCAAAAGACAAAATCAGTTCTCTCATATTTTCCACAAAAGACTCTAACGCTAAGTGCTAAACTTTGGTTACAAAGACATCTCATCGACACACTATTAGAAGTATTACCATTACATTTGTTATTCTGGTACCGGTACTGTAGAATTAGGCCTATTCATAATAAGTGTTCATTGTCAACATATGTTTCAGAGCATTGTTATAGGAGTTTTTGGGTAGGTACTCACTGTCTAAATGCCAAGGGGAGATTATTCTCCAGATTTCATGTAATGATTTAGTGACTGTGAAGGTTCTTTCACCTGTCATATCTCTGATCATTGGGTGTAGTACCGGTATTCATTTCTTCTTTTTCTTTCCGATTGAAATAAATAATTGTTGTAATACATCACTGGCAGAACACAACAACAGTCCACACAGTTGGCATCTATACCACTATTTTGATTTTTAGAATCCCACTGTACAGTCCACCTTTCAAACCCACATTAATCAGACTAAGCATTTTGTTCTCATATTTCAGGGCAGAATAAAAAATTGGCTGTGCTAGTATTCCTGAACAAGCAGACAACCCTGGGCTGCACACAGAACTGGAACAGAACCGTCAGATGGAGAGGAGACGTACTTGGTGTCTGGTAGATAAAGGATTTGGCAGGAGCAAACAACTAATTGCAGGTTTGTATTGTGCTGTGCATCAGCTAATTGCATTAATAGTATCGAATGTTGAGTTTAGTAACAACCTTATGACTGTAAAGTAGAACTACATGTATAACTATAATTTGAATTTAAAAAAAAAAAGATATCATTTGTTGTTATGGCCTATCCTTTTCATTTACTATGAATACCTGGATCTATGAACCAAATCAGAAGACATAATCATACAGTCATAATGTATTTTTGGTAATTGCATAATATGCTTTGTATTAAGATGCATCTTGCACTGGCTGATGAGGTATAGAACTAATTCATTGAGTTTACATTTCAAATCTGATTTAATCTGTTTTAATCACTCCATTTCTGTAACCTGCATGGTTCCTTTTCTTCTGCAATGACACTCTAGTATTGATTATGACCTTAAACCTTCGAAGAAATAGAATAATACATTGTACGTATCAACATTCAAAATATTCATGATTTTCAGGTCTGACTGTGACAGCCTTGAGGAGCTTTCAACAGTTTCAAAAGTCGTGGAGAAGTCATCTTCCTTCACGATTCTGGTGGGGTTGGCAATTGTAAGACGGGAAGGCGTACCTGTCCCGTTTACAGGGAGCTGTCTGAGATCAGAAAGTTTTCGTACTTTCACTTCTACCATGTTCAGCCAGGAATTGTTTGTGTGAGGGAACACCTCTGGGATAACGAAAAAAGAAAGAAAAACTATAATTGGGTTTACTCAAGACAGTTGGAGTGGTTCCTCAAAACAAACATTTACCCATCCAGGCTGATATCTACTGGATCAACACTCGACAGAGCGCTATGAATATCTTCAAGCACATCAGACCTTTCCTCTTCCAAGATGTCACTTGCCCCCAGTCCGAGAGACTGAGGCCTCATGATAGAGCTATGAAGTGTCATCCTCAACTTATTGGCATACTTGTCCAATTTATGTTTCCTACTGTATTTCACTCTTAGAGCAGATACTGGTATTGCCCTTTGGTTTGGAAACTTGGATCATGGTTGACAATGTTTCGCACCATACATGTATGCAGCATGTATGCTGCACATTATCATAACCTACAAATGTACTCGAGTACAGCTGGTTTAGCTAAAAAAATTTCACCCTATACTGAATGTCGTTGGCGAGAAGGCAGTTGTGATTATCATGCCCTCAAGACACTACTAGCTGTGGAAGACTACAGTATTTATACTCATGGCACATCAGTACTCTGCTATGAATTTACGGGTAACAATTTCAAATGCATGTTTAGATAACTTAACATTCTTAGGTTTTCTTCCAGTAGTTACCATATCCTTTATGTATTGTCTTTTGTTGACATGTGTTTATAAATGGCACTATGCAATTGCAAGTATTCATAGTTGACTTGTTCAAAAAAGTTTTAAGCATAGAAGTTTCCTCTTCACTTCCACTGTTTTGCTATCAGCTTACCAATAACGTGCAAATGATATTGTGATTTAATCAGCTCATGTATTAGTAGACTGTGGTCGATATCAATTTGAAAGTCAGTCTTTTTAGTGAGCCCAAGAGAGAAAAACTTGTATGTAGCTAGCCTCATCCTGAAGCAGTTGACATACATGTTTCTTCTATTCTGTTTTTCTGTGTCTAATACCAGGGGGACAAGGATACATATGATGACTTACTATTCTTTACATGTAGCTGAGTTTGGGCTGATATTAATGTAACTTGATTACTGTAATTTCATGAGGGTATGGGAAGCATGGAAACCAACAGAAATCTCACTTAAAACTTTCCACTTGAGAATCACTGGATATTTTTCGTGAGTACAACTGTAGATGTTACTCTTTCTTCGGGGGTATGGCAAGTATTTCATAACATTTTTCTTTGAGTGGTTCACAATGCACAAACTTGCTTTTTAGTGGACCTCTCAATTCTTATTTTTTTTTCTCAATTGAAACATAACTGTATTTTTTTTTTTATTTTTTTGGCCAGTATGCATACATATATCTTTATCTGTATCATTTATCCTCTGCGAAGTCGAATGTATACGTTTATGATATAGTTCCTGATTTATTCTGTGTTGTGTTTTGTTGGAAAAAGAAGAATGAAGAAAAAAGAATTGAATTGAATTATCTACACTTCATCATGCATTGTCTTTGATGGAGTTGAGATCCATGAAGTGGTATGAGAAGAGATTAAAGTGTTGCAAGTGCAATAACTCTTTACTCCAACAAATTCCATATGGAGCATGTTTGCCTACATTAATTATGTATTCTTTTTCATTTTCATTTTGATATTGTCTTGGAAGTATGAGTGAATATGTATGTTACAGTTTTGTTTGCATAGTGCATGCTGTGTACCGGTACTTCTTTGTACATATGTGTGTATGCGTGTGTGTTTTTGCACATGGAGGCCTATGTTGAATGAATGAATGTATATTGGAGTACTCTTACCCCAGTGACATAATTCTAGTTTACTTTTGTAATGTAATTGTAAAAGAAGGGTTAAAATAGGCCATGATTAAATCCATCCTACATTGCAAGTATAAAATCCGCACATTTGCTACATCTAGATTGTATATTTTGCAAAAACACATTACATCTTGTATGTGTAACAGTGCCGGGATGTTCCGTTAGGCCTGCACAAACATGGCTGCATTCATTTTTAACCATGGCCCTGTTCGTAGCATTTCAGCTATATCACACACCCAGCCAAACACTCATGCATGCAACTTTTTAGAATATAAAGTTTGTTTATAGACATTTTCACATGCAGAGGAACACAATAATGGCAAATACAATCAAACACATTCAAACGTTATTTACATGTGTACAAACATGCAAGACAAACGACATGGTCCCTTATCCTCTTCCTGTCTCACAACACACATACACTCACACACAGACAGACAGACACATAAACATACAATATACATACGCACAAGCTCACACAGAAGTACACACATACGTACACACACCCACTTTCACATGCAGGAGAACACAATGATGGCTTAACATACAATCCAACACAAGCGTTAAACTTGCATGAGTGTATAGTTTACGCTAGACACTCACGATAAAAACATGGTCTGTTATCATCTTCCTGTCTCACTCACACACAAGCCTACACACACTCAAACACAAACAGACAGACACACAAATCTTCAATGTACATACACGTAAGTAACACACAAGTACACACTCACGCACACATCCACTTCTCAATCGGATACATTTTGTTACCATATCCAACGACATGTTTCTCTATGCGTGTTTTGTTATAAAAGCCCAAATTCATTTAGAATTTGAAATGCAACTCTTATTTTTGTGGTTGTCATGGTAACGATGATTTCATAAGAATACTTAATTTTTACATCATATCATCCATGACAAGACTTGGGGGAAAGATTCCAACTTTGATGAATAACGGACCCAAACTGTGGGACTATGAGCTGTTAAAGGGGCACAGTGTTCCCCGTCCATGACTTACGCGCGCGCATGCATAAACGCGTTAAAAAGTGGCAGGATTTGGGCAAAACATGCTTTTTTAAATTTCATAATTGGGGCACTTAGGAGTGGAATTTCAGAAAACGGTTTGCATATTTAGATACATCAGAACTCGCTCTTCAATGTGGCGGTGAAAACTCAATTTCGGTATTTTACGGCCTAAGGGCCCTTTTCTCGCGTCACGGCCCATATATATATATATATATATATATATATATATATATATATATAAATAAATATATATATATATATATATATATATATATATATATATATATATATATTTATATAATTCTCTCGCTTTTCATGTCTTTTTATTCATCTTACCTGCCGAACTCTGATCTCCTTCTCTGTGTAAGCCAAGTCCGGTGAGCCGGTGACGAACGTCACAATGGTCGGGAAACGTTTGCTTTGGTATAACAGGCAAAAAGAGCAGAATACTTCCATGTAATCAGCTATATGTTACGTGATATAGATATTGCACATGAACAAACTTTAATATTTTGACCATGGAGTTTTATATCTCTTCTTGCCTTTCTCTGTCACATTCTCAAATGAGCAAGTATCAGTCAGTTTCTCAAACCGCAAGCTCGAGTATTTTATTTAACATGAAAACCTAAACGTTATTCA
The DNA here is from genome assembly GCA_033980235.1 of Diadema setosum. NCBI lineage: Eukaryota > Metazoa > Echinodermata > Echinoidea > Diadematoida > Diadematidae > Diadema > Diadema setosum. Next base: position 20,171,793 of record CM067065.1, read on the forward strand.
ACATTTAAATTACAGCAATGTTTACACGTAAGTGCTGTCCCCCACTAATCAGCTTGTTCAGGTTTGAGTTTCTTCAGTTTGTCTCCCTCTACAAATGAAAATTTGTTAAGATCGCAACTGCTAATCTGTAAATTAACAAACATGTCGGTAAACCTGAGCCTTCACCCCTCTGAATATATCTTTCTTTCATTAATCAACTTGTTCTTAAAAAAAAAAATGACTGAGGTAGGAGTTTTCTCCAATTTGTCTGCCCTCTGTACAAATGGAACTTAAACATTGTGTATATTCAACATACTTGCTTTCATTTAAAAATGACCTCATTTCGTGTAATTTGAATTACAAAATGAATTGAGCGTTTAGAGGTAATTTTGGGCTTCACTTTTTGTTTTTGGGAAGAGTTGTAGAAAGTTGATATATATATATAATACTACTAACTCTTTCTGAAATATTATGATCTATTGCCACACCCTCAATGAACTGTCTTTGCATCATTCTCATTTAGGTCAAAATTAATGATGGTGCTGGTTGGTGTACAGCACATATAGGACGCTCTGAAAGTCGTCTCACGAGTACTCGAGGTTACAGCGTTAAAACGGAAGACATATCGGCAAGACAGAGAGAGATATAGATATACAATTGAACCTCTCGTATCCGGACAAGTCGGGACCGGGGCTCGTCCGGATAAGGGATTTGGCCGGATACGGGAGACTCAATGCTTTATACATGTAGAGTCTACATATACATCACTGGGGAAAATCTCTTTGATATACATACACATGTACTGATGTAGCCCATTGTAGTACCACATGTAGAAATGTGTATACTGCAACCTTTTCATTGTTACACACAGTAACAGACCCCAAAATAGAGGTTCGTGTTTGCAAGAATGAAATCATTTTCTTTTATAAATTCTTGGGATGATTTACCTAAATAATTATTAAGAAATGTATCCGTTGGGAATCCCCCTTTCCTCCCGTAATTATTAAAAAAGATTTAAAATAAATTTTAAATAGATAGATAGATAGATGGATAGATAGATAGATAGATAGATAGATGGATAGATAGATGGATAGATAGATGAATAGATAGATATATGGATAGATAGATGAATAGATAGATACATATATGGATAGATAGATAGATAGATGGATAGATAGATATATAGATAGATGGATAGATGGATAGATAGATGGATAGATAGATAGACGGATAGATAGATAGATGGATAGATAGATGAATAGATAGATAGATAGATAGATGAATAGATAGATAGATAGATGAATAGATAGATAGATAGATGGATAGATAGATAGATAGATGGATAGATAGATAGATAGATGGATAGATGGATAGATAGATGAATAGATAGATAGATAGATGAATAGATAGATAGATAGATGAATAGATAGATAGATAGATGGATAGATAGATGGATAGATAGATAGACGGATAGATAGATAGATGGATAGATAGATGAATAGATAGATAGATAGATGAATAGATAGATAGATAGATGAATAGATGGATAGATAGATGAATAGATAGATAGATAGATGGATAGATAGAGGAGAGATACCCGATTTCATCAAATTTCTAGATTTTTTTATATGCCTATGTAGATTCTAAATAAAAAAATAAATGTAATGGTTCGAATATCTTATAACTAGCCCTATACATAATTATGCACGTATATACATATGAGATGTATAATGATAAATATGGCTTTGAGTGCGCGTCGTACGTAAGACCTTCCAACCGTTGTACTCATGTGGATATACGCAAGTGAGTTGAGGTAACTGGTATTTGTGAGGAAGTGAAAAATAGGAAGACTTCGATCCAAAAAACTCACCAAATTTCCTCCACAAGTCGCCCTTCTCCAAGAACGTTCTTACAGAACTTCTTGAAGATGAGAAGGATGACTTCCAGCAGAAATGTCTCCGCAATCGACATTTTGAATTTCCGGAATTATCAGGAAAAGCAAAGTCAATAGGAAGATAATTGTAAAATATCCTAAGATATCTGACAATATGTCGTGTACATGGAATGGCTGTGTCTGCGTGTCCATGGTAAAGATATGCAAACGCGTGTTCTTGTAAACGTCATAATAGTTAATGCGCAAGTGGTGCGCGTAAAGTGAAAAGCAGCATTATGACCGAATAGAAGAATGTATGACGTGTTGCTTTTTCTTGTATTTTCACTAGGGAAAATCATTAAAATGTAATGCGAAGAGAAGTAAATATGATTTTACAAGGCAAGGAAAAGCGAAATGTTGAAGGGACAATGGAAAACATTGTTATTACGAATTTATTTTCTTTACGGAGTGCATGTATACACGAAAGCATACTAATCGTGTCATTGTATTATCAAGTCAATTCTCAGTTGCAAATCCATTCTTAGAAAGTGGAATTCTGTGGGAATTTATTATGCATGTGTGTGCTTGTTTATGTCCGCGAGTGTGTGACAGAATTTATGTGTATTTGTGTATTTTTGTCTGTGTGTATCCGTATTTGTGTATGCGTGCGTGCGTGCGTGCGTGCGCGTGCTTGCTTAACCTCGAATTAGGCGAGAATGGCAATTATCAAAATCAAACGAGAATTTTGCAGCTTCGACACACACTTGATACATGACGCAGCTCAGAAAATTCCTTTGATTAAGTATGATTTTATTTCTTTGTTTTCAAAGTTCAAGTTTTTAACTTTTCTTTTATCAACACAACACATGAAGAGAACCAAGTTCTCATAAACTCATATTGCACAACTTATTAATTGTTGCTAATCTAGCGGCGTATTGTCTTTGAAAACCGGGTGGGGATCATTTAATACAGTTAAACTCGCCTAAGTCGACATCGCATATGTCGAATAATCGCGCAAGTCGATGATTTTAAAAAGTCCCGATTTTTCCCCATTGACTTTCGTGTAATAATTCACTCACAAGTCGAATTTTGTAAGTCGAATACTCGCCTAAGTCGATGAAATTCCAAGAACACTTTCATGGAAAAACCATTAAATTCACTGTGCCTAAGTCGAACAAGATTTTATTGTGCAATAAATCACTGTCAAAATCACGAGACGCCAGTTTTTGTTTACATAAGAACTAGCCCGACCAGACAGGTGACAAAAAAAAAATGATCTAAAGTATCAAAATTTAAAGCGATCGCATGGGATTGTTGAACTCTCTTCGTGTTTGGAGGTCCGCTGGTACAGCCCTGTCGCGCTAGCGCTACGTACGCACAGAGACTGGGCTGTGTATAGTTGTGCGTACAGCGACTGGGCTGTGTATAGTCTGTGTATGTTTGCAGTCTGCACTGTGCAGTGGATGGATGAAGTTGCTGAGTTTTCAAAGCGGAAAGTAGGGGGAAAGTTACGGGCACGGGTAAATCAGAAGTACACCTCTACACGCATTTCAAGCCACGGTATGATAAACTGTAATCCATCACTGCTCAAATATCGTTCATATTCACTTCCCCAAGGTTTAACAAGGGTGTAAAGTAATCGGACCTGTGCCAATGCTAATGCACTGTCCATGCAAAGTTAGCCGCGGCCCTGCCGGGCGACCCGTGCTGCGGCACACCTCTCCAGCTCTCGGCTCCAGAGTAGACAACATACGTGTACATTTATACATAATGTACGTGTGGTGTGACTGTTGTTAAGTCGATTTTTTTTTCGACTTACGCACAAGTCGAAACTCGCCTAAGTCGATGTGTTTTGCTCAGTCCCGAGAAGATCGACTTATGCGAGTTTAACTGTATGAACAAAATGATTTGAACAAGCCAATGTGAAAATTGTCGGGCGAAAAAAAAATCGACTGTGACAATCACAATGATAATCTAGGAAAACCGGTTTCACTGCAAAGCCTTGAAATTTCTCAACATTTCAAATTTTAAAAAATTATTACAAGAAACGAAATTGGCTCTATTGTCGCTAGACTTTCACTGTTGTTTTTGCATTTCTCTTTTCTTGTCCAGATTATCATAAAGATGGAACACCTCATTGTTCGACTTTGTTATGAAGTCGTATACAAATTACTCCCGTCATTTATACGCGCCTAAATGTTCGCGTTAATTCGAATATCGCTGCCTGATCTACAAACCGATGCAATGTCGTCGTGAAGAGAACGCCGAATCCTGGAGGCCTTCGTAAACGGTAAGAAGATAAAACATTTTGAGATGTTGATTGCATCTTTTGAGACTCAGTCTGAGTTGCAATAATAACAACAACAATAATAATAATAATAATAATAATAATAATAATAATAATAATAATAATAATAATAGTAATAATAATGATAATAATAGTAATAATAATAATTATAATAACAATAATAGTAGTGTCTACTTGTATAGCGCACAGGTCCACCTTTCCGTGTTCATGGCGCTTCAAAAAATGAAAAGATAGATAGATAAATGAATAGATAGATAGATAAATCTTTGTCTGCAAGATTTTTAGAAGTCACACACCATGAATGTATATGCGAGGTAAGATTTCTGCATTTTGGGGAGTCAAAAAATACAATGCCACAGTGGCAACGAATACAAAATTGACACAAGTAACATGCCCGTCGTCCATTTTGTAACCCATTGGCGTCGTAATATCATAGAAACGACAAAGAAAATGTGTAATTACGAGGAAGAAATATCACACCCTCTTTGGGCAATCAATCTTGCAACATCACGTAATAAGATAGGATTACTATCTCAGGACAAACTTTTGGAAAAAATAAGTGGTCAGTTACTACATCGCATTTCCAAATGAAGAGTTAAATTTGTTTGCAAAAACCGATGTCCATTTTTGAAGATTTTCAATGAAGGTCTCTGTCATAAAGTACAAAATAATATTTTTTAAATTATATATTTGTCACTATTTATAAAGGTACATTTTTGAAGTTATGGTCAAAAGAAGCAAAAATGTTCTTATTATTCTCTTTATTTTTCTTGACCTTTAATCGCAAATATCTCCATTTGGCAAATATGGACTTATCGGTTTTTGCAAACAAACTCTTCAAATACTTTACGTGATCTCTTTATGACATCACGGCCCCGTTGCTAGAAACTTTGCGTTTAAACGCAACTTGCAACTGATTGTCACTGGCCAATCAAAATCATTGTTGCATGCATGTCTTCTTAAAAAGGGCAGACCCTGAGCCAATCAGAATGGTTGTTTCAAAATTAGCAATTATTTGCAATTGATTGCAACTTTCTTGCAACGGGGCCCACATCTCAGTCGCAGATACATCTCTGAATGGTGAAACTTAAGCAAGTCTGTACGCCAACAGTGAGATTAAAGGAGACTTTTCATGCCATTTTTTTTTTAATAGATTTTTGCAGTTGAACATCTGTTCATTAGTTGTACTGTGTACAAAGTTTCAGAATCTGTAGTGATTTTAAATGAAGAATGACTTACTGTTTTTGGGGGTCTAAAAAATGCAATACATGTACCACAATGGCAAAGAGTTTTTTCAGAGTATTGGTTTATCTGCTCAAGGACCATAAGAAATTCCACAAATCATGGCGATATCGATTTGGGTACTACACAATGTGAAATTATATGAATTGGCTGAAATGTCCTCAGTTAAGTCGATAGTCATGAACATACAGATGGAGCATTTTTATAATTACATCAGTACTAAAGAGGAATATTTGAAAGATATAACGGAATGCGACAGCAAGATGTATCGCTGTTAACTGAAAAGGTAAATACCACCTCTTCTCTATCGTTAGCTACATTTCATGATAATAATATAAGTATGTTTTTTTCCCATGTCCTCGTGACATGCTCGGTATAATTCTCTCTCTCTCTCTATTATTATTATTATTATTATTATATATATATATATATATATATATATATATATATATATATATGTATATATATGTATATATCTCTCTCTCACACACACACAAACACAAACGCGCGCGCATGGACTCGCAGACCTATAGCAATGCACAAAGGCACACACAATCGGTGCCAAACCAGGGTTAAGGCATCAAAAAACTAAAAAACAAAACTTAATAAAACAGCAAAATTCCACAAACTTTTAAACTAACTTCGGATGGTGTCATGTAATTGTATAACGTCTGTGAGGATATCAAAATCTAATATAGGTAGGTTAAGCGAATTGGACGATTGATCTCAAAGTGATTGTTCCACTTATATTTTGTACATAAACTGAAGAAACAAAATGTTTCATGAACTTTTGAGGGAACATTATTATCCAATATTTACTGCCAGCACTGCGTAATGTCATGTGTGTCTATAACGGACACTGGTCAAATTTCTCAGGTGCAGAACATCACAACCTAATCAAGTTTGGGCGTATGAATTATACCGTAAATGTTCGGCATTTTAAAAGCATTTGACATGATTAATATGGCAGCTCTAATGAGTTGCAACGTGTGAATTGCTGCCATTTCTTAGCCTTGTTCCAAGACGGAAAAACCATGATGTGCAAATCCCTTACAAAGAAACTCTCTTATCTCTCTTTTATAGAAAACTAGATATATCGCTACGGCGACTGATATGCCTCCGCCATAATGCATGGTTCTCCTAATATAGTATAGTACAATGTCTTGACAATGTCTTGACAATGTGTGATGACAGTTTCACACAATTGGCAAAATATTGAAATGACAGGTTTGACACAAATGTGCTGAATGTTCACTTTCCTAGAACTAGGTTCAATTGGATGAATGATTAAAATGTCAGAGAGCAGGTATTTGGGGAACTGATGATTTTTACTTGATTTTTGACCCTTTTATAAGTTTATGCATTGAGTAATTTTCAAGGTATTGAGAAAAAGTATAATTTCAGTATCAAATGGGAAAATAGCATTATCTAAACCTTTCATTTGACCTTTGACCTCACAGTTCCATAGAGAATCACTGTAAGGTAGAACATGCATAAATATGTAAGTTTCATGATGATACCTTGAGTTACTTTCGAGATATGGAGGAAAAAGTGCAATTTAGCACTTTCACTTGACCTTTTACCTTTTGACCTTTGACCTTTTGGCAATTCCCCAAAAATATATATTGGGTAATACATGCCATACATCAAGTTTAAAAAAAACAACCCTTCAGGCATATTGCATTTTAAAGAAAGTAGTGCTATTTTGAGGAGTTGACCTTGACCTTTGACCCCCTTGACCTTTGACCCATGACCCCCAACTTCCCTAGATAATCACTGCCTGTCGGTACAAGCATATATACTAAGTTCCATGAAGATACCTTGAACCATTTGCGAGATATGGAGAAAAACATGAAATTTCAATTTTTTTTCCACAAAATAACCTGTGACCTTTGACCTTTGACCCTGTGACCCTAAAATTCACACAAAGTATTATCCCCCAAGGATATACCCTCATACCAAGTTTGATGTAAAACCACCACACGGTTCTTGAGATATCGACAAAAACAAAACGGGACGGACGGACGTACGGACGTACGGACGGACGTACGGACGGACGGACGGACGGACGTACGGACGGACGGACGGACGGACGACCCAAAAACATAATGCCTCCGGCCACTTCGTTGCGGAGGCATAAAAAAAGTCTTCATTGGAGACATTCCAAAGTTTTCTTAAGCACTGTTTCTTTCATCATGTCCGCCCGATCCTGTGGTGATTGGGCACGCATCATCTATGGCGGGATCTCTTCTTGTTGCCATAGAAACCGTTCATCATCTAGAAGTTCACTAAGCTCACGATTCTTATCTCGAAAGAAATCCCGTAAAAGTTTTTCCGTTTCAGCCAGCATTGGTCCAACGACGCGTGTTTTCCAATTCATTAACTTCTTTGTTTGATTACACGTCTCCTGCAGCTTGGCTTCAGGAAGCTCGCCTCCAGTTCGAACAAATTGAAAATAAAGTTAGTATCATTACATCAACATAGAGAAATCCTCAGCAAGAAATCTGAAATGATTAATGTGTAAAATACCAGAGGTAAGTAGCTTCACAAATCACAGTCATGGGGTTGGAACCGATTTCATTCTCCACAGATCTATTTCAACTGCATCATCTCATAGCATTTATACATAATATATGAAAGGGCGTTATCAGTCTATTCTATATTCAATTCAATTCTCTTCAATAGTTTATTTATTTCCATAAAAAAACATATCATTGATCATACTGACTGATCCTACTGAGTGATTGATTTAAGCGTTGATCACGTGTTTGCAGTTAAAGAATGAAGGTCCAACTTTCAACTAAATTATACACACTGATCACTCGAAGAATAGAGCAACAATATTTACATTATTATCATTATCATCGTTTGTCATTCAAATTCATGTCCTCAAATGATGATTGCTATTATCTCGACATATTGAATTTCCCATGTGTTTCGTCATCTTTCGTAATAAGCATGTTGTACTAAACGCTCATATTATTACTTTGGAACCTACATCCTACAAGCATTGCTTTTTAGTAGGTTCCTCATATTACACATATGTTCTTATACATTTGTGAAATTATGTCTAAAATTTACTGTTGTGTTAAATATATCTTATTTCGAAATCAAATGGAATATAAAACCTGAATATGAAATGTGGAATATGAAACATGAATTAAAAATAAAAATAACAATGAAATAAAAAGACACTTACGAAGACCGAGAAAGTGATGTATATCTCGGAGATAGAATGTGCAGTTAGTATACCAATCCTCGGTTCGGAGGATGTACAGCTGATCACGTGGGAAACGTTGTAGCCAATCACGGATATAAATGGCATAATATCCAAACAGAGTTCGCTGTAGTGATACACAACAAAAGTGATGAAATAAAACCAGAACAACTAATAGAAACACTGTTGAGATCTCGGAATGAATGAGTAATTTTACACGACTTTGAGTCTTATACCCATTCCTAAACTATTAAAAACACTATTGAAAATCATGTCAAAGAGGGCATAATGATATACAAAATATATATGATAACAGAATAATGGTACATCGTAAAAGCTTGGCAATGACTTTAATTTTCTCTTCCCAGAGGACAATCAGACAATGACACGTACATTGATATATGACTATGATCACAGACATCTTTATATTGCTGAAGCAATGTCAGGTTAATCCTTTATCAGAAAAATGCAGTACGCTTTGAAAGACAAAAATAAACCATTACTTCAGATCATTCAGTGTAAATGGACTGACCAAATCATCTGTCAAATCTTCAATTCAATGTTTGCAATGACAAGTATTATTGGAGCGTAATTATAGATCTCGACTTTAAGTGCTTCGCTAAAATTGAAATATTTGAACTTGTTCTTACAACACCGCCCTTTCCGTGGATGTACGCACAGGCGCGTTTACTGCGATGAAGGGTACAGTTGTTGAATCTTCCGATGTCATCTGAAACGTATCGATGAAAAGTCTCTGGCGAAGATCTTAATCCATATATTGGCGGGAATACGTTGAAAAATAGGTAATCTGAGTATGTCCTGTGAGAAGGGAAGAAGTCAAAGTTCATTTAATCATAAGCTCACGAAAACTCAACGCATAACAATACAGAGCTAAACACCCGATTGCCAGAACATTGAATGGAATGACTTTCCAAGGTCCATCTACTTCTATGTAGAATGGCGAAAGCCAGTGATTTGATGAACACTGAAAAAAAAATGAAAGAAGATAATAAATGACAGTTTGGGCAATCTTAACCTTTTGGTTACATTTTCAAAAATATCGAAAGTGACGATGCTTTGGAGTGGAGGTTGAATATTCCTTTTTCACTTTATGCTGCTTTGCAATGTCATAGAACAGCAATGACCCTAAAATCACCTCGGAACGGGATCTCGTAACACAATGATGTGTTTTGAATCTGGCTGAATCTCACGCATGATATCGGCAACCAGGTACGCAGGTCCGTCGTAGGGGTCGCTCGTCATATTTTGCCAGCGGTTATCGGCGAGAGCCGAAGTCGAACCATCGCCTTCATAGCAGCAAAAGTGTAAAATTTCAAGCAATAAAATGTCGAAATTGAGTAATAATGTCTAAGAATAAATTTGTTCAGCAGGAAAATATTATGATAATCTTTCTGCCCTTTTTTATATTATTATTATTATTATTATCATTATTATTATCATTATTGTTATCATTAATATCTTTTTTTACAGGTTGAAAATCCCCAATTTTAGAACTTTATAGAAAGCTACTTTATTAGATGCAAACCGTAGGGTGAGCAAAATAAGTTTATCCTAAAAGCCAGCCATGAACGAAAGCTAGATTGTTTTACATGTTTGAAAGTGTTTTATTCCAAACCATTTGGTATCATTTCTGTGTGGTATGTGTTTTGATGAACAGGAGGCATTGTTTGCGAGAATGCAAAAATCAACTTGCGCCAATGTCAGAATGTGTTCATAAAGTGAGGGGACGAATTGTACTATGTAGGACCCTATCTAATGAAATGTATTGAATACACTTACACACTCAAGGAACCCACATACACAGACAGTCCCAGTCCCACAAATTTCCCATCTGAAATTTTTGGGACCAATTTTCCTGATTTTTTAAATAAATGACCACTTTCTATAAAGTGTACATTTTTTTGACTCACCCTGTATCGGCAGTTTACAGTTTTCGTTATTTTTTTGTCTAATCGCAACACATCGAGTTGCCACCTCTGACATCAACTTTCTACGCTATATTGCATCATTATGTGAACTGTGATGACAGACGCAATGCTGCATTCCTGTCCAGTCAAGTGCAGTCTTTGATATTTTACTCTTTTTTTTTTCAGAGTGAGCTTATCTCAAAGTTTTCATCCCAAGAAAATTATACGGGTAACAACCATAAGTATGTTTTGGGTTTCCGGCAGGTGCTTACCAGAGATTAGTTTGTGAAGAGTAGAATCGTCTCCTCGAATATACGCAGTTGTGAGTCTTTCCGATCGGCCTCGTAGATAGGTATGAATGGACACATTGTGTACTATACACACAAAGAAAAAGGTCGAGATAAAATGAGAGAAGAACAAAACTGGTGTCACAATGAAAACATTACATCTGTGGCTCAGTGACTGAATGACGACCTTTACTTGTGGCAACTAGAATTTTATGTCCTAGGTTAAGCTGATCAGTGTTAACACTATATACCTTCCAAGCTGGGGCCCTGCCATTATAGCTCAATGATTGCCAAGTAGGTCTACACATTAATCCCTTTGTCACGAGATACACTTGGCAAAACGCAGTGTCGAAAGATGATTACACCAAAATTCGAACCTCGGACCATTTACTCTGTTATCTGATAGAGTCACATCAGCTACACTATACACCATAGTGCTTCCACACCTCTGCATTCTTTTACACCACGACTAAGTGTAGAACATCTCACTTAATGGAAGTTCACTGAATACAAGAACAAGTCTAGGTGGAAATCTTCCAGCATTCGGCAGCTATATCTGATATTTCGCAACAGGTATTTTACCAATGCCCTTTCAGATTCTGCAATCCGACAGAATAGAACCAACCGGATTTTCCACACACAGAGGTGCATTGGTAAGTGATATGGGTACTATCTAATGAATATAGTTGACCACACCTTTTTTGAATTTGCTTTGATTTATTATTTATTTCCACACAATGTATTCAAATACATTCAATATCGCGCGTTGAAAATATATTTTGTTTTTCATGAACTGGAAAACAAAATACCTCTAAAGAGGAATACCAGTCTACCCTTGATAACAGCGCACGACCTCCATGCATGGTAAAAATTACCTAAAAGATCAAAGCTTTCTCCAACTTACAAACTCGATATCGAGCCCAAAAGTGTGGTTCTTTCTGAGTTCGTAGAATGTCTGGGTGACTCGTGAGTTTATCCCACACGTCTGTTGTGCCACACTTCTGGATTCCGATGAGGTAGAAATATGGTAGACATCGAAAACTCGTAGGTACTTCCGGGTCAAGGAGGAAGCAAGGGTTTTTGTAAGACCGGAGGAACTGTTGAGGGATGACGTCAAATGCCTACGTAATCAACCATGAACGGGAAGAATGATGAACATGTTTTTATTATATAAATGGTGCTTAACAGCTTAATATGCAGCTTACACCAACAAAATTTTCATTATGTTTTATTCATTAAAAGACAGTTAAAGCAAAAAAAAAAAAACAAAAAAAAAACAAAAAAAAAAACAAAACCCCGATGCTTACTGTAGCAAAATTGCCAGAAACCAAATTTTCAAAGGTTTCTCCCACTTTTTGGCAGTACAAAAATATTTGAAACAAACTAGCCTCTTCCATAAAGAAACGATGAGAGATATTATACATGTAATTCTTTTCTGTGTGTTCCAGAAATTATGCTTTTATTTGAGAAAACGTTATCGTACTTGACAATATACAAGAAAAAGGCTAGGAGAATTATAGAGTAAACTTAAAAATGAGGACGATGTTGATGATGACGATGACTATGAAAATCGTTACTATTTTTTACTATAATCTGATAATTAAATCTGAAAAAAAAATTATATCTGTACTTGTGTCAGTAAGAAACCTATATCGGTACCGTTGTTATCGGGAATTGGATGTGGCTATGTACAATCTCAATAGGAGTTTTATGAAGTTTCAACCGCGATAATAGCCTGTAGACGAAAAAATGTCGGAAGAATGTAAGAAATTCAGAAGTGAAGAGCTTCCAAAATGGGACTTCGTGACCAAGAGAAATCGACCATCTTGTCGGAGATAAATAAGTGCAATAAAGAGACAACTGGACCCTGTCGCATAAAAGTTGAGATCAAACACACCAAGTCAGAACATCAAACACGAGTCTGTGATTACTCAGTTCTGACTAGCTGATACCTGACTTATGATTGATTTTAAAACTTCCCCTCGACTCAGCATAACTTGCATGTTCCCTCGCATGTCTTTTGTAAGTTACATTAATATCACAGAAACATATAAGTTATGCTGAGTCGAGGGGAAGGTGTATTCCAATGTCTTTTGTTAAACATATCAGTACATTAGCAATGATTGACAGATGAGGTCACAACAAGAATATTGGTTTGGAAGGATTTTTTTTTTTGTTTTTGTTTTTTTGTGGGCGTATCCAAGTAATCTGAAGAAAAAGAATAAATAGTTACAAATATATGGAATGTTTCTAGATATTCGTTTCACCGCGAAGTGATGTTGAGGGATTCATAAATCAAAACAAATCAACATGCATTTGTATTTCAGGGAACCTTTAATCTGGCTATACCTCTCTGGCCAAGTGGTAGAGTGCGTCGGGAATGTTCCGTCTCTGACGTAATGAACTCCCGGGTTTCATGACCATGGTTGCCGATGAATTGACTACATCTGAGAAGAAAAGGATCGCAATTATGATTATGATCACAGTTATTGAGACATTTTAAACTGATGAACTTGTTTTAGCATTCAATTTTTTTTTGTATGTCTATTCATTTATATTGTTGTAGTCTGAGACAACAAAATGTATCTGAATGTTTGAATAAACAACTTTCATCATTACTCGATTTGAAATGAGATAATGGACACAAAGGGGAGAAAATAAGATCATTACAATAACTATATTCGGGATTCAGGTCAATTTGGGGGAAAAATTAGAAGAGGGAACAAAAAAGTCAGAAATCCTTCTTTCAGTGTTCAGATGATTAGAACTACCTTACTTTTACTCATTTTATCCAAACCTTAGATAGTTAGTTTGTAAGTCGGGACCACTTCACCGGGTTAAAGGGGCATTCCAGACGATTTTCATAATTTCACATCATCTAGTACATAAATCGACAGCTCCACATGTAGATTTATGGAATTTATTGTGGTCCTTGATCAGAGAAACAATACTTTTAAAAACCTTGAACAAATTACACTGAACAATGACGATGACATAAGAGGCTCACATAATTCAGAAATGTAGTCAGTATAATTCCATTACAATACTGCTAGCTTGCAAGTTCATCTGCGTATAATCTATGCATGCCTTCTTCTTTTATTCTGCTTCCTTGAGCCCCTACTCATGCATTCTTATGGTGAGGCTACCATGTCATCATCCTTGTTCATTGCAATTTGTTATAAATTTTGAAAAAAAAAATTCTTATTCTTCATCCTAATCATTATAAATCCTGAAACTCTGTGCACAGGGTAACTAATCTATAGATGTTCATACGTAAAAATCTGAAAATCAGTCGGAGGTCTCCTTTAAACGCCCTGCTCTTTGCGATGAAGAACAGCGAGATCTTTTACTTGCATGAGTCGTGGCTCTCTCACACACGGGACCTTCATTTGCTTTGCCTCGATATTGTCTTACTAGAGGGGACGGTATAATTACACACAACATTGCTCGGTGGGACTCGGGGTTAGTGGGAATCACATCAAATTCAAATTGTTTTGTTTCGTGCTTAGATGAACTGACTCTTGAATATCCTGAAACAACCTGCTCTCCCATAGTACTACCCGTAGAATTACGTCTATCCTAAAGATGTACAGGCAATGGGTTTCGAGTGTAACTGAAGTGGATGCTTCTGAGGTTCAGTTTACCATTGAAGCCACTCATTTATTTTATTCATACTGTACATTGTCCTCTGTGATCGTAACACTTCTTTTGCTGATATTATAATAGAAACCAATTGCCAATAACCAATACATCTAACATCATTTTAATACCATCCCTTCACGCGTACTCCATTACCATTTTTTCTATGACCTCTGATTGTAATTCATTTTTAACTCGGCATTAAGCGTAAAAAGGTAAAGAAGTAACTCCAACACTTCAAGAGATTAAAAAACATGAAAGAATTTAAGAAAGCGCCACTTAGAAACACACGCATAGTCCAACAGTAACTCTACAGTCATTTTCTTGGTACGACAGTATATACTCATAAGACACGTAGAAATTTTCGATCTGTATACAATGTAGTAAATATCCACATTTCCCATGAAGATAAGTTGGTAGAATGCAGGACTACCTGCTCCAGCAGTACCGGTGCTCCTTTTACTTCCGGGTCGCCAATGGGTCTGTGCGTAAAGGTCCTTCCGGGTCAGAAGATAGTCGGTCGGTACGCCGGACGGCAGAAGATAGGCGTAGAGTGCGAGCAGCACAACTGACCCGAAAATTACGATCTGTTTCACAGTGAAATTGCAAACAACATAATCTGACTGACGATTAAAATGTTCATGAAAATAATAACATGAAGATTTTACATTTTGACGGCTCTCTAGACCTTCCGGCAGGAAGACAAGAAATTCGTCCTCTCACCCATAAGGGACAGTTATCTATCTATCTATCTATCTATCTATCTATCTACCTACCTACCTATCTATCTTTCTCTTTATCTAGGTCTCTCTCTCTCTCTCTCTCTCTCTCTCTATATATATATATATATATATATAGAATTGTCGGTGTGTGTGTGTGTGTGTGTGTGTAGGTGTGTGTAAACAAAATACATATAGAATGATATATCATGGGGTATGGAAAATTGGGTACTTCAAGAAAACAAAAATTCTCATCAAATTTTATTATTCTTTTTTTTTTAATAATGAGAGAAAAAGGAAAACAATTTAAAAGCATTTAAAATGTCTTTTTTTTGTCTATCCGAAATACTCGGGGAATATCAGAGTTTCACAAACTGTCGTAGCCACATAATTATCCAATTGCTAAGTTGCTAAGTTGATGATTTCATTACCATGGGAACTCTTTAACCAATTTTTCGTTAATAAGATTTGATAAAAAATCATTTTTTTTTTTTTGTGTAGACAAGTTTTATAGCAACTACAGCATTTACACTATTGGGTGTTACAACATAAATACGCAAACACACACACACACACACACAATGTTGATGCGAGGGATTCATTCCTGTGAATGTAAGGGCTTGTGTTTTGGAAGTTTCTCAACATTTAAAGTTCCATATATTTCCCTCGTTTTTGTTAGGCTTTGATGAAACATATCAATGTGCAGTGATTTCTTCATTTATCATCACTCTACTTCTCTTACAGCTTAAACAATGTTAAATAAAAGTGTGGAATTACGCTGCATTAAAGTCTTTTATTACTTACTATCAATGTTCTAGTGAAGCACTATACCAGTAAAGCTTCCTTGCACTCAAGTATACTGTGTTACCAAGTAATTACAGCAGGGAGTGAACAGATGAAAACAAGTCGTACGTATAAATTACCACCACTCCGGAGGATGAAAAAGTACAACGAGTGGTAACAGAGTCCATGATATGGGTTAATCCTTCAGGACCCGAATCTCACCACCATGGATAAACATTATCTATTATTTTGTCAACTGGGCTGTTTCCGCTCTCAAGCGTAGGCTTTTAGGATACAGCCTTTTTCTGCAATTACTCCCCTTAGATTGTACCTTTAAATTATTTTTCTTTATCATTAATGTACCGTGTAATTTGTGTGTATCAAACAACTGTCAGTATTTTGTATTCATCAAGTTTATCAATTCTTCTTCAAAAATCCTATGATTTGTACAAAAGAAAACGTATTTGTTTGTATTTTACGTATGTCATTAAATTGCAGAAGTAAATGAATATCAAATATCAAATATCATATTATCACCAACGCTGGTGTGATTTCAACCCACGTGCAAATACGACCTTGTTTGCTGTACATATTGTGTGACACTTGCACGCTTCTGTAATATATATCACCATATTCCACTTATCCTTCACATTCCCTATATCTGCTTAAAGGAGACTTCCGGATGATTTTCAGATTTTCACATTTGAACAACGATAAATCAGCTATACTGAGGACAGAGTTTCAGAATTTATGATAGTTAGGATGAAGACTAAGAATATTTTCAAACTTTAGAACGAATTGCAATGAACAAGGATGATGACATGGCAGAGTCACCATAAGAATGCATGAGTTGGGGTTCTAGGAAGCAGAACAAAAGAAGAAGGCATGCATAGATTATACACAGGTGAACTCGCAAGCAAGCGGTATTGTAATGGAATGACACTGCTACATTTCTGAAATATGTGAGCCTGCTATGTCATCATTGTTGTTCAGTGTAATTTGTTTAAGGTTTTTCAAAGTGTTGTTTCTCTGCTCAAGAACCACAATAGATTCCACAAATGTGTACATAGAGTTGTCGATTTATGTACTACATGATGTGAAATTATGAAAATCGACAGTTCCATGTAAAGATTTGTGGAATTTATTGTGGTCCTTGAGCAGAGAAGCAATACTCTAAAAAAACTTTAACAAATTACACTGCACAGTATTGATGACATAGGAGCCTCACATATTTCAAAAATGTAGCAGTGTAATTCCATTACAATACTGCTAGCTTGCAAGTTCACCTGTGTAGAATGTATGGATGCCATCTTCTTTTGTTCTGCTTCCTTGAGCCCCAACTCATGCATTCTTATGGTGAGGCTATTATACCTTGTTATCATCCTTGTTCATTGTAATTTGTTGTAAATTTTGAAAACATTCTTATTCCTGAACCCAATCACTATAAATTCTAAAACTCTGCACTCTGCATAACTAATTTATAGTTGTTCAAATATGAAAGTATGAAAATCATCCGTAGGTCTCCTTTAAGATCAGTAGATTTTTTCAGAAATGAGCCAAATTTAATCGATTTCGCCGCCTCATTATCCGTGCGGACATGTACAAGTTTTGCATTTGATCAGAATTTTACCCCAACCTGTGGCATTCAACGGGAGTAGACTGACCATTATGATTGACAGTTCGTGTTTAGAAATGGCAAACCCAACACACTTTAGCATGTTTAGGCTTACGTAATCTTAATATTGACGATATCACAAAGCGCAGTGTACAATTATAGAGTTTCGAACTATGAAACATCTTATTAAAGGAGACCTCCGGATGATTTTCAGATTTTTACATAACAACTGTAAATTAGTTATACTGGGTACAGAGTTTCAGAATTTATAGTGATTGTGATAAAGAATAAAAATGTTTTCGAAATTTAAAACAAATTGCAATGAACAAGGATGATCACATGGCAGCCTCACCATAAGAATGCATGAGTTCTGGCTCCATGGAGCAGAAGAAAAGAAGAAGGCATGCATAGATTATACACAGGTGAACTTGCAAGCAAGTGGTGTTGTAATGGAATTACACCGACTACATTTCTGAAATATGTGAGTCTCCTATGTCATCAACACTGTTCAGTGTAATTTGTTTAGGATTTTTCAAAGTATTGTTTCTCTGCTCAAGAACCTCAATAAATTCCACAAATCTATACATGGGACTATCGATTTATGTATCACATCATGTGAAATTATGAAAATCGTCTGGAATGCCCCTTTAAACACAATATTTCATATTCTTAGAAAATGTGAAATAATAAGAATCATATTCTATACACGCATATCAAACTCCCCCCCCCCATTTAATGAAGAATGCTCTTATAATGTCTGCTATATGACGACGACTGGTGCACGTCACGAGACCGACACCCACGAGTCATACATTCCACGAGTCATCCAGCTCACAAGTCATACAACCCATGAGTTATACAGGTCACGAGTCATATAGCCCATTAGTTCGACACTAAGCTATTAAACAAGGCCCACGACACCGACACATCAAGCCCTGTGATGTATCTGTAGAACTCGTGGGCTGTTTTACCTAGTGTCGAACTAATAGGCTTTATTTGCCTAGTGTCAAACTCATGGGCTTTATTTGCCTAGTGTCGAACTCTGCCGGGCTGTATGACTCGTGAGCTGTATGACTCATGAACCTGTTTTCAATGTCGAACTCGTGGGCCGTATGACTCGTGGGTGTCGATCTAGTGGGATGACCCCACAATGACACTTATCATGGTAGGGCTGATGATGGAGGGCAGACCCCACCCCCCCCAAAAAAAATACTAGTACATAAGGGTATGACAAGGCTGTTACGCCGATTATATATATATATATATATATATATACATTTTTTTGTTGTTGTTGTTGTTTCTAGTTGAACTTTCGGCAAGCTTGGTCTTATCTAGATGATATGTTAACACACATCGATATTTCATAACTATTACACACACGCACAGTAATAGCCTATACCCGCGTACGAAGTGTTATACATACATGATAAAATAGTTGCCAACCAGCTCAACTGAGGACCCAAGTTTCAAGACATTTCGATTGATAACCAACCAAACATCGTCATTGTACTGTGCAGAAGATTGTTCAGCTAATCGCCTTTTTGGGTATTTTCTTTTCCTGTCGCGGTAAGATTTATATAATATATTTGGTTTGATTTATTTCCGCCAGCAAATATAACTCAAATACAAATTTAATACAAAAAATTTTAAAAGCACAAAGACGAAGGATAACAAGTGCAGTGATTCAAATTACACAAATAGATACACATAATAAGCAATTGCAGTGAGCAGTTTACATATACAGAAACATAAAATAAAATAAAATGTATAGTATTTTCACTAAATAACAAAGATAATTGAATGCAGGAGACCGCCGCCATCGTGAGCGATTAAGCTTGAAATGGATGGGGCCTCATTAAAAGACTATCAGGCGAAACCACACTCTTGGACATGTTGGATGAAATTAAGTGATCAGCTGGATGCATGTGCAGTTGCAGGTGTGGGTGCACAATGCAGTTGAATGAAGAAAAAATATAGATTGAAAATGACAATCATTAACACAAAATAATATTTTATCTTAACGTAATCGGGTGGGGAGCATTGTGGAGCATTATATCAAATACTGTAGCTTTTAAAGATTTAATAGTTGAGCGCAAGACTTTATGCTGTCCTGGAGATTATTCCAAATATTCTGACCCATATAAGATTTATATATAAAATAATCTGCGAATATCTCGATATTTCACAGCAAAGATGACACTCTCAATGCGTTCTTGCGTTTATCAAGACTTGCCAAGGCTAAATTGATCTAACCAACACGCCGCAAATTCCGCCTTCATCTGCAACACACACACAAAACATATACAGACCGGGTCTCGTTAGTGTCTGCGTTTATACTTATAAGTGAAACAGGTGCCCTGGCCAGCTTGTTGTATACATACTAGGCTCTGAAAATAATGTACACAATTTTGAATACATCCTTCAGAAAATGTTTTACATGTTACAGCTTCATTTAATGCGGGGGGGGGGGGGGTGGTGTGTTGGGATAGTGTTGGTAGATGATAATATAGTTCATGGGTGATTCTGTTTTTTTTTTTGTTTTTTTTTTGACAGGTGGCAATTTGCAATTCTTGCACCTGTTTTTGCAGCTTTTGTGATTTAAATCCTTCGTACAAGGTAGGAAAGGTGTGTAGTCTAGCTGCCATTGGCAAAAATGTCATGTTCTCATTTTGTGGACTAAATTTCCAAACACTATCAAACTCTCACTCATCTTCAACGTATCTCCAATGCAAACTTCATCGTCACTTGCAGCTCCAAGAAGTCTTCCTAACATGTGTAAACATAGTGACCTGGCCAAACCACCAACGAAAAACAAAAACAAAAACAGACAAACAAACGAAAAAAAAAACAGAAAAAAATATTTCAAGTTCCTCGTGAAATAACAGGAAAGGAGTACATTATTCATGTAGATAGGATTCCTTCCATCGAATTAGACTCTGGTACATACAAGTCCAGTTCCACATTCACATCTTATGAATAGTATTTTGTTCGCATCTTACAGTACACCTCATATATATAATTGGAACGACACGCTAGTGCACTTCGGCACTCAATCTATAGACCAAATGGAGGCATCTCTCCAGTTTCAGAATGAGCAAAACTTACTGTTAAAGATAGATGCCACTATAACAACTAGACTCAAGAAGTCTAGCTAGACTACAAAGATATTTTGTATTCAAATTTTATCTCTGCCTCGGACGAACTGAGACGTGTTCATAAGACACTCGGGAATGCATTAATAAGACTTTGAAAGATTTGAGACGAAAATATGATGACTCATAAATTCTAAGCAACAAAATCAAATAATGTTTATCCAGACAAGCAGTGTATTGTATAACTTGCCTTCATCCTCGTCTTGGCGGATCGCATCGCGTTGTGACCACCGGTCCCTGTCATTGTAACCGCTAAAGGGACTGGCCAGAACCAGCGAGTCATTCTCCCAATTTCGACACCATGTTTACACCATTGCACATTATATAAATGATATAACTACTCCAGTCTAAGGATGTGAATTCTCAGGAACAACCAAAAATATTTCCCGCCACAAGGTGCAGACGACAGTTCAGTACTCGGCCTTTGCAAAGTCCTCTCGCTGTAGCTTATCCAAGTCACCAAGACAAACAAATGCCTTTCCCATCCTGGGAAAAAAAATATCGCGCCCCGCAACTCGCGAGCGAACCACTCCCTTTGCTGGCTGCTTCGCCTTCGATTTATCGAAGGCGAAGCAGCCAGCAAAGGGACAGAGTGGATGCAGCGAACTGGCCCGCACACAGCTGGCCGCCCGACCGCAACGGCAGTGAGGTCCAACGGGGAATGCTGTCGACGAATATTGCGCCATGGCTGAGTTGCGTTGTGGAAGGGGTGGTAGTTTTATATAAGGAACGGTGGATCAGAATCAATATGATAAAGGTGTGCGTATTAAAGGATATTATATTAAACTTATTATATATCAAAATTAAACGTAATATATAAGTCTCATCTTTATTCCTGAAAACAAATCTTTCCAATTTCCATCGCTTTGTTGTCAAAAAGTGCTATGATGAATTAAAGTAAAAGTCATGCCCAAGTGACAAGCCAGGAAAGTAGAAATATCGAAGTACTGTTCATTTTTGCTTTTCACATAGTGCTCGGCCCCTCCAAATGTATATTCATCTGAACATTCTTTTCTTAAGATTAAAAAATACTTGTTAACTGTTTCTTTTCATAAAACAGAGATGATTTCGAAATGCTTTAATTTTGTTTTTACTGTTTTTAGTTTTGAAGGGGGGAATAAGATGTGCATCATTATTTTGCGTGTATGTTCAAATATAACATTTTGCTATTATATAATAGGAATTTTGAGCATTGTGTGCGCTATAGACTGCAATAGTGAGGGCAATCAATAATTTTGTAATTTTCTTTGATTTATGTATGAATTATATATTTTTCTGTGTATTTTTGAATGTGAAAGGGAGAACAAATAGATAAGTAAAGAAATAATCAGGAGTCTCCTTCAAAGAAACTCTGAGCGGAGTATGAGTTTGAAAACTCCTCATTTCATTTTTAAGGATGGAAGTGAGATAATACGCTCTACTGGAATACTGAACACAATCCATATGAATCTGTCACGTGCTTTACAGAGATCTATTTTTCTCTCTCTCTCTTCTGATTACAATTTTAGCACGAACGTGTGTAACATGGTATTATCAAAAAATATCGTGGTTTGCTGGTTTCAACGACAAAAACACACCAATATTTAGAGTTTCGATAGATTCCGATGAGTTTTTCATGCTTGGATGAACCCACACCGTTTCCTTCCTTTCTCGATCACGGTCTCGGAGTGATGAAAGCGCCATAACCGTCTCTTCATTCGACAGATTGATTATTAGCCAATAGGAATTGACGATTAGCCATCTCTGATAAGAGTGATGGGAATGGTATCGTCCACATGACTTTAAAGTATATGTTTGAAGTTATGACAGAAGTCGTATAAACAGCCAGTGACAGAGGCTATGATTCATCTCACCCAACAGAGGGCGTATTAACAAATCGCTGTTTTATCGACAGCCGGTCAAGTTTTTAGTCCCGCCCTCAAAACGTTACATACTCGTATTCTTTTATTCATTGTTTATTTTCTTTTTGCTAATTCTAATTATGTGGATGACCTTACTGACCGAACTCAACTAACGCACTCATACATGAATGTACGAATATATTAATATAGGTACATATTTATAATATATATTTAGCGACAACAGAACTATGTAACCTTAATGTATATCCCCGTGTTTCCATTAACCCGCTTTCTTTTAAGCTTTCGGGCCTCAGTCAAATTTACCATGAATATGAACAGCAATGGCATTAGTAAAGTACATAACTGACTGCGTGTTTCAGGACAGTTTAACGGGATGTAGAGAGAGAAAGCGTGTTCATACTTGGATGCATACGGCGTAGATATTGCCAGCTGTTGCACTCCAGTCACTGGGCCTAGAACACCGGTGACAAGACTCAATACAATGGCAAACATTGATGACGTAATTGACCGTGCAACACAGAAGCTCAAAAACAACGAGATACTAACAACACGCAGAATTCCTCTCGACTTCATTTCTCAAAGAAACAATGGAATTCTATCTTACTAAAAGTTTCTAGCCAACTAAGAGACCTAGCGATTCGGGTATTAAAAATGGGGAAGAAACTAGAACGAAACTACAACAGAATCCCTCACGGTAAAGAAGACCTACAGCAGGCCATCCTATGCCCTCTCAACTATCGTGATACCATGAATAGAATCCATCGTAAAGTGCTCGATTGTAAAAACAAATGCCACGAAACGAAAAGTACAGAAAACTCAATCGCGACGAGAGATAACAAAAGTCACATAAGTGCGAGCAATACATTATAATCAATGATCACCCGAACACCAACGTAAACAGTACAATCATAGCTTATGATTGGTAACAACCCCCCCCCCAAAAAAAAAAAAAAACAACACACACACACAAAAAAAAAAAACAACAACAACACAAAAACGGACGACTCAGAAGAAAAGAGGCACGGCAGAAAAATACGAACAAGTAAGTGTAACACCAACCATGTTAACATTGCCTATAATGTTACCCAAGTAACTTTAGGTGAAACACCAAAAGGCAGCCATTGTAAAGCTATCTCACCATAGGTTATCTTCAGTAGACATGCGCTTACGCTCTGAAGGTTAATTCTGCCTAACCCCCTCGCACGTTAATATTCAGACTGTAAGAAAAGACTTCGAAACAGACGGAAGATGTCTGTGAAAGAATACTTTGTCAGCAGCATTGATCAAACAAAATACTAGTAGCTGGTAAGAGGACGATAAAACATATGCACACTCTCGCTCCACAATATATTCCATTACAAGAACTACTCCAGCACACATGCACATTTATTCTCCCCAAAACAACAAACATTTCCATCATTGCAACTGATTGAAAAAAAAGTAATAGCCATGATAAGAAACAAAAAGCAAATCATGGACACCCAAACCTGGGCTCTGTTTTATCAAGAGATATAATCGTTTCTAAATTTCTTTAACACACAGGCTGCCATAGACTTATGATAGAAATCAACTTTATAATCTTAACTCTTCATAAAACAGGGCCCAGGTGGGACTCGACAAAAAAGGACCTACACCGATTACTAGACAGGCGTCAGATTCACTAGATTACCGGGCTTCCTCCCGGTAACCAGTGATGATTCCTTTCCCTTATAGCAGAAAGTACTGCGTCATATTCAAGTCTCAAGCGAGTATGAATGCCCGTGTTGCTTTGTGTTTTTTATTTTATTCTAGCATGGCTATTTCTCAGACACTGAATAGTCGATATTTATTTACTTCGATGAAGGCAGTTGCAATTAAAGACATCGCGACGCAAGAATCATTGATTTGCATAAACCTGTGATCACCTCTAATTACCAGCGCATAAGTAAACGTCTTTCTCAGCAACATGTTATAGGCTTACATCATTTTTAACTACGTGGTCTTCTATCAGAGGGCCCTGCCACTATTACATGTATTACCCAAACGTAACCAGGTACCCAATTATGCACCTTTATCGAGAGAGACATGGTGGTTAAAGACATCTTGCCCAAGGAAGTAGGCACGTGACGGGATTCGAACTCGGAACCTCCGATTGGAATTCAGGTGTCCCATCCGTTACATGTGCAGTGCCGCGAGATTGTACCAGGTTCATACTTAACAGTGGAAGTCTATCTATTCTCCACCTCAGACCATTCGCGCAACGACTCCCCTAGTTCCTGAAGCATATCTCCAATATCAACACACACCAAACTCCACTCTTTTCAAGAATACAATCTGAAATGGAATCTCTATCCGTTACATCAAAGCAATAGTTAAGCAAAGTTGATCAGTAATTCAGTTGTTGTTGTTATTGTTGCTGCTGTTTTTATACATAACCAAAAGCACAATCAAGAATCAAAGCCATGTGCTTTCAAACATGTTCAGGGAGGATTTTCGCATGTACAGTGTATTTTAATCTCGCCAATCGTGGCTCCTCGCGAAATTTGCGAAAATTTTAGGGCTGCGAAAATTTGTGGTTTTAAAGTATACAGATTAGAAAACACACTTCGTTGGACCACGGACAAATGCTGCCGGTACACAGAAACAATTATGCGGAATTTCTTCCGCGATGAGAATCCCGAAAAAGCCCCAACTTCTGCATGTTTCCATGGAAACAGGAAGGAAACTATGGTTGATAAGGGAATCCTTCAGCACTAGATAATCATGTGTGCTTCGCTGAACGAAGAATAGACTCAGGACGGCTGGTGAACTGGGAGGATTCCTTTCAATTTATTTGAACGCACACATAACATTCATCAATACACAATCATTCTAAAATTCTGAATAAATATATTTCCATATTCAGTATATTATATACCTAACCACACTATTTTTTAAAGACAAGATAGGTACAAGGTACCAGTAATTTCTCATTTTGTACAAAATTTCACATTGTTAGCATTTTCTCGATTTTTTTCTTACAACTTGATCGAAGTGTACAACATGTTTACGCAAACTTCGTGAAAGTTACATACATTTTAAAAAAAGAATGTGGCGTGACTAGATTTGTTGTTGGCTTTATCAGTAAATTACTGTACATTCTCATAATTAATATCAGCAATGACAGCTTGTGATCCTAATGCGTCATTTTTGCTGCGGTCAGTTCTTTTTCCATACGTGAAATTGACCACTGCCGTGGTCAACCCTTTTTTTTTTTGTACATGACTTTGACCAATATTACCGATTTGGGAAGAAAAGTGAAACATATTTTCATAACCTTCTTATTTTATATCCAATTTTTGCGCAACTTTAAAAGTTCTGTTTATTTTAACTTCGGTAGGGTGGGTAGTACCAATTAAAACATGGAATGGATTCGCATGTTAACTCTTACAGCTTGCTTAATGAACCCTTTTGTAAATATAATACACACAAACCCTATAGAGCAGCAATTTGTCTAGCATGTGAAGAGATAAACGCTTGTGGAAGATGATCATGCAAGGCTATGTACTTGCACTTTGTAAACATGGCACCGCATTCAGGTAAAAAGAAACACGACAACCTTAGGCCTAAAAATACAATTATAGACAATTATAGACAACATTTTCGTGTAGATTTATTTGCGTAGATAATGGTATTTACATTTCCTATGGCTTTTGTCAAATTGAATGTCTATGGAGATTTCCACCATAAGTTTTTGCCATATGTCTTCTATGTCTTCGTCTACTGTAATATCTAATACACAATATAATCATGCTGAAAATACGAGCGCTGCATGGATAAAACGGAATACTGTAAATAAGCACTTTTTTATTCACCCTATACAAAATTATAGTAGAACATTGCAATCAGTCTTACTAACAAACCGGATAGACACCACTTTTAAAATGTAAAAAGTTATCTTAAAGTGGCGGCTCAGAGTCTTTCATTTGTACTGCTTCGAACACATTTAAGTTTGGTTCTCACCTCACAAACACTCCATACACAGCACGCAAACTCAAAGGGGAAATCCAGTCCAAATATTAGTTAGTCAGATAAGAAAGAGTAAAATATTACGAGTTCAACGGTATAAATTTGATCGAAATCGGACGAAAAATAAGGAAGTTATGACATTTTGAAGTTTCGCTATTTTTGGAGGAAACAGTTCTTGAACAGTCAATATGAATATACAAATGACAAATTGAGCATGTCATTCCCTCACAACTTACCATAGTTTGTACATTAAATTTGGAAATTTCCTGTTTTTCATTCAAGCGCAATTATGCCCGAGGCTCAAATCCTCATATATCTAACTGATCATTATTCTGAAGTTTGCATATTTGCATATTGATACCCATTGTATAAGAACTGTTGAGAAGAAATTATCAAACCTTCAAAATTTCATAACTTCCTTATTTTTCATCCGATTTCACTCAAATCTTCACCTTTGAACTCATAAAATTTTACTCTTTTTTTATCAGTCTGACTTATATTTGGACTGGATTTCCTCTTTAAAGAAGTTCTGGAAAGTTCATTCAAAATGTACACAGCCCTCATCATTTGGACTCCTCGTAAGCAATCCAGACATTAAAAAAAAAAACTACATTTTTCTAAAGTTCAATATGAACGTAATAAAAAGTAAACAAATCGAAAATCTCAAACAACAAAATGAAAAAAAAATTCACGCACATCAGAATGCGAAATAAAAAAGAAAAAAATCTATCAAACGAAGAAAAAAAAATTAGTGACCAGCACAATAATCAATACTGTTCAGTCGCATCTATACATGTATTATACAAACTTTGTGAAAATTTGGAAGATACAATATAAATGTATATTCCTTCTTCACGATCGATTCCTTATAGGAATATCTCTGTCTATGAACTGTTTCTATAAGGATTACATGTTATTATCGCCACAAACAAGAGCTGCTATTAGTGTGCGTATAATATTCATCCAATCCCTGGGTGCCGGCTTCGTTTCCCAGACATTTGCAAAGGTGCTACTCCAAAGGTGGCAGACATATGTAATTATTTACAACGGTATCAGTATCAGTATGAGTAAGTTTTATTTCTCCATTTGTATAAAACTAAAATTAGTATTACAATATCAAATATATTCACAAATCATGGACATATATCAGTATAATACAGGACTTCTCAGTACGTAATTATGTAAATGATACATATATTTCATGACGACATATTATCCTTAAGTATACAGGTGGAGGAGACCATTTGTCGATAAGCAAATCGCTTGACTTGGACAACGGCCTATAAGCAAATTAAAAATATTTGACCCAAACCAGAAATTTGAAACATATAAACATTAATCAATGGCCTGGAGTCATGAAATATCAAACATTGGAATACTGTATGGCTACAATATAATCTTCTAACTTTGATAGGCACATATAATGACAACCAAATGTTAATCACATACGGAAAATTAATGACGCAGCTCCCCCGTAAGTCGGCATTTTTTTTTTTAATTCTCTATCTGAGAAGATGGCTGGATGGCCCGTATTAAGCTGCAATAGCTGCTCTTCCATATGGTCCAGTTGGATGTTAGGTGGGACCACTTCACCGGGTTGCGCACCTTGCTCTTTTCGATAAATGAATGAAACGGAATCTTTCACGTGCATGAGTTGTGACTCTCTCACACACGGGAACTCCATTTCATGTCCTATCCGAGGGACAGAGTGTTTTGCCTCGACTAGAGGGCACGGTATGATTACACACAACATTGATCAGTTAGGCTCGGCAATCGAACGCGAGTCCTATGGATCCGGAGTCAGACGCGCTAGCGACTGAGCCATCTCACTGCCCTACCTGCACCTGACGCTTCAGTGGTGGTGAGAAAACGGGTTGGATTTTTCGTTGGGGAACAAACACAACATTGTCATACCTATGTGCAGCTTTAAAGGCGAATCTGAACAATATTCTTTTTTTTTCTCATTCCTTCTCTCCCTGTGTTCTTTAGCATGTAATATCTTGCTATCATGTTTGCTATCCCTAAATCTCCTATATCATCTCATATCTTGCCTCGTCATCACGTCATAGAGTCACCGCTGTATACATTTATACTCTGATCTTACACTTCTTTCTTTTTTTATCAGGTCATGGTTACTTTGTAGCCAATTGTTCGCCAGGTGCCAATCAAGTCGCTTCATCAGATTTCTCTTACGGTTTTGCCTGAAATTTTTGAGGTCGTTCAATGTCTTCGACGTCGTCTTCATCCCGTAGACGTTTTCGGGCGGAAGACTTCGCTATCTTGGCATCTTCAGCTGACAAAAGAACCTGCTGTCGCTTGGCGGCGCTCTTCATCCTAGTCTGAAACTCTGCCGCTCGACTCGTAACGCCGTAGATGTCTTCATGATAACGATTTGTGTCCTTGGTTGGAGAAGAGCATGGAGATTTTTATATGAACAATGAGAATGTGAACTTAATGAAATGAAAAAAAAAAGAAATGAAAATGAAATCAACTGGACATTATGCTACAACTAATGCGGTAACTGGGTATGGTGAAAAAAAAAGTAACAACAATATTTCATTACCATAGACGTTGAATCAATGTTCAGTCTCAATAAATTCTGGCAGTAATCAACAAGTTAACACTTTCTGTTTTAACCTACTTTTGTATGATTTCCCTGTAGATATAACACACAAATTACACTTCCTCCATCAGTAAGGCACTAATAAATTATTTAAGGTTGAATTTTATCAATAATAACAACAAACAATATCATCCAACCAAACCACTCAGTACGATCTCGCTCATATTAAAACAAAAATGTGTTGGCTTGATACCTTGCTGTATTTTAACTATACAAAACAATGCAAAAGCCATGAAATGCTAAACAGTTTTACGTCCTGTGCTAGGCTTTGCAGCTTGGGATCTTCAAATAGAGAGAAATGTGAACAAAAGAAGAAAACTGAAACTGAAATATCATGACTCATTTTTACCTTCATTCTATTCACGTATTCGTGTGCCTTGCTACGTGTCATTTCGCCCTCTTCGGCGAGGATGCCTTCAAGTTTGGCGGAGACGTCGGCCGCCATCGACACGTCCCCGCAGACGTAGAAATGTCCCTCATCACGGCAGACGGTCTGGTAGACGAGCTCGGCCTGCTTGGTCATGATATCCTGAACGTACACCTGACGAGGTTGAGATTTAAAATACAAATAGCTCTTTATAATCATAATGTAAAACTATGCATCGTATAACTCCAAACACGACAACTACAATGCCGTTATAATCTTATCTTTATCACCTTTGTTATTGTCATGATGAGAAATACATGTTTTCTAAGTTTTAGCTTCATCATCAATGACATGAAATTTGTCATACAGGGTCTACCTACTGTAATCAAAAGTTATTTTCAGCAACATCAAAAAAGATTGCAAAGATTCTTGCAAAAGAAGAAGAAGAGGAAGAAGAAGCTGTTCTTTAAGACCTAGGTTATGTTTAAAAGCAAATGATATCAGCATCTTCTCAAATGCTAACAATTAATGTTATTTTGATGATTATTGACATCATAGAAATCCTCTCAGCAGTACCTTCTTCTGATTCGGTTCCCGTGAATACGCCGTCAGATTGCGTGTTAAGGCGCCCTCTTTCGTAGCTTGCTCCTTTTGGTCCTTGTAGATGTTATCGACCTTTGACCCCCGGCAGCCGAAGATGAGCGTGACGTCACCGAAGGTTTCAAACCCGCCCTCGGCGTCCTGATTGGCGCTGCGTCGCTCGAACTGGCGCTGCTGCCAGAAGGATCTGAAAGGAGCGATGCCTGTTCCTGGACCAACCATTATCAATGGTTTTGTCCGGTCTGCCGGCATGTGGAAGGTTGGTGCTCTGAGGGCAATGAACAAAATAATGATGTTTTGATTAAAAATGTAAATTGATAAGAAACACGAATGCAAACGTGTCTGCACTATAGCGAAGGAGGTTTTCTACAGTATAGTAGGTATACAGTTAATTCCATTCAAGAACCAGCGGAGATTTATTACATGTCTTACAGAGACAGTCACTGTACGACTGGCTTTTGATGAATGATCTCGGGTTACTACAGGCAGATCTAAGACTCACCGTTTTACGAAGCAAGGGACGGGCTCGTTGATTGCCAGGCGGTCCAGCCAAGACGAGCACACACCGCGATGAAGAGGCCCGGATGTACCTAGAGAACGGTAGCAGAGGAAGTCAACATTAACACAAAATTCTTTTTCTTCAGTCCAGTGCAGTTTTGGTTAATTTTTGCAATTTATTTTCAATCAAGTACGACAAAATTTATCAAATTGTTGGCATGATTATTATCAGTTTATATGCACCAATATAACGGAGCTACTACAAAATGTTCGACTTCAACTATACTATGTGTACATGAAAACTTGCTGGAGTTGTGAAGGCAGCACCTCAAGAAATCTCCCCTTAGCTTTTTTTTTTTTTTTTTTTTTTAAATATTCACGTTCTTTTATTCCATTTGTAATGATGAAAATCAGAAAGAATGTGGATTTCACAGTCATGAAATTACTGCTATCTTTTAATAGCCAAACTATGATCACCTCTGGGGGTAGGGATTGTAGGAACCTAGTTGCTAAATCACTGACCAAACACCAAAATCCAATTTTCCATGCAAACCGAGGGTAGGAGTTGTAAGGTGATTACGTCATCTCCTTATCTGTACCTTTCATATGAAATTGCAAACAATATCAATGTTTCGTGTGGAATGTGAGAACATTGGACTTTCTTTTAACAAGCAATTTAGTTAAGACTTCTGTAGTTAAATTGATTGAATTTACTGGTTAGTGAAAGTGTCAGGATTCAAGAAGGCGCTGTTGCATTAAGCCCACACAATGCCATCTATACAAAATTTATAAAATGGTGAATAGAATTTTAGACATACATAAAATAGACATGCGAATCCAGAGCCATCTATATACCTTTTATGTAGATGGCTCTGGACCCACGTAAATTCATATGCTACATGTATGTGCTATGGATTCCTGCCGTAAGTATGTCGAAAATAGTTTTAGAAATTTACAATATGTCAATTTCAGTTGATTAAGCCGTAAACCTTGTTCCTGGACGGTTTCGTTTGCTACATACGAATCTGTCAAAAAAGGTTGCTTGCTAACTGTGGTAAGACTACACTGTAGATATCAATCCTTAGTATGATATGTGCAGTCCAGGTCCAACATGCTCGTACCATACTTGCGCTACGTAGGCAGCGAATCATGGACGAATATAGAATCTTTGTAAAAGAAAGCGCGCGCAATACGCGCTCGCGATCTACTTTGATTGGTTGTTAACTAGCCATGTGTCATACATCTTCGTGATAAAGATGGCGGGGATCACCACGCCATTTAACAGCGCCCTCTTTAGTCCTAGGCTCCATGTGCCTTTAAGGTTTCAGATATATCATCGGCTTGCCATGATTGATACAAACCTCTGACTCTATACTCGACCACGGCCACTGTGGCATGGATCTCTCCAGGGTACATCTTGGGACTGGATGAGATGGAGTAGTAGCGTGGCTTCAGGATCGGTAGCTCGGTCAGTAGGAAGCTGGGGTTTACCTTGACCGACGGGAACTCTTCAAAAACCTCGGGGAGGTTCGGGCTGCGGTCGTACTTCCACACCTCATAGTGGACACCACCCTACAGGGAAGAGGACGGGAGGGTTCGCAACATTAGGGACTTTTCGATTTGCACGTTGAGCCAGGCGTCACCCTGTTATGACGTAGTTTTTACGTACTGCGCATGCGCAAGTGTCGACCCTCGGCTCATCGCACAAATTTCGAACGCGTTAACCCCGGTTATCACCGTCCACCCAAATCGGTTGCGCCGCGCTCAACCCACCTTGCTATGACGTCACACTCCTCTCGGGTATCGTGCGAAAGAGCACGATGACTCTCGGGAAATCCGTGCTCAGTTCACCTGTTTTCCTTTTTCTTTCGAGAGATTATTTATATTCTAATTACATGAAAGCTTATGATCTTGATACGTCACAGCAGCAGCGCTGACATACAAACTACAGCCTCTGGTACCTACTTTATTTGTCCGTTTTCACTGTTTCGCACTTTGCAACCGCCTACCGTAGTCCCACACATGCATTTACACGTAATGCTTTACGCAAACAGATCTTGGTGCTTTTGGCCTAGCTAGTGCAGCAGTGCATTTGCCTAGTAGTCTTACCATGCATCATGTTTTAAAATCCACATAATTCCTCCCAGGATACGCATCTAGTCAAAGACAAAATAAATACGAGACATGAAACTCGTCACACTGACGAGTTAGGTGATACGCCTGGGGTCATCAGATGTCGGTCATCTGTGATCGACAAAGAAAAGAATGTGATATAGGCACTTTGAAGTTATATTGAGCGTGCATGCAAAACGGTTTCTCTAACCACTCGGCCACGAGACATCCACGGAAACGGTAAGGCAAAAAAAAAAAAAATGTTTAGATATTTACAGGGGGAAAAAGTCAATGCCCACTCAACAATCGTGGCCGCGTGAACATGTATTGCATTGCTAGAAGGAAATGCGGCCTTGTAACGACTGAGGTCGCTGTGCCATTTCTGGCAATTTCGGAAAAATACGTCCCGCACACATAAAACCTATAATCGGCTGATTTTGATACCTTGCCTTTAATCACAATTTTCAGTTTGATGACGTCATCAAAGTACAAAACAATGACATGGACTTGAAAGACAATTGCTCAAAGTACAACACCTCCGTTGTCGTCATTACATACTATGATCGGTTTGACAGAGTCAGGATGCAACATTTTGCAGCAGTCGAAGTAATGTGGTCTCCAACACAAAACAGAGGGATATTGTGTGTCTGTGTTTGTATAGGTGCGTTTATATACGAACGTAATTTCTACATGGACGAATGTGTAATACACCATTGAAGAAAAAAAAAAGTAAAATAGCTAGGTATTTTGTTTCGTGATCTTGTGGGGTTCGAACCCGCACGAGTGCAACCTCACGTCTCTGAGACGGCGCCTTTAACCACTCGGCCATACGTCTCGACGAGAAAATATGAGGAACGTAAACTTATGTATGTGAAAGATGAATCAGGAATCGATTCGTCCACATTCCATTCTCATTTTCAGTTTTAAACTGCAAAATTGTCAACCTCATGAGAAGATTTCAAAGAACAAAATGCATGATTACTGCAGCTTATTGTCTCAGCTACAACATACTTGAATTTCAGAGGAAATGAAGCAAAATCAGCTGAGATAAAGGTGCTTAAACGTTGTCAAGTCAATGCATGGTTTTAAAAAAAATCACCTCCCTAGACATAACACGTAAACTTGTCCGATTTTGCATCTTTACTTTTAATCACAATTTAAAGTATGATGACGTCATCAAATTTCAAAACCATGACATGGACTTGAAAGGCAAATGTTTAAAGTACAACATATGTGAATTTGGGATAATATTGAGCTTAAACAACAGAGATACGAGCAAATGAATGTCAGAAACAGTACCTCAAAAAAATCAATTCCACTTTTTTTATTCAAAGTGACGATATGATCACGTCATCGCGTTTGCCTGGCAATATTGATACTTGGAATGTTATTTACAATTCATATGCTTTTGTAATATGCAATAGAAATATCGGGTCAACGGACGATTTAAAGAGCTATGGCGAAATAAACAAAGACATGTTTTTTCACTATATTTGCAGAAAGACGCGCGCGCGGAATTTCAACTTTGACGCCAGTGCATTCCTTTGTTATAGGTCAACATCGATCGGAAATTAGTGGATATTGTTACTCAAAGTATCAGGAATCCAAATCAGTCAAAAAAAATGCATTTTCATGTTGGTTACGCCCTCTGCGCGAGAAATTGCGCGGACGGACGCGCACGCGAGAAAATGTTTGAAACGCTTAAAATTGTCTGAAACTTCGAGATTTCCCATTGGGAAGTCGTTTTGAGCCTTTTAAAATTTTGACGCGCGCGAACGCGCGCGTAATGAAGACCTGGGTAACTAGCGTTAAAAAGTAAGATAGAGCGTGACCTGAACTTTATGTCCACCGAAAATGATGCAGAAATGACATCTAGTTATGAAGTTATGATCGATCATGTGACAAGGTCCGAAAATCACAAAATGGCGCCTAAATGACGTCATAGATATGTTACTGTCATGAAAACCTTATTGTGGCTAGATATTGTTATGAGACATGTTGACTGAAAATTTCATGTCATTCCGTAATGTCATTGTTGAGATATTGACGACACAAAATTGTCCAGAAAGAAAGAAGAATAAAAAACGAGATATGAAACTCGTCACACTGAAGACGAGTTAGGTGATACGCTTGGGGTCATCAGATGTCGGTCATCCGTGATCGACAAAGAAAAGAATGTAATATAGCACATTGAAGTTATAATGAGATACTTCGTTGAACTTTTTTGGGCCTACATTATTCAGATCACATTTGTTTTTCTGTCACACAAACTAAGTGGAAATTCTGTGCGTGTGCGACTAAGTCGATTTACGGACTTTTTGAGTACGTACAGTGCATAAACTTAGACCCCGTTTACGGTGCGGGGCTGGGCCGAGCCGCGGCCGAGCCGCGCCCAAGGCCAACCTCAATTGCGAGGCCGAGCCCCGCAATTTAGTCCGTTTACACTGCCGGGCTCGGCCGCACTTTTGATTCAAACCTTTCAATATTTTGTCGTAGTGGCGATCTACTTTTAAACAAACGCAATTTGGTATTGTCTGGTTTTCAGATCCTTTGCCAACTGAATTCCGTGGCGACGAAGGCGCCGTTCGGGCAAAGGCCTTTGCCGAAGGAGAAAAACCTTTGGAGGACAAAACCACCTTAAACTATCCTAGTTTTCGACGTTGAAGTGGTTAATATCCTGAATAGCGAAATAGTACAGGCGAGGGTTTGGAAGCCAGACTAAAATTGGCCGCGCATTTAGCCCAGTTTGCGCTTACACTGCGAAAAAGGCCGGGCGCGACCGCGGCTCGACCGCGGCCGAGACCACCTCCAGAGCGTGAATGCGAGGCCAATTTTGGCCCCGCATTTGGCCTTTTGCGCGTCTACACCGAAATGAAGGTGGGCTCGGCGCGGCCGAGCCGCAGCCGAGCCTCGCACTGTAAACGGGGTCCAAGTGATTCTCGGCACGTACAAATAAAACATGACAATTAAGTGTTTATAACCATCCTGGCATTAACAGTGGCCTTTTGAAACATGACCTTTGACCATTATTTACATAACCAATAATGACTCCCTCTAATCTTGCTATTACAATGATCAGTTCAGAGATCTCTTTCAGCTATATACAAGCCTGTGAGATTTACCAGCATTAAAACCAATGAAGCCTCCGATACAAAACAAGGGATATAGAGCAAGTGAGTCTGTTTACATGAGAATGTGATTTATCCTGGACGAAAGTGATACCTCAATTAAAGAGAAAAGGGCAAAAGAAAAATGGGCCAAACGTACGGCTCCAGCGAAAGAGACATCGCCTTTAACCATGTAACTATAGGTCTCCTCTAACTAAGAGTACACTTTGAACGTAAGCTTATACGTGGATGATAATTTATGACGATCTCACGTGATCGACACACATTCAAAGGGGACAGTTAGAAATGGAAGGAGTGCTTAATCGTTTCATTAATTCCTAATCAATGACACCCCTACCAGAGGCATATCATAATTTCTCACCTAAAATCAATGGTCTATAGGACTCATGCACCATTACTTGTATCGTGCATAAACTTTGTTTTTTAAGCTCTGAGTGAAACGTGTAATAACATAATTCTGTAATTCCATCGGCAGTGATTGATATAATAAAGAAGAAAGATATATCACCGTATTGAACGCTTAGAACCTAACGGGGGGGGGGGGGGGTATTGTAGCATGATACTCGGTTCTTTACTGCCCACATGCCAACAACATCCATCACCCACGGCTACGCATAGCGAAACAGCCATGGCGAAAATAAAACTTTGTTTTCTCGTAGGCAGAATGACACAGAACCTCGTCAAACACACTTTTATTGGCAGGGATGGACATGAAAAAGTTCATTACTAATACTAAACAGCGTATGCATTCCATTCGTGTGGCGCGAGATACCTCTATAGCAACATAAAGCCTGTCTTCAACTCCGTTGGTCGAACAATGAAAACCTGAAATTTCAAAGATATGAGCGAGACGCTATATACACCTGGCCTAGAGTTAATTTATTCAGTTCTCATTCCTACCTCAAGTTGGGTTATGTTATTGTACTCATTCCCATCTGCAGTATAACAAAACCAAAGTGAGGGAAAGGGGGAGAGAAAAACGAGAGGTGGCAAAAGGAAAACTGCAAGCACAACTGCAATCCATATAATTGCGTGTGACAAGTGAAGCAAATGCATTAGTTGTTATAGCAGTGTTTTATAAGCATAAACTGGCAAATAGACAGATCACGTCAAATATAAAAACCATCAATTTAATGTATGAGAAGATGGTAAACAAGATGCATTGAAACTGTAACTAAATCGCTGCTTTTCTATTCGGTCACGGAACGTCCAACTTTATATTCAACAAAAAAAAAATGTTAGGGGAAAGAAACAAATTTAGATATAACATTCTTGAATTAAAAACAAGAAAAAGAAAATGCCCACGTCAGGATTAAAAAAAAAAAAAACAACAACAACGCCGCACGAACATGCATTATATTCTAGATGGGAATACGGTCTTGATGCAAAGGTCCAATGATTGTCTCATTACTTTAAAAGCAATCTATGGTTCCCTTACCATCACCAGTACCACACCACAATGACGTCTCTAAAATCAATGGTAGCACATTTATCATTGCATCGTGCATTAACTCCCTTTTCCTAAACTACCAGTAGAACGTGTCATATTACATTGTGTATTTCGATCAGTAGTGACTGACTTTAAAGAAGAAAGATAATGCAAAAAATTGAACGCTTACCACATTGCTTATAGGGCTATTCCAGTTTGGTACAGATCTGTTCTATTCTCCCAGATGCCAACAACATATGTCACCTATGGCTGAACTAGTGAAACAACCATGACGAAAATAAACGACAGAGAACCCCGTCATAATCACTACACTTGGAAAGGTGTTGCCCGAAATTCCTCATTATGAAGCAATATCACGTCACTTCCTTCCCTGCCTGTCTTTAACTCCGTCATTTGGTCAAACAATAACAACCTGGAATTCCAAAGAGATAAGCGAGACGCCATGCACCTGGACTAGAGTTAATTAATTCTGTTCCCATTCCTGTTAATTATGTAAACGTACACGTTCCTAAATATCCTGCTACATATAACAAGAACAAATGAAGAGAAAAGGAAAGAGAAAACGAATGGTGGCGAGCGGAGTACTGTTTTAATTCAAGGGGCAATTTACAACATTACGTGTGACAAAATTAATGAAGCAAACCCAACCTCCAAACTCCAATACAAAACAAGGGAAATAGAGTAGCTGTGTTCGTGACATCAGAGTGAAGCTGAACTGCAGGAAAAAAAAAAGAAAACAAATAAAAGGAAAAAGTCCTGCGGGACTCGATTAACTTCTCTCCTTCCGGTCGGGCATTATAAACACGCAGCGTGCTAAGCAATTCTGCCACACGGAAGATCCGAAGATCTTGTGCGAAACTTAAATATATCTATGTATGCTATACATCGATATTCAGTTTTTTGGCTATATACGTCAAGTGACTGATAGCGCTATTCAACTTCCCACGAGTGGCCGCGTGGATTCGATCAATATACAGTTACAAAGATAAATCGGGAATCGTTTCAACCAGATTCCATTCTCATTTTCAGTGATCGACAACGAAAATAATGTTAAGTAGCGACTTGAAGTAATATTGAGAAATGTTCGTGAAGTCCAATTCTTTATACAGTCCTACATAATTCAGATGAAATTGTTTCTGTCATGCAACTAATTGAAAATTTCGTTTTTTGTCGGCGTGTCCAAGCAAGTTAATTGGAAAGGATATGTGAATGAATATTTACCAATAGGTCTTTATATTGCAAAAAAAAAACAACAACAAAAAATCAAACATGGCCATGCGGTCTTTTAAGAGTCATCTTCACTTTAACATTTTTAATTTCAAGTCCAAGTTGCCTGTCAAAGCTATGTGGTCTCAAACACAAAACAAAGGGATATTGTGTGGGTGTGTGTGTGTGTTTGTGTGTGTGTGTGTGTGTGTGTGTACGTTTACATGAAAACGTGATTTCTACATGGACGAAGGTGAATACTCCATAAAAGGAAAAAAGCAAAAGATATAAGTATTTTGTTTCGTGCTCTTATGGAGTTCGAACCCGTACGTGTGCAACCTCACGTCTCTTGTGACGTCGCCTTTATCCTCTCGGCCATGTACGTCTTGACGAGAAAATATGAGGAACGTAAGCTTATATGTGAAAGATGATTCAGGAATCGTTTTGTCCACATTCCATTCTCATTTTCAGTTTTTAGCTGCAAAATTATCAACCTGATGAGATTTGAAAAAATAAAATGCATGATTACTGCAGCTTATTGTCTGAGCTACCACATACTTACGTTTCAGAGGAAATGGAGCAAAATCAGCTGAATTAAAGGTGCTTAAACGTTGTCAAGTCAATGCATGGTTAAAAAAAAAAATCACCTTCCATAGACATAACACGTCAACTTGTCTGATTTTGAGTCTTTACCTTTAATCACAATTTGAAGTATGATGGTAAGTCTTCTCGAACTAAGAGTGTGGAAATTATACCTTCTACGTGAAAGGTGAATCATGACGATCACCCGTGACTGACACATCTTCAAAGGGATCAGTTATTAGAAGTGGAAGCCCTCGTGCCAAGATAATATTGTCTCAGCAATTCCAAAGCAATGATACCCATACATTAATTTAGGTATACCATAATTTCCCTCTGAAATCAATGGTATTATTCATGTACAATTGCTTGCCTTGTCCACAAACTTTGCTTTACAAACTTTCAGTGAAAGGTGTCATAACATAATTCTGTAACCGTCCATTAGCAGTGATTGACTACATAAATCAAGATGATAAATATCAATTGAACGCTTAGCGAGTATATAAGGGGGATTTCAGCCTGATGTTGTGTTATTCACTGCTCAGATACCAACAACACTCATCACCTACGGCTACGTATAGAGAAACAGCCATGACGAAAATAAGTTTTCCTTTTCTTTGGCAGATAGACACACAACCCCTATAACCCCTATAACTGACATGGAGGGACATGAAAAAGTTCATTACTACTACTAAACAGTGATGCCTTCTACTCATGTGGCACAAGATACCTCTATAGCAACATAAAACCTGTCTACAATTTCGCTATTGGGTCAAACAATAACAATCTGGAATTTCAAAGAGATGAGCTAGATGCCATACACCTGGCCTAGAGTTAATTTATTCAGTTGCCATTCCTGCTCCAGTTGAGTTATGTAAATTATTTCCCGACCTGTCTTGTGCAGTGTAACAGGAACAAACGTAGAGAAAAGGAAAGAGAAAACGAAAGGTGGCAAGCGGGGCACTGTATACCAAAGGCAATTTACAACATTACGTATGATAAATGAAGCAAATCCAACCTCCAGCCTCCGACAAAAAAAAAAGGAACTTGAGTGACTGTGTGTCGTGGGGTAATGACATTGGAATGAAGCTGAACTGCCAAAAGAAAAACAAAGAAAGAGAGAGAAAAAAAAATAATAGCGTCCTGCGGGTCTCGAACATCTCGTCCTAAGGTAGTGCATAATGACCATGCAGCGCGCTAAGCGACTATAAAGCCACACGGCTGTCCCGAAGATTGGATGTGAAATTCATATCTTTATATCATTTACAACATGAAAAAGTTCATTGCTACTACTAAACAGTGATGCCTTCCATTCATGTGGCACAAGATACCTCTATAGCAACATAAAACCTGTCTACGTCTCCGTTATTGGGTCAAACAATAACAACCTGGAATTTCAAAGAGATGAGCGAGACGCCATACACCTGGACTAGAGTTAATCAATTCAGCTCCCATTCCTGCCAGTTATCTAAACGTACATGTTCCTACCTATCCTGTTACAGTATAACAATAACCAATGAAGAGAAAAGGAAAGAGCAAACGAAAGGTGGCAAGCGGGACACTGTAACAAGGGGCAATTTACAACATTAAGTGTGACAAAATTAATGAAGCAAACCCAATCTCCAAACTCCAATACAAAACAAGGGAAATAGAGCAGCCGTGTTCATGGGTTACGTACACTTGATAAAATAATATGATAAATGACATCGGAGTAAAGCTGACCTGCCGAAAAAAAAAAAAAAAAAAGAACGGGAAAAGTCCTGCGGGAGTCGAACTTCTCTCCTTCCGGTATGGCGTTATGAACACCCAGCGCTAAGCGATTACGCCACACGGCTGTCCTGAAGATTGAGTGCGAAACTTAAATATATAATAATACTATCGTGACTAGTTGACTTGTGATGGCGCTATTCAACTTCTCACAAGTGGCAGCGTGGATTCGATCAATATACAGTTGCAAAGAAAAATTGGGAATCGTTCTGTACAGATTGCATTCTCATTTTCAGTTTTAAACTACAAAATTATCAACCTAATGAGGAGATTTTAAAACATAAAATGCACGATTAACTAAAGCTTATTGTCTCAGCTACAACATACGTATGTTTCAGAGGAAATGGAGCAAAATCAGATGAGGTAAAGGTGCTTAAACGTTGTCAAGTCAATGCATGGTTTAAAAAAAAATCACCTCCCATAGACATAACACGTAAACTTGTCTGAATTTGAGTCTTTACCTTTAATCACAATTTCTAGTATGATGACGTCATCGTATTTCAAAACCATCACATGGACTTGAGAGGCAAATGTTCAAAGTACAACATATCTAAATTTGGGATAATATTAAGCTTAAACTACAGAGATACGAGCAAATGAATGTCTGAAACAGTATCTCAAAAAAAATAATTCCACTTTTTTATTTAAAATGACGATATGATGACGTCATCGCGCTTTCCTGGCAATATTGATACTTGGAATGTTATTTCCAATTCATATACTTTTGTAATATGCAATAGAAATATAGGGTCAACGGACGATTTAAAGAGCTATGGCGAAATAAACAAAGACATGTTTTTTCACTATATTTGCAGAAAGACGCGCACGCGGAATTTCAACTTTGACGCCAGTGCATTCCTTTGTTATAGGTCGAAATCGATCGGAAATCAATGGATATTGTTACTCAAAGTATAAGGAATCCAAATCAGTCAAAAAATTTGCATTTTCATGTTGCTTACGGGCTCTGCGCGCGAAATTGCGCGGACGGACGCGCACGCGAGAAAATGTTTGAAACGCTTAAAATTGTCTGAAACTTCGAGATTTTCCATTGGGAAGTCGTTTTGAGCCTTTTAAAATTTTGACGCGCGCTTACGCGCGCGTAATGATGACCTGTGTAACTAGCGTTAAAAAGTAAGATAGAGCGTGACCTGAACTTCATGTCCACCGAAAATGATACAGAAATGACATCTAGTTATGAAGTTATGATCGATCATGTGACAAAGTCCGAAAATCACAAAATGGCGCCTAGATGACGTCATAGATATGTTACTGTCATGAAAACCTTATTGTGGCTAGATTTTGTCATGAGACATGTTGACTGAAAATGTCATGTTATTTCGTAATGTCATTCTTGAGATATTGACGACACAAAATGTGGCAGAAAGAAAGAAGAATAAAAAACGAGATATGAAACTCGTCACACTGAAGACGAGTTAGGTGATACGCTTGGGTTCATCAGATGTCGGTCATCCGTGATCGACAAAGAAAAGAATGTAATATAGCACATTGAAGTTATAATGAGATACTTAGTTGAACTTTTTTGGGCCTACATTATTCAGATCACATTTGTTCTTCTGTCACACAAACTAAGTGGAAATTCTGTGCGTGTGCGACTAAATCGATTTACGGACTTTTTGAGTACGTACAGTGCATAAACTTAGACCCCGTTTACGGTGCGGGGCTGGGCCGAGCCGCGGCTGAGCCGCGGCCAAGGCCAACCTCAATTGCGAGGCCGAGCCCCGCAATTTAGTCCGTTTACACTGCCGGGCTCGGTCGCACTTTTGATTCAAACCTTTCAATATTTTGTCGTAGTGGCGCTCTACTTTTAAACAAACGCAATTTGGTATTGTCTGGTTTTCAGATCCTTTGCCAACTGAATTCCGTGGCGACGAAGTCGCCGTTCGGGCAAAGGCATTTGCCGAAGGAGAAAATCCTTTGCAGGACAAAACCACCTTAAACTATCCTAGTTTTCGACGTTAAAGTGGTTAATATCCTGAATAGCGAAATAGTACAGGGGAGGGTTTGGAAGACAGACTAAAATTGGCCGCGCATTTAGCCCAGTTTGCGCTTACACTGAGAAAAAGGCCGGGCGCGACCGCGGCTCGACCGCGGCCGAGACCACCTCCAGAGCGTGGTATAATGCGAGGCCAATTTCGGCCCCGCATTTGGCCTTTTGCGCGTTTACACCGAAATGAAGGTGGGCTCGGCGCGGCCGAGCCGCGGCAGAGCCTCGCACTGTAAACGGGGTCCAAGCGATCCTCGGCCTGTACAAATAAAATATGACAATTAAGTGTTTATAACCATCCTGGCATTAACAGTGGCCTTTTAAAACATGACCTTTGACCATTATTTACATAACCAATATGACTCCCTCTAATCTTGCTATTACAATGCTCAGTTCAGAGATCTCTTACAGCTATATACAAGCCTGTGAGATTTACCAGCATTAAAACCAATGAAGCCTCCGATACAAAACAAGGGAAATAGAGCAAGTGAGTCTGTTTACATGAGAATGTGATTTATCCTGGACGAAAGTGATACCTCAATTAAAGAGAAAAGGGCAAAAGAAAAATGGGCCAAACGTACGGCTCCAGCGAAAGAGACATCGCCTTTAACCATGTAACTATAGGTCTCCTCTAACTAAGAGTACACTTTGAACGTAAGCTTATACGTGAATGATAATTTATGACGATCTCACGTGATCGACACACATTCAAAGGGGACAGTTAGAAGTGGAAGGAGTGCTTAATCGTTTCATTAATTCCCAATCAATGACACCCCTACTATAGGCATATCATAATTTCTCACATAAAATCAATGGTCTATATGACTCATGCACCATTACTTGTATCGTGCATAAACTTTGTTTTTTAAGCTTTCAGTGAAACGTGTCATAACATAATTCTGTAATTCCATCGGCAGTGATTGATATAATAAAGAAGAAAGATATATCACCGTATTGAACGCTTAGAACCTAACGGGGGGGGGGGGGTATTATAGCATGATA
The DNA here is from genome assembly GCA_033980235.1 of Diadema setosum. Lineage (NCBI taxonomy): Eukaryota > Metazoa > Echinodermata > Echinoidea > Diadematoida > Diadematidae > Diadema > Diadema setosum. The sequence goes on from CM067065.1 coordinate 20,215,721, forward strand.
CTCGGTTCTTTACTGCCCAGATGCCAACAACATCCATTACCCACGGCTACGCATAGCGAAACAGCCATGGCGAAAATAAAACTTTGTTTTCTCGTAGGCAGAATGACACAGAACCTCGTCAAACACACTTTTATTGGCAGGGATGGACATGAAAAAGTTCATTACTAATACTAAACAGCGTATGCATTCCATTCATGTGGCGCGAGATACCTCTATAGCAACATAAAGCCTGTCTTCAACTTCGTTGGTCGAACAATGACAACCTGAAATTTCAAAGATATGAGCGAGACGCTATATACACCTGGCCTAGAGTTAATTTATTCAGTTCTCATTCCTACCTCAAGTTGGGTTATGTTATTGTAATCATTGAATCATTCCCATCTGCAGTATAACAAAACCAAAGTGAGGGAAAGGGGGAGAGAAAAACGAGAGGTGGCAAAAGGAAAACTGCATGCACAACTGCAATCCATATCATTGCGTGTGACAAGTGAAGCAAATGTATTAGTTGTTATAGCAGTGTTCTATGAGCATAAACTGGCAAATAGACAGACCATGTCAAATATAAAAACCATCAATTTAATGTAAGAGAAGATGGTAAACAAGATGCATTGAAACTGTAACTAAATCGCTGCTTTTCTCCTCGGTCACGGAACGTCCAACTTTATATTCAACAAAAAAAAAAAATGTTAGGGGAAAGAAACAAATTTAGATATAACATTCTTGAATTAAAAACAAGAAAAAGAAAATGCCCACGTCAGGATTAAAAAAAAAAACGCCGCACGAACATGCATTATATTCTAGATGGGAATACGGTCTTGATGCAAAGGTCCAATGATTGTCTCATTACTTTAAAAGCAATCTATGGTTCCCTTACCATCACCAGTACCACACCACAATGACGTCTCTAAAATCAATGGTAGCACATTTATCATTGCATCGTGCAGTAACTCCCTTTTCCTAAACTACCAGTAGAACGTGTCATATTATATTGTGTGTTTCGATCAGTAGTGACTGACTTTAAAGAAGAAAGATAATGCAAAAAATTGAACGCTTACCACATTGCTTATAGGGCTATTCCAGTTTGGTACAGATCTGTTCTATTCTCCCAGATGCCAACAACATATGTCACCTATGGCTGAACTAGTGAAACAACCATGACGAAAATAAACGACAGAGAACGCCGTCATAATCACTACACTTGGAAAGGTGTTGCCCGAAATTCCTCATTATGAAGCAATATCACGTCACTTCCTTCCCTGCCTGTCTTTAACTCCGTCATTTGGTCAAACAATAACAACCTGGAATTCCAAAGAGATAAGCGAGACGCCATGCACCTGGACTAGAGTTAATTAATTCAGTTCCCATTCCTGTTAATTATATAAACGTACACGTTCCTAAATATCCTGCTACAGTATAACAAGAACAAATGAAGAGAAAAGGAAAGAGAAAACGAATGGTGGCAAGCGGGGTACTGTTTTAATTCAAGGGGCAATTTACAACATTACGTGTGACAAAATTAAAGAAGCAAACCCAACCTCCAAACTCCAATACAAAACAAGGGAAATAGAGTAGCTGTGTTCATGACATCAGAGTGAAGCTGAACTGCAGAAAAAAAGAAAGAAAAAAGAAATAAAAGGAAAAAGTCCTGCGGGACTCGATTAACTTCTCTCCTTCCGGTCGGGCATTATAAACACGCAGCGTGCTAAGCAATTCTGCCACACGGAAGATCCGAAGATCTTGTGCGAAACTTAAATATATCTATGTATGCTATACACTGATATTCATTTTTTGGCTATATACGTCAAGTGACTGATAGCGCTATTCAACTTCCCACGAGTGGCCGCGTGGATTCGATCAATATACAGTTACAAAGATAAATCGGGAATCGTTTCAACCAGATTCCATTCTCATTTTCAGTGATCGACAACGAAAATAATGTAAAGTAGCGACTTGAAGTAATATTGAGAAATGTTCGTGAAGTCCAATTCTTTATACAGTCCTACATAATTCAGATGAAATTGTTTCTGTCATGCAACTAATTGAAAATTTCGTGTAGTGGTGTCGGCGTGTCCAAGTAAGTTGATTGGAAAGGATATGTGAATGAATATTTACCAATAGGTCTTTATATTGTAAAAAAAAAAAATCAAACATGGCCATGCGGTCTTTTAAAAGTCATCTTCACTTTAACATTTGTAATTTCAAGTCCAAGTTGCCTGTCAAAGCAATGTGGTCTCCAACAAAAAACAAAGGGATATTGTGTGTGTGTGTGTGTGTGTGTGTGTGTGTGTGTACGTTTACATGAAAAAGTGATTTCTACATGGACGAAGGTGAATACTCCATAAAAGGAAAAAAGCAAAAGATATAAATATTTTGTTTCGTGCTCTTATGGGGTTCGAACCCGTACGTGTGCAACCTCACGTCTCTTGTGACGTCGCCTTTATCCTCTCGGCCATGACAGTACGTCTTGACGAGAAAATATGAGGAACGTACGCTTATACGTGAAAGATGATTCAGGAATCGTTTTGTCCACATTCCATTCTCATTTTCAGTTTTTAGCTGCAAAATTATCAACCTGATGAGGAGATTTGAAAAATAAAATGCATGATTACTGCAGCTTATTGTCTGAGCTACCACATACTTAAGTTTCAGAGGAAATGGAGCAAAATCAGCTGAGATAAAGGTGCTTAAACGTTGTCAAGTCAATGCATGGTTAAAAAAAAAAATCACCTTCCATAGACACAACACGTCCACTTGTCTGATTTTGAGTCTTTACCTTTAATCACAATTTGAAGTATGATGGTAAGTCTTCTCGAACTAAGACTGTGGAACGTATACCTTCTACGTGAAAGGTGAATCATGACGATCACCCGTGACCGACACATCTTCAAAGGGATCTGTTATTAGAAGTGGAAGCCCTCGTGCCAAGATAATATTGTCTCAGCAATTCCAAAGCAATGATACCCTTACATTTAGGTATACCATAATTTCCCTCTGAAATCAATGGTATTATTCATGTACAATTGCTTGCCTTGTCCACAAACTTTGCTTTACAAACTTTCAGTGAAAGGTGTCATAACATTATTCTGAAACCGTCCATTAGCAGTGATTGACTACGTAAATCAAGATGATAAATATCAATTGAACGCTTAGCGCGTATAACTAAGGGGGATTTCAGCCTGATGTTGTGTTATTCACTGCTCAGATACCAACAACACTCATCACCTACGGCTACGTATAGAGAAACAGCCATGACGAAAATAAGTTTTCCTTTTCTTTGGCAGATAGACACACAACCCCTATAACCCCTATAACTGACATGGAGGGACATGAAAACGTTCATTACTACTACTAAACAGTGATGCCTTCTACTCATGTGGCACAAGATACCTCTATAGCAACATAAAACCTGTCTACAATTCCGCTATTGGGTCAAACAATAACAATCTGGAATTGCAAAGAGATGAGCTAGACGCCATACACCTGGCCTAGAGTTAATTTATTCAGTTGCCATTCCTGCTCCAGTTGAATTATGTAAATTATTTCCCGACCTGTCTTGTGCAGTGTAACAGGAACAAACGTAGAGAAAAGGAAAGAGAAAACGAAAGGTGGCAATCGGGGCACTGTATACCAAGGGCAATTTACAACATTACGTATGATAAATGAAGCAAATCCAACCTCCAGCCTCCGACAAAAAAAAAGGAACTTGAGTGACTGTGTGTCGTGGGGTAATGACATCGGAATGAAGCTGAACTGCCAAAAGAAAAACAAAGAAAGAGAGAGAAAAAAAATAATAGCGTCCTGCGGGTCTCGAACATCTCGTCCTAAGGTAGTGCATAATGACCATGCAGCGCGCTAAGCGACTATAAAGCCACACGGCTGACCCGAAGACTGGATGTAAAATTCATATCTTTATATCATTTACAACATGAAAAAATTCATTACTACTACTAAACAGTGATGCCTTCCATTCATGTGGCACAAGATACCTCTATAGCAACATAAAACCTGTCTACATCTCCGTTATTGGGTCAAACAATAACAACCTGGAATTTCAAAGAGATGAGCGAGACGCCATACACCTGGACTAGAGTTAATCAATTCAGCTCCAATTCCTGCAAGTTATTCAAACGTACATGTTCCTACCTATCCTGTTACAGTATAACAATAACCAATGAAGAGAAAAGGAAAGAGCAAACGAAAGGTGGCAAGCGGGACACTGTAACAAGGGGCAATTTACAACATTAAGTGTGACAAAATTAATGAAGCAAACCCAATCTCCAAACTCCAATACAAAACAAGGGAAATAGAGCAGCCGTGTTCACGGGTTACGTACACTTGATAAAATAATATGATAAATGACATCGGAGTAAAGCTGACCTGCCGAAAAAAAAGAAAAGAAAAACAAAAAGAACGGGAAAAGTCCTGCGGGAGTCGAACTTCTCACCTTCCGGTATGGCGTTATGAACACCCAGCGCTAAGCGATTACGCCACACGGCTGTCCTGAAGAGTGAATGCGAAACTTAAATATATAATAATAGTATCGAGACTAGTTGACTTGTGATGGCGCTATTCAACTTCTCACAAGTGGCAGCGTGGATTCGATCAATATACAGTTGCAAAGAAAAATTGGGAATCGTTCTGTACAGATTGCATTCTCATTTTCAGTTTTAAACTACAAAATTATCAACCTAATGAGGAGATTTGAAAACATAAAATGCACGATTACTAAAGCTTATTGTCTCAGCTACAACATACGTATGTTTCAGAGGAAATGGAGCAAAATCAGATGAGGTAAAGGTGCTTCAACGTTGTCAAGTCAATGCATGGTTTCAAAAAAAAATCACCTCCCATAGACATAACACGTAAACTTGTCTGATTTTGAGTCTTTACATTTAATAACAATTTCTAGTATGATGACGTCATCATATTTCAAAACCATCACATGGACTTGAGAGGCAAGTGTTCAAAGTACAACATATCTGAATTTGGGATAATATTGAGCTTAAACAACAGAGATACGAGCAAATGAATGTCTGAAACAGTATCTCAAAAAAATCAATTCCACTTTTTTTATTTAAAATGACGATATGATGACGTCGTCGCGTATTCCTGGCAATATTGATACTTGGAATGTTATTTACAATTCATATACTTTTGTAATATGCAATATAAATATAGGGTCAACGGACGATTTAAAGAGCTATGGCGAAATAAACAAAGACATGTTTTTTCACTATATTTGCAGAAAGACGCGCACGCGGAATTTCAACTTTGACGCCAGTGCATTCCTTTGTTATAGGTCGAAATCGATCGGAAATCAATGGATACTGTTACTCAGAGTATAAGGAATCCAAATCAGTCAAAAAAATTGCATTTTCATGTTGTTTACGGGCTCTGCGCGCGAAATTGCGCGGACGGACGCGCACGCGAGAAAATGTTTGAAACGCTTAAAATTGTCTGAAACTTCGAGATTTCCCATTGGGAAGTCGTTTTGAGCCTTTTAAAATTTTGACGCGCGCTTACGCGCGCGTAATGATGACCTGTGTAACTAGCGTTAAAAAGTAAGATAGAGCGTGACCTGAACTTCATGTCCACCGAAAATGATACAGAAATGACATCTAGTTATGAAGTTATGATCGATCATGTGACAAAGTCCGAAAATCACAAAATGGCGCCTAGATGACGTCATAGATATGTTACTGTCATGAAAACCTTATTGTGGCTAGATTTTGTCATGAGACATGTTGACTGAAAATGTCATGTTATTTCGTAATGTCATTCTTGAGATATTGACGACACAAAATGTGGCAGAAAGAAAGAAGAATAAAAAACGAGATATGAAACTCGTCACACTGAAGACGAGTTAGGTGATACGCTTGGGTTCATCAGATGTCGGTCATCCGTGATCGACAAAGAAAAGAATGTAATATAGCACATTGAAGTTATAATGAGATACTTAGTTGAACTTTTTTGGGCCTACATTATTCAGATCACATTTGTTTTTCTGTCACACAAACTAAGTGGAAATTCTGTGCGTGTGCGACTAAGTCGATTTACGGACTTTTTGAGTACGTACAGTGCATAAACTTAGACCCCGTTTACGGTGCGGGGCTGGGCCGAGCCGCGGCCGAGCCGCGGCCAAGGCCAACCTCAATTGCGAGGCCGAGCCCCGCAATTTAGTCCGTTTACACTGCCGGGCTCGGCCGCACTTTTGATTCAAACCTTTCAATATTTTGTCGTAGTGGCGCTCTACTTTTAAACAAACGCAATTTGGTATTGTCTGGTTTTCAGATCCTTTGCCAACTGAATTCCGTGGCGACGAAGTCGCCGTTCGGGCAAAGGCCTTTGCCGAAGGAGAAAATCCTTTGCAGGACAAAACCACCTTAAACTATCCTAGTTTTCGACGTTAAAGTGGTTAATATCCTGAATAGCGAAATAGTACAGGCGAGGGTTTGGAAGCCAGACTAAAATTGGCCGCGCATTTAGCCCAGTTTGCGCTTACACTGAGAAAAAGGCCGGGCGCGACCGCGGCTCGACCGCGGCCGAGACCACCTCCAGAGCGTGGCATAATGCGAGGCCAATTTTGGCCCCGCATTTGGCCTTTTGCGCGTTTACACCGAAATGAAGGTGGGCTCGGCGCGGCCGAGCCGCGGCAGAGCCTCGCACTGTAAACGGGGTCCAAGCGATCCTCGGCACGTACAAATAAAATATGACAATTAAGTGTTTATAACCATCCTGGCATTAACAGTGGCCTTTTAAAACATGACCTTTGACCATTATTTACATAACCAATATGACTCCCTCTAATCTTGCTATTACAATGCTCAGTTCAGAGATCTCTTACAGCTATATACAAGCCTGTGAGATTTACCAGCATTAAAACCAATGAAGCCTCCGATACAAAACAAGGGATATAGAGCAAGTGAGTCTGTTTACATGAGAATGTGATTTATCCTGGACGAAAGTGATACCTCAATTAAAGAGAAAAGGGCAAAAGAAAAATGGGCCAAACGTACGGCTCCAGCGAAAGAGACATCGCCTTTAACCATGTAACTATAGGTCTCCTCTAACTAAGAGTACACTTTGAACGTATAAGCTTATATGTGAATGATAATTTATGACGATCTCACGTGATCGACACACATTCAAAGGGGACAGTTAGAAGTGGAAGGAGTGCTTAATCGTTTCATTAATTCCTAATCAATGACACCCCTACTATAGGCATATCATAATTTCTCACATAAAATCAATGGTCTATATGACTCATGCACCATTACTTGTATCGTGCATAAACTTTGTTTTTTAAGCTTTCAGTGAAACGTGTCATAACATAATTCTGTAATTCCATCGGCAGTGATTGATATAATAAAGAAGAAAGATATATCACCGTATTGAACGCTTAGAACCTAACGGGGGGGGGGGGGGGTATTATAGCATGATACTCGGTTCTTTACTGCCCAGATGCCAACAACATCCATTACCCACGGCTACGCATAGCGAAACAGCCATGGCGAAAATAAAACTTTGTTTTCTCGTAGGCAGAATGACACAGAACCTCGTCAAACACACTTTTATTGGCAGGGATGGACATGAAAAAGTTCATTACTAATACTAAACAGCGTATGCATTCCATTCATGTGGCGCGAGATACCTCTATAGCAACATAAAGCCTGTATTCAACTCCGTTGGTCGAACAATGACAACCTGAAATTTCAAAGATATGAGCGAGACGCTATATACACCTGGCCTAGAGTTAATTTATTCAGTTCTCATTCCTACCTCAAGTTGGGTTATGTTATTGTAATCATTGAATCATTCCCATCTGCAGTATAACAAAACCAAAGTGAGGGAAAGGGGGAGAGAAAAACGAGAGGTGGCAAAAGGAAAACTGCATGCACAACTGCAATCCATATCATTGCGTGTGACAAGTGAAGCAAATGTATTAGTTGTTATAGCAGTGTTCTATGAGCATAAACTGGCAAATAGACAGACCATGTCAAATATAAAAACCATCAATTTAATGTAAGAGAAGATGGTAAACAAGATGCATTGAAACTGTAACTAAATCGCTGCTTTTCTACTCGGTCACGGAACGTCCAACTTTATATTTCAACAAAAAAAATGTTAGGGGAAAGAAACAAATTTAGATATAACATTCTTCAATTAAAAACAAGAAAAAGAAAATGCCCACGTCAGGATTAAAAAAAAAAACGCCGCACGAACATGCATTATATTCTAGATGGGAATACGGTCTTGATGCAAAGGTCCAATGATTGTCTCATTACTTTAAAAGCAATCTATGGTTCCCTTACCATCACCAGTACCACACCACAATGACGTCTCTAAAATCAATGGTAGCACATTTATCATTGCATCGTGCAGTAACTCCCTTTTCCTAAACTACCAGTAGAACGTGTCATATTATATTGTGTGTTTCGATCAGTAGTGACTGACTTTAAAGAAGAAAGATAATGCAAAAAATTGAACGCTTACCACATTGCTTATAGGGCTATTCCAGTTTGGTACAGATCTGTTCTATTCTCCCAGATGCCAACAACATATGTCACCTATGGCTGAACTAGTGAAACAACCATGACGAAAATAAACGACAGAGAACGCCGTCATAATCACTACACTTGGAAAGGTGTTGCCCGAAATTCCTCATTATGAAGCAATATCACGTCACTTTCTTCCCTGCCTGTCTTTAACTTCGTCATTTGGTCAAACAATAACAACCTGGAATTCCAAAGAGATAAGCGAGACGCCATGCACCTGGACTAGAGTTAATTAATTCAGTTCCCATTCCTGTTAATTATATAAACGCACACGTTCCTAAATATCCTGCTACAGTATAACAAGAACAAATGAAGAGAAAAGGAAAGAGAAAACGAATGGTGGCAAGCGGGGTACTGTTTTAATTCAAGGGGCAATTTACAACATTACGTGTGACAAAATTAAAGAAGCAAACCCAACCTCCAAACTCCAATACAAAACAAGGGAAATAGAGTAGCTGTGTTCATGACATCAGAGTGAAGCTGAACTGCAGAAAAAAGAGAAAGAAAAAAGAAATAAAAGGAAAAAGTCCTGCGGGACTCGATTAACTTCTCTCCTTCCGGTCGGGCATTATAAACACGCAGCGTGCTAAGCAAATCTGCCACACGGAAGATCCGAAGACCTTGTGCGAAACTTAAATATATCTATGTATGCTATACATTGATATTCAGTTTTTTGGCTATATACGTCAAGTGACTGATAGCGCTATTCAACTTCCCACGAGTGACCGCGTGGATTCGATCAATATACAGTTACAAAGATAAATCGGGAATCGTTTCAACCAGATTCCATTCTTATTTTCAGTGATCGACAACGAAAATAATGTAAAGTAGCGACTTGAAGTAATATTGAGAAATGTTCGTGAAGTCCAATTCTTTATACAGTCCTACATAATTCAGGTGAAATTGTTTCTGTCATGCAACTAATTGAAAATTTCGTGTAGTGGTGTCGGCGTGTCCAAGTAAGTTGATTGGAAAGGATATGTGAATGAATATTTACCAATAGGTCTTTATATTGTAAAAAAAAAATCAAACATGGCCATGCGGTCTTTTAAAAGTCATCTTCACTTTAACATTTGTTATTTCAAGTCCAAGTTGCCTGTCAAAGCAATGTGGTCTCCAACAAAAAACAAAGGGATATTGTGTGTGTGTGTGTGTGTGTGTGTGTGTGTGTACGTTTACATGAAAACGTGATTTCTACATGGACGAAGGTGAATACTCCATAAAAGGAAAAAAGCAAAAGATATAAATATTTTGTTTCGTGCTCTTATGGGGTTCGAACCCGTACGTGTGCAACCTCACGTTTCTTGTGACGTCGCCTTTATCCTCTCGGCCATGACAGTACGTCTTGACGAGAAAATGATGAACGTAAGCTTATACGTGAAAGATGATTCAGGAATCGTTTTGTCCACATTCCATTCTCATTTTCAGTTTTTAGCTGCAAAATTATCAACCTGATGAGGAGATTTGAAAAATAAAATGCATGATTACTGCAGCTTATTGTCTGAGCTACCACATACTTAAGTTTCAGAGGAAATGGAGCAAAATCAGCTGAGATAAAGGTGCTTAAACGTTGTCAAGTCAATGCATGGTTAAAAAAAAAATCACCTTCCATAGACATAACACGTCAACTTGTCTGATTTTGAGTCTTTACCTTTAATCACAATTTGAAGTATGATGGTAAGTCTTCTCGAACTAAGAGTGTGGAACGTATACCTTCTACGTGAAAGGTGAATCATGACGATCACCCGTGACTGACACATCTTCAAAGGGATCTGTTATTAGAAGTGGAAGCCCTCGTGCCAAGATAATATTGTCTCAGCAATTCCAAAGCAATGATACCCTTACATTTAGGTATACCATAATTTCCCTCTGAAATCAATGGTATTATTCATGTACAATTGCTTGCCTTGTCCACAAACTTTGCTTTACAAACTTTCAGTGAAAGGTGTCATAACATAATTCTGTAACCGTCCATTAGCAGTGATTGACTACATATATCAAGATGATAAATATCAATTGAACGCTTAGCGCGTATAACTAAGGGGGATTTCAGCCTGATGTTGTGTTATTCACTGCTCAGATACCAACAACACTCATCACCTACGGCTACGTATAGAGAAACAGCCATGACGAAAATAAGTTTTCCTTTTCTTTGGCAGATAGACACACAACCCCTATAACCCCTATAACTGACATGGAGGGACATGAAAAAGTTCATTACTACTACTAAACAATGATGCCTTCTACTCATGTGGCAGAAGATACCTCTATAGCAACATAAAACCTGTCTACAATTCCGCTATTGGGTCAAACAATAACAATCTGGAATTTCAAAGAGATGAGCGAGACGCCATACACCTGGCCTAGAGTTAATTTATTCAGTTGCCATTCCTGCTCCAGTTGAGTTATGTAAATTATTTCCCGACCTGTCTTGTGCAGTGTAACAGGAACAAACGTAGAGAAAAGGAAAGAGAAAACGAAAGGTGGCAATCGGGGCACTGTATACCAAGGGCAATTTACAACATTACGTATGATAAATGAAGGAAATCCAACCTCCAGCCTCCGACAAAAAAAAAAAAAAAGGAACTTGAGTGACTGTGTGTCGTGGGGTAATGACATCGGAATGAAGCTGAACTGCCAAAAGAAAAACAAAGAAAGAGAGAGAAAAAAAATAATAGCGTCCTGCGGGTCTCGAACATCTCGTCCTAAGGTAGTGCATAATGACCATGCAGCGCGCTAAGCGACTATAAAGCCACACGGCTGTCCCGAAGACTGGATGTGAAATTCATATCTTTATATCATTTACAACATGAAAAAGTTCATTACTACTACTAAACAGTGATGCCTTCCATTCATGTGGCACAAGATACCTCTATAGCAACATAAAACCTGTCTACGTCTCCGTTATTGGGTCAAACAATAACAACCTGGAATTTCAAAGAGATGAGCGAGACGCCATACACCTGGACTAGAGTTAATCAATTCAGCTCCCATTCCTGCCAGTTATCTAAACGTACATGTTCCTACCTATCCTGTTACAGTATAACAATAACCAATGAAGAGAAAAGGAAAGAGCAAACGAAAGGTGGCAAGCGGGACACTGTAACAAGGGGCAATTTACAACATTAAGTGTGACAAAATTAATGAAGCAAACCCAATCTCCAAACTCCAATACAAAACAAGGGAAATAGAGCAGCCGTGTTCATGGGTTACGTACACTTGATAAAATAATATGATAAATGACATCGGAGTAAAGCTGACCTGCCGAAAAAAAAAAAGAAACTAGATATATCGCTACGGCGACTGATATGCCTCCGCCATAATGCATGGTTCTCCTAATAGGTCTATAGTACAATGTCTTGACAATGTGTGATGACAGTTTCACACAATTGGCAAAATATTAAAATGACAGGTTTGCCACAAATGTGCTGAATGTTCACTTTCCTAGAACTACATGTAGGTTCAATTGGATGAATTATTCAAATGTCAGAGTGCAGGTATTTGGGGAACTGATGATTTTTACTTGACTTTTGACCCTTTTATAAGTTTATGCATTGAGTAATTTTCAAGGTATTGAGAAAAAGTATAATTTCAGTATCAAATGGGAAAATAGCATTACAGGTGTATCTAAACCTGGTCTTTGACCTTTGACCTCACAGTTCCACAGAAAATCACTGTTAGGTAGAACATGCATAAATATGTAAGTTTCATGATGATACCTTGAGTTACTTTCGAGATATGGAGGAAAAAGTGCAATTTAGCACTTTCACTTGACCTTTTACCTTTTGACCTTTGACCTTTTGGCAAGAAACTTCCCCAAAAATACATATTGGGTAATACATGCCAAACATCAAGTTTAAAAAAAAAAAAAAACCTTCAGGCATATTGCATTTTAAGGAAAGTAGTGATATTTTGAGGAGTTGACCTTGACCTTTGACCCCCTGACCTTTGACCCATGACCCCCAACTTCCCTAGATAATCACTGCCCATCGGTACAAGCATATATACTAAGTTCCATGAAGATACCTTGAACCATTTGCGAGATATGGAGAAAAACATGAAATTTCAATTTTTTTTTCACAAAATAACCTGTGACCTTTGACCTTTGACCCTGTGACCCTAAAATCCACACAAAGTATTATCCCCCAAGGATATACCCTCATACCAAGTTTGATGTAAAACCACCACACGGTTCTTGAGATATCGACAAAAACAAAACGGGACGGACGGACGTACGGACGGACGTACGGACGGACGTACGGACGGACGGACGGACGGACGGACGGACGTACGGACGGACGTACGGACGGACGGACGGACGGACGGACGGACGGACGACCCGAAAACATAATGCCTCCGGCCACTTCGTTGCGGAGGCATAAAAAAAAAAGAACGGGAAAAGTCCTGCGGGAGTCGAACTTCTCTCCTTCCGGTATGGCGTTATGAACACCCAGCGCTAAGCGATTACGCCACACGGCTGTCCTGAAGATTGAGTGCGACACTTAAATATATAATACAGTACTCTCCGCATAATCGGGTAGGCTCGGACAGAGCGTTTCTTACCCGATTAAGCGGAGTACCCGATTAACAGAAGAACACGTCTCATTCACAGTTGACACATACAATGTGTGTATGTATATTGCATTGAACACTGCACCAAACATCTACACTGTATGCTTGAACACGCATGCTTGCACGGCACATTATAATACATACTGTACCTTACACTAATTGCTGAGTCACGAGCAATAATTTACACTCGTTTTACGGACAAATGTCTTCAGAAAACTCATGTTTAATCACTCCCCAAATGATCGGTCTCCTTTGCGAATTAAGTAGAGAATGCGATTACCTGTTACACGTACATTAATTGTATTTTCATGTTTAATGCGATTAGCCGTGGAAAATTTGGCATTCATGGTTTCTTAAAGTGTTTTATCTGCGATAAAATGTGGGTAGGAAATTATATTAGAAGAACATTATTTACCCATTTATGCGGAGAGGCAACCCGATTATCAGGTAAAGTTAATGTGCATTGGAACTGATTTTGACATTACTACCCAATTAAACGGAGTACCCGTTTAAGCGATACCCGATTACGCGGAGAGTACTGTAATACTATCGTGACTAGTTGACTTGTGATGGCGCTATTCAACTTCTCACAAGTGGCAGCGTGGATTCGATCAATATACAGTTGCAAAGAAAAATTGGAAATCGTTCTGTACAGATTGCATTCTCATTTTCAGTTTTAAACTACAAAATTATCAACCTAATGAGGAGATTTTAAAACATAAAATGCACGATTACTAAAGCTTATTGTCTCAGCTACAACATACGTATGTTTCAGAGGAAATGGAGCAAAATCAGATGAGGTAAAGGTGCTTAAACGTTGTCAAGTCAATGCATGGTTTAAAAAAAAAAATCACCTCCCATAGACATAACACGTAAACTTGTCTGAATTTGAGTCTTTACCTTTAATCACAATTTCTAGTATGATGACGTCATCGTATTTCAAAACCATCACATGGACTTGAGAGGCAAATGTTCAAAGTACAACATATCTAAATTTGGGATAATATTGAGCTTAAACAACAGAGATACGAGCAAATGAATGTCTGAAACAGTACCTCAAAAAAAATAATTCCACTTTTTTTATTTAAAATGACGATATGATGACGTCATCGCGCTTTCCTGGCAATATTGATACTTGGAATGTTATTTCCAATTCATATACTTTTGTAATATGCAATAGAAATATAGGGTCAACGGACGATTTAAAGAGCTATGGCGAAATAAACAAAGACATGTTTTTTCACTATATTTGCAGAAAGACGCGCACGCGGAATTTCAACTTTGACGCCAGTGCATTCCTTTGTTATAGGTCGAAATCGATCGGAAATCAATGGATATTGTTACTCAAAGTATAAGGAATCCAAATCAGTCAAAAAAATTGCATTTTCATGTTGCTTACGGGCTCTGCGCGCGAAATTGCGCGGACGGACGCGCACGCGAGAAAATGTTTGAAACGCTTAAAATTGTCTGAAACTTCGAGATTTCCCATTGGGAAGTCGTTTTGAGCCTTTTAAAATTTTGACGCGCGCTTACGCGCGCGTAATGATGACCTGTGTAACTAGCGTTAAAAAGTAAGATAGAGCGTGACCTGAACTTCATGTCCACCGAAAATGATACAGAAATGACATCTAGTTATGAAGTTATGATCGATCATGTGACAAAGTCCGAAAATCACAAAATGGCGCCTAGATGACGTCATAGATATGTTACTGTCATGAAAACCTTATTGTGGCTAGATTTTGTCATGAGACATGTTGACTGAAAATGTCATTTTATTTCGTAATGTCATTCTTGAGATATTGACGACACAAAATGTGGCAGAAAGAAAGAAGAATAAAAAAAAAGAGAAATTTTGACAATCACAATAGGTGATACGCTGATAGCGTATCACCTAAAAAGAGAAATTTTGACAATCACAATAGGTGATACGCTGATAGCGTATCACCTAAAAATAAAGAGAGATTTTGACAATCACAATAGGTGATACGCTGATAGCGTATCACCTAATTACAAGTTAGTACAGAAACGAGTCACAAATTCCGCATGCTAGTATATGCACGCAAGGCACAGGTTGCCTCCTGCACACGCCACGCACGGGACGTGACGCCGGCGCCCGAAATCGAAATGTGCTTTAGCAGCGGGTCAACGTACAGACGTGACGCCTTGACGTACGGTTGCGCTCGGCGGCACGTCCTTCTCGTTCACCCAATCGAAAACTCCCTATTAGCTGGAGTCCGCCATTTATCTTAACACTTCGAATAAATCAAGCACCGGACGATTAGTACCCTAGCCCTGACTGAAAACTTAGTGGGCACGTGAAGGGTTAAGCTTCTTTTACCTTCCCGAGCAGCGCTAGTGTTTTCTGATGTTCCCTATCCGTGGCCTGGGTTGCAAGTAACCGAAGAAAATCCGGAGTCGGAGGGCTGGTGATGTCCAGGTAATTGGAGAGCGCTCTCCGGAGGGAGCATTTGGGAAGGCGTTCCGCGGGATGCCATGCCTTCATCATGCCTGAGAAAACAGAAAAAGGGAGATAATAGTCACAGGGGAAATACAATAGAAAGCTTTTAAAGAAATCATCATCAACAACAGCAAGGAGACGATGTTAGTATATAATTACAAGAGGGAAACTGCACTTGCCTTTCAACGCCAGTTCAAGTAAGCCTTCATGAATGAACACAAATAGACAGAAATTTGATTAAAACACACACACATACACACATACCCCCCCACACACACACATACAAGAAATTTGCATACCTCGAAGAAACATACATTTCGAAACACGTACATTTCCTGAAGGAAATGATGCTTTCAAGGGAAGAGACATCATTAACTTATTCAGTTTTTCTTTTCACTGACCGAGTGGAGTCTGAGTCTGCTGTTGAAACTCGACAATGATGACCGTATCCGGACAGAATTCACCGGAGACAAACCGGAGCGTCCTGTCTACCAGTTCGCTATCATTGGACGGACAGATAGCCACGTGATCACCTGGCTCGTAGAGGAGCTTTGGGGCGCCCTGTGTGTGGAGCCGGATGAAGATTGTTGATCGTCTGCAAGAAAAAAAAAAGAATTATGTGTACATAGTCCATCTAGAAATAAAATGTAATTCGACATCAGTGACCTTTATTCACAAAAAAGAATGGGGCTTGCCATTAATGATTATAGAGTTGCGCAGAGTACTGAGCACTAAGACGGCATACATTTTTGACCCATAATGAGATTATGATTTCATTTTACTTAGTAGGCTGTGTGTTCGGCCTGCTGAAATACTCACAACTATAGTGTATCAACAACCCAGCAGAATCTGATACTGTCTCATGCTTTGAGGAGTCAGACTAAACTTTAATCACTTATTCAACAATACACAATAAAGTGCAATCTTTGCAAAGAAAGCAACCGTGCACTTATAATAAAACAAATGGCGAAAAGTGCACCATATTGACAAGAATTTTCTGACGATTCTCCAAGATGCGATAGCTGGCATTAGGAAAGAACAGTATCTGATGAAATGGTTTTTGCATAATATGTGTGATAAACACAGACTTGATTTTGTTTTTCCTTTTCCAACACTGATCAATTCAGTGCTTATTTACGTCGATGCAGGGCAATTTGTCAATCAGTTGCAATGAAAAAGACATCTCGACGGAAGAATTTTACTAATTTGAATAATAAAAGGAGTATCCTCTGCATGCTATAAGGATTAGAACCAACACTTGCTGTCGGGCGAAAGCTCGGTTGTCTAGTGGAGATGACGCCTGTCCGGTGATCAGGAGGTCGTAGGTTCGAATCCTGCTCGAGTATGTACGCCCATGATTTTTTTTTTTTATCATGGCTACTACTAAAACACTGATCAATTCAGTGCTTATCTACGTCGATGCAGGGCAATTAAATTGCCCTGCATCGACGTAATTTTTGACAAATTGACAAATTTTGTCAATCAGTTGCAATGGAAAAATTGATTTTGTTTGGTCATAAATTGATTGGTTTATCCTGAGTGCTAAGCCATCAACCTTGGGACCGACTGCTTTAAGTTCCATTCGAAGGACTAGATAATGAGGGGTAATAGATGATTTGACTAGAGCGACAAACCTCTCCATCCACTGAAACCGGAAGCAGGGATGTCGAGATCAATAATATTTTATAGTCCGTGAACTTGTCCACAGAGTCACAATAATCTTGAGATTTTACCTTTTAATTCTTTTTGCAAAGTTTTTAATTCAGAAGAACGCTAGAATAACATTCGATCAACCAATGTTCATTTCTTAGTTCGAACGCGATATGGAGAATTTAACCAGGTGGACTTCTTATACCTGTGGTTATTGTGATAATTAATAGAAAGTCTAGAAGAGTAAATTTACATCCCTTGCGCTAAAGTTCAAAGGTCAATCTATTGATATATATATATATATATATATATATATATATATAATCTCATTCAGAGCGACATCCATTGGCAAGGCTAGCTGATCTAAGTCTGCAAGGCCCATGGTAAATCCATTACAGTGCTTACTCTGATTGCTTCTCTTGAAGTTCCCTGCGTTCCATCAGACAACAAGAGAGAACCGTTCGATCATGTAAAGTGGACAGGTCAGTGGTCAGTTTCTCGGCCTTCAGGGGCGCTCCGTCCCCTACCGTCAGGCGGAACCGTTGTGGGTTCCAGTTGTTTTTGCTCAGCGCCGCGTTGGCCTCTTCCATGTTCGCTGGGTCCCCGACGCCGAAAGTACCGCAGGCCACCTGCCGAGATATGCCATCAGAGCGATGGGTGTTCGTTAATAATTAAACGTGCCATTACATAGTCAGCTGTGAAGGTTTCATCACCCATATAAAATTATGAAATTCAAGAACAAGTGTAGGCCTATTGCGCGGCACGGGTGAAGCAAGACTAATGTTCTGGCATGCCCTCTGAAAATAAAAGCTTTCCTGAATTACCTCCGAATGACACTTGCCTTAGGCAATTTGACCTCTTAAAAAAAAGAAGAAAACGAGCCTGTGTACATGCCATAAAGTGATGATGTACCTACTTTCTTTTTTTTTTTTCAGTGCACCGGTACGGCGATTCTGTAAAAAGCACACCTGTGCCCTGTTGCATAAAACCATTACCGCTGGACTTACCGCTCCTTTCTAGCGGTAAGTCTTCAAATTAGCGGTAAAGCTTATAATCCTTGATGCTGATTGGCTGTGACGCCTAATTTTGACGGTAGTTACCATTGAAATTCAACGGTAAGTTTTATGCAACGGGCCACTGATAATGGTGAGCAATTTTGATTCGTTAAGGATTGCTGTTGAAGCCTTATCTTTACAAACTTGTAACTTCATAAAGACAGCTCTAACTTGACATAGAGATTCTATGCAACATTATTGACGCTTGGTTAATATCCAAAACGCAAAGTATTTAGGGCGTAAGCGGGTATCTCACTAGTTTAATTTGATACTTGGTGGCAACCTGGTGGCGACTCGAATTTCGCTGGTCGCGGAGACGTCTCCGCAACGTCCCCTGGAGATTAGCCTGCTCCCCAGAGAGTCGCGAGAGAATCGATCCTCGATATTTTCGGAGATTTTATTTCCTGTCTCCACCTGGCCTCGGAGACGTCTTCGCAAGGTCATATATTCGCGGCCAATTCGCGGAGACTATTTTTTCTTTCCACGACGTCTCTGGGACTTCTCCGCGACCTTGCGGAGACCTACAACGATGTGGAGACGTCGCCGTGACGTCCCTGCAACGTTCGGGCGAATAAGTTGTCACCTTGTTGGGAGACGTTTCCGAAATCGTACGTAGTCGCGTCCCTGATGAGAGCGCAAACCGTTTTTGTTTTTTTGTTTTTTTTTGTTTTTTTTTCTGTTTCGAGTCGCATGAGTCGCCGTGACGTCTCTTCCGGTGAGATAGCTAAGCCCTTTAGTGACATAGGCCCTTCAGTGACATTGTGACATTATTCTTCTTACATTGCACATGGAGCTTTTATTATATAATCTAATTATCGCAATTAACACCCATCATGGAGCACGACCTTTCACCTCAAACACCTGTCTAGCCCACTTCCGGAAGCTCTCCTCCTGTCCGCCCAGTGCGTCACCCTCTCCCATAGCACTGATCCGCTCTCCACCCAAACTCTCCAGAAGACGGTCGATAGTGCGAGCGTACGCGCAGAAGTGTGGATATGCGCGCGACCCCAAGCCGAACACGGAAAACCTGTCATGATTCAAATAAGACAATCAAAAATGTAAAGAAACAACAATGACAACAAGAGAGTCACATGTGAAAAAAAGAGAAAGAAAAGAGACAACTTTTGCTTTTGATTTGTTATGATATGATGTTTCCATAATATCTAAAGAAATTCGCAAATACCGATTTGGTTGAACTCTACGTATACTTCAAGCAAACAAAAAACGACATCACGGATACTAAAATAAGAATACTGCAACATAATCATCAAACAAACAAGCAAACAAACAAACAATCAGACAAACAAATATGCAATATACAGTTATCATGTAAACATACCTGACTTTATCGATAATTCCCACTTTCTTTTCGTGGTCTCATATCTAAGTAATGTGCAGTTCAATGTTTTCAGGCAAGCATGACTATACAGTGTCGGGCTGTTAACGATCGTCCCGACACTGTACAGTCATGCTAACCTGGAGACATTGAACTGCACATTACTTGAATATGAGACCAATCTGAAGCAAATAATTTTCACACAGCAATAGATATATAATGTACTCTTAAATGAATCCCGTAAGGATTGGAACAATCATCCCCGAGCATTCCCACTGATTTCCACTGATCAGTTACTAGCCATCCCCTAGAGATGAAAAAAAAAATATTGAGAAAATTAGTAATATCTCCTTATATTTAGGCGTTGTTGCGAAATTTCTATAATGGTAAGATGTTTTGCGATACAACAGACCAACACATATGCATCAAAATCTTAATGTGATAACTTGAACATTTTTAAATCTCTGCTCCCAGTGGTAAACAGTACCTTTAAAGCATTTCAGGATGGTATCTTTTTTTTTTTTTTTTTTACTTTTTTTTTAAATACAGAAATGAGTAGCCCACAATCAAACACTTTTTCTGTTTCTCTTTTTGTAGAATGATTCCTGAGGTCACACACAGAAGTAGATATTAGCGAGCTTTAAATCTGGGACGCAGCCTCCCAGGTTGAACAATGAAAACAGTTGTATCGCGCTTGTGCAGAACACTACTAGCGTCGCTTTTGCGTTCGCGTTGCATAAAGCTTGCTTATATCTCCAATGAATGATTTACTAGATACCTCGTGTGTACGGAATCTTTGCTCCCGGCCGGTCTTGTGGGGGTTTCCACTCTATAAAACAAAACAACAGTAGGACCTAATACATCAAAACGAGTAATGGTCTCATTGTGACAAAGAATAAGAAAAAAAAAAGCAACAACACAACAACTATGGAAGAGCTAAATACATTGGATATACACAGCAGACAGTGATAATTTCAGCAAAACGAAGTAAATGACGTGATTGACACAAATTTAAAAGGCCCGAATTCACAAAGGTGGTTTAAAATTTGACCGTGGTACATAATTAAACCATGGTCTAAAATAACCTTAGAATAGGCGTACTTTTGAAGTGCGCGTTTATTACTGGACGTCTGTTGGCGTACGCAATCTGCCAATCATATTTACGCAGAAGAAATTTGCATTTTTATAAACGACGGTTTCAATTAATGTAAACCACCTTCGTAAATTTGGTCCAAAGTGTACAATGATATAGATGTATAAATATAGATCATGAACATGATAAAATAAACGACGACTTTATGGCTAGATCTACCTGGTGAATACTGACCGATGTTTCTGAGGTACGGATAATAGACTCTGAAACGAAATGCAATATTGGCTTTAAGACACAAAATTGTCACAACCGGACTAGCTGGTGATTCCCTTTATAGAGGGGAAAAATGTAAGGTTGGAAAGTGGGTTTATTACCTCTTTAGACCGTTCGCAGTATTGTCTCGGCACAAGTCCAGCAGACAGTTCCCAAAATTCTGAATTTAAATAATCAATAGGGAAAGAAGAAATCAATATTACAGAAAACATTCTTTGGCAGCCGTCGTCTTATTCAAATGGTTTGAAAACTGCTTGCAATTAAAGTTGGTTAATCGTTTATGCTTCAATTTCTACTGATTAACATATTAGAATACGTGGAAAGAGACTTTTAATAGCGAAACAGTGTGTGAAGAGAAACTACTTGTACTTGCTTAAGTTTGTGTTTGTAAAGTAATCAATGACGATTAATCACTAGGAATATGAAACAGTTCAAAATGATTATCATTGCTCGGGCTGGCAAAGGTTTTACAAACTTCACAAATCTGACACAGTGTTGAGGGTCAATATAACTGGATGGGGGATCGGTAAAATAAGGAAGGCAACATATTATATGAACCAAAGCACTAGCATCTGACAACTTTGTCTAAAGAGGTGCTAATAGGAGGAAGTTAGGAGAGAAAAAAGGGTTTAGTGCTTACCGCTCCGTTCTCCGGGGCATCTCCATTTCCAAACGTACTCGTAACGACCAGCAGCAGGGACTCATTCGTAAGATTGGCTACATCGTAGGCATCCATACAGAGCACCTTGGCATGGCAAGTAAAAGGCAACAGATTCAGGTATTAGCCAAGCACCTACCAGCTTTACTGGTCTTCCCTCCCCTATTGATTGCTCCCTTCTCTCTCTCCTCGTTCTCTCATCTGGGATTAAAAGATTGAATTCGCAACCCTTCTGTTAATACAAACTTTTCCACTGCAAAAAGTATAAAACAGATCTTAAGTGACAATCATTTCTACCTGAAAATTTCTTTTCAAAAAAAAAAATAAGATACACAATAGTTTTAAAAAGATAGATAGGGGCCTACAATCTTGGAGAGGGCATGACACGCGGCCATTATCATCATTATATGTAACAAGAATAGTGATTATACAATTTGTAGAATGGTACTATCATAATTAGTATAATCATTATCTTGATACCACATGTTTGTATCAGTTAGGAGTGTGGATATTTATTCGATACTTTTTCACTTTTTATATTTTAATGTTTACAAATACACCAACTGCAAAGGGACAAATAGAGCTTATATGCAAGGATTAAAATCTCCTACTGTAGGTAATGATGCTATGCGCAGGGTTGAATATAAAACGCCTCTCTTCTATCTTACCTTTGCATTGAAAGCATGGCCGAACATCTCGCATAACATCCTAGCAAACTTCTCCGAGTTGCCTGTCTCTGTGGCGTACAGAATGGTTGCCTTGACTCGCTTGGCCAGGGCTTTACCCATTAATCTCGTCATGAACATCACCGCTCTGCAGGTAACAAAATACAGATCAATAATTATTTGGATTCCTCGGGTGAGAGATTGTCAAAAAGCTGACTTGTTCCTTGAATACATAAAACACAAGCAAAAACAAAACCCTTAAAGGGATCGTATAGTTTTGGTTGAGACCTTATTTCAAGTTTCCAACATTTTTTTTTAAAGATAATGAGAAACCTCTTATGAAATATGAAACAGCACGTAATTCCACGAGGAATTCAACGTTTATTTGATAAAAATTGGTTTTGAAATGGTGGAGATATCCAAAACAGAGCGATCCTAATAAAATGCGGGACCCACCTTTTATTACGATCGCTTTGTTTTACTTTGTTTTTGGATGTTTCAGCCATTCCAAACCCGATTTTCATCAAACAAACTTTAAATTGCTCTGAGAATGGTATGCTTTCTACTATTTCATAAGTGTTTTCTTGGTATTTAGCAAAAAAGTTAAAAGCCCAATTCTCATCTCCACCAATACTGTACCATCCATTTAAGCGCTTACTTTGCCACTGTGCATGTACAAGTCTATTGTGTGTAATTATTTTTCAGTTCTACCCCTTAAGTTTAACTAATGTAGAGGATATCTTACAATTATTTCTTAGAAACAAACGATGCACATCGTAACAAACGGTGTCTGCAAAGATGAAAGACTTCTCACCTTTAACCCTTTCTGTGCCTCGGACTTTGGATGGTGTGTAGGGCCTACAGTGAAAAGCGGCTTTCTGTGCTTATCGGCATTCAAAGCACAGAACAAAAGTCTTGTTTGTAATGAGTTGTTACAGGGAGGTGGGACACCTCCCTGCTTGTTGTCTTCGACTTGTGATGAATTTGAACTATACTTCATTATAGCCTAGGAAACGTTTTTCTTTGTTTTATAAAGACCACGCTCAATCCTCATTCTCAGGGCGCATAACATTTCCTCTTCATATTATTGCCATCATCCTAGGTGTATTTAATAACCATGAAATATCTAAATGAACACTTTTCTGCGCATGTGTCATAGAGTGATAGAGTACGCCCTCACGTGACAAGCTGCTTCAGGGTGACGTGCTTTCGTCTCTGTACACAGCGCCCTCCATCTGCCGAATCTGTGGCCCACGCATGGCTCTTCCACGCCTCATCCTACCAATGGGAATATAACGAAAAGACGACGATGAAATATTCAAATTCAAATTATTGTACGTATTTAACACACTAGGGTATACTACGCTACACCCCTCTACTGGCGTTGTATGTATCAGTGTTGGATATGGTAGAGAAATGTTCACTTTCACATAAATCCATTGCCTACGCCCAATACGACGTACAGTGAACAGTCACTCCTCCTTTATGTCTCACGTGAAAACCTTTTTCTCAATGCATTATGAAACCGTAGACTGTCGTGTCACATACACATGCATTCAGCTGCTTTATATTTGTTCCCTTGTCTTCAAGTGAGCATACTGCGGCAAACCAATCAAAAAGTGAACGAAGAACCCAGTGTTATAAACTCACCTGGTACTCGAATGAAGGTTTCATGCAATAGTTCAGCATCTCACGATGAAAGACCGGGGTGATGCTGCCGGACATCGGGGGCACGATCCACACCCAGTCCGCTGGACAGCCGCCGCGAAGCCGCTGTTCGTTCTTCATGTGCTTCATGAACGACTCCGACGCAGAGTGGTGGTCAGTTATAGTCACGTTCATTTTCTACGGCGGGAAGGGGAGAGGGAAGTGATTTGTGCCTACCCAATGTATGTATGATTTGATAGATCTAGGGAAATACATGTCATCGAAGACAATTATCAACTCTGCTCAAATGGCGCGGGGGGGGGGGGGGAATAAACACGTATTTGTTTCAATATCATGTGTCGGGGCAATTGCAACCTGTCACTGCGTCCAAATAGGAATGCCTTGGCCCCTGCATTATTGTCATTATTTGTTGATAACTTGCCGGATTTACATACGAAACTATAAACAACAATGACGTTGACAACTGGGAATATCGTTTATGAACAGTCTATTGTTCAATTTATTTTGTTTTCGTTAAACTCATCTTTCTTTTCATAACGAAAGGAGCACATCTCCGTCATTTGTTATCTAGCACTATGCTCAAAAGATAATATTTGATATCACGTCCTTTCAAGTCCATTGTAACGAGATGTCTGCCTTAGAAAATTCTACACCAATAATCATCATACATATCTACACAGATATACCAACCTGGAAGCTATGGAGCACGGCCACATTGGTCTCAACGAGAGCCTGGTCCCTCCACAGAGTCGAGTTCGTACTGGTATCCAGACCCATGCTCCTCCCCACTCTCTGTTGTAGAAGACATACACACATTGCAGTAATCATACAAACAATGTCTGAATCCTGACGGATGATTATAAGTCTATAGTTTGCAAAGAGACAAAAAGTACTAAATCTGGCATGTTGCCAAGATAATTGCAATTTTTCAGTCTTTGTCCAATGTCTATTCAGTTGTATTCTTTGATTTTTTTTTTTCGATTCTAATTTCTAAAGTTGCTGTGTCTTTATCGGCAGCTGATGCTAATTATACCAGATGACTTTTGAATGGAAGTCATAAATGGACATGTCTCTCCAAGATTGTTTGATGCAGTAACCTTCTTGATGCTAGGGTTATTCTACGTATTAGGATCTGCAGACGATCACTAAAATGTTTTGTGATTAATTCACCGCAGTTCGTGTATTATTGTCGCTTCATCGACATTTAATCCTGCATATTATCACTAAAGCAATGAGCAACCACACACTGCAATAGATAGAACAAGCCATAAAAGATAGGAATTCAACGACATCTCGAACTATAACACAACAACGACAATGAAAATAGTGTAACTCCCTAAACAAAATGGCGTCATTTTGAACGAAAAAGTTTTGAGCTAAACAACTTGCCAGGGGCATTTCGACACTTATTTACTAACTCCTGAGTGAAAATGAAAAAGATCCATTCAGTCATACACGAATAATTAAAGAAATGACTCATCAGACAACTCTCATATTAACCCAGAAGTGTAGAAGCACCCCTGCCAGATTTTTTTTTTTTTTTTTTTTTTTTGCTCAAAACATATTGGTTCAAAAGTTACGCAATTTTGATTGAGGGCGAAATTACTCTGTTTTTGTGTGCAGATCCGGGTATGTTGTAAAACTTTGCCGGGGGGGTTCGCATGCTGCAGCAGGTAACACAGGTATTGATTTTGATCTGCCTGTCATACACATAGGAATGCATTTCATCGAAACAGCTTTCTTTTTTAACACATTACAGCAGAAGCTTAATGATCGGCATTTTGTCGGAACGACTAATTATCTGGAAATTAATTGTCATCACTTGTGGTTACTTTCCGTAGTCCGTTATGGAGTTCCGAGAATCCACATTCCTGTGGCTTGGCTCTGCATCTTCTTATCATGTTTTGTAATTGTTATTGTTAGCCTTTCATTAGTTGGGGGAAAGAGTCTTTGATATAAGCAAGTATTTCTTAGCTATATAGTTCTTTGTTTCGGGTGCAGAATTTCAAAGGTCTCGAATTTGAAAAATCTATAGGCCTTAGATTTTTTTTAACATACTCGAGGTGATTTACGTTTCCTTTACTCTCTCATATTGGGATATAACATGATACTGGAGTTTCTCCTTGATTTGTGAAGATTTAAAAAACTGATCGAGTCTGTTTCATTCCATCGCTCTACAAATAAAGATATGCACTCTTTCTTAATTCAGAGATGAAAATGTGCTAAAAGAGATGATAATTATTTACTGCTTAAAGAAATTGATGGGTGAAGTGACGTCACAATGCAAGACTGTTGTACCTTGAGCATATTCAGTCTGTTCTTGTCGCACAAGTTCCTGGCGCCGATCTCTGTGCCCATGTACCAGCCGTTGAAGGGGCAGGCGGTGAACTCTAGACCCCCGAGGTCGAGCATCATGTTGGAGACGGCTGGCACGGCGTACCACTTCAGCCCAAGCTCCTTGAACCATGGGTACCTGCATGTTAAAGACGTAGGATGACTAATGCTGTGCACTACCCAAGAAAACGTGCCTATACCAATATCATGCGTCTTACAGTGACACTAGGGGATTTCCTATGTTCCCCGTCTTTACTGACACTGACTGAGACGTCAATAGCTGCAATGATAACAGTACAACAGGCAGTAGAGATAATGGAATAAGGTGATCACCAAGACAGATCTCAAATATGATGATACCCCAAAGCACGACCTCTGATTTTTTTTTTCTGTTTTCTTGCAGACAAAGGTTGTCTCTGATAAAATCCCACAAAACAAATCTAATTAATGAAACAAAGCCAAGATAATGGAATCAATCTAAGGTAGATCAAATCGAATCAAATGAATCATAATCAGGAGAAATTGACCAAGTTCTTTTAACTTCTATAGACAATGAGAAATATTTTCTAGAATCTCCTAATTCAATAAAACCTACTAAAACAGCTTCGTATTTCATCATCAGGGTGTGTGACCCTTGATACACCACTTAGACCTTAGCGCCCCCAAACACACACATGTACACACACACATACACACTAACAAACATTCCACTGTCGCTGGAATGTACTGCACTGGTTGTATGGATTTTTCTTTTTTGTTTAATTCTTTCACTCGAAGGTTGTGGCTTGTCGATCATTTCTAATGATTTAAGTAGGTGTGGCATTACTCGTTTTAAGCACCGTTCTTTTATGTTCTGTAAAAGTACTTAAACTGACAAATCGCGTTCCACTTGGGTCCCCATTACAGCCGCCGCTCCCCCGAGAGGCAGCGCACAATGCGGCCGTCCCCTGAGACACACTCACAAAGATCGCTGTTATCCAGAGCGGATCGATATTGAGGATGCCGCTGTCGGCACTGGCCGAACTATTTTCCGGGGCCTCCTTTTCGCTGTTGTATGTGTCACATGCACTGTTCTATCGGTGTCATCATCATTGCCATCATGATCAATATCTTTCTTTTATCGATATTATACACTTTTACCTCTCATATGTTCATCTATCTCTTCTTGTCGTTGGTGTGTAATCATTGATTTTTTAACCATTACGATAGTTGATGTTATTTCACCTAATGCACGTTAGTCAGTTGGTAACGCACTTTCGGACAGAGGATTAAGTGCAGTGAAATCTATCTTAAAATGAACATGACAGCCACATGTTACGACACGTGTAAATGCCTTTTGTTTTCAATTCAATTTTTCAATTCTCGTAGACAATGATTGGTCACAAACCATGTCCGTCACGCATAGCTCCGAGAAGAGACATCTGGATAAAAGCATGGGAAAGGAGAATTCTCTCCTCATTTGCTTGTTTTGTTTACGTGGATTTGTTCAATGGTCCCTTTGTAGATGTGGTAGACGAAGATTAATGTCTTTCGAAAAATGGTTAAGGTTCGCTAAGGAATGAAAATCGACCAACAGTGACATGACGGTGACGATTTTATCACATCACGATTTTGTTTATCACAGATGTCAAATGAGAGTTTTACTTAGATTGTTTTAAAGGGATGGTATAGTATTGATGGAGATGAGAATTGAGCTTTTAACTTTTTGCGAGGATACCAAGGACAGGGCATACAATATAGAGAAATTCCAAGTTAATTCGATGAAAATCGGTTTTGCAATAGCTAAGGCATCTAAACACAAAGTAAAACGAAGTAATCATAATAAAAGGAGGGACTATTAGCATTGCTCCGTTTTGGAAATCTCATCGATTTCAGAACCAATTTTCATGAAATAATTCTTCGTGGAATCTCATGCTCTTTCATATTTCATATGAGTTTTCTCGTTATCTCACCAAAAAGTGTAAGAAACATGAAGTTAGGACACTACCACCACTATAAACGATCCCTTTAAACTATAACAAAATATTTCAAAATGAGAAAGTAAAGTTTTACCTAATAACTTTTTAAGATTATTGCTGATTACCGATGCATAAGTGAGTGACTCCGAAATGATACATTGAAAACCAATACATGAGTTCACGCAATGAGCTCTGGGAAAGGTGTTGTTTGGACTTTATATTTACGGACGCCGAGTGGATCTGCACACCTCAAAACGGAAAGTGAATAACTTTTCTTTGCTTTAGCATGTCTGCAAATATCTGATGTTTTAATGGATGACACAACATTTTGCTCCTGCGACAATTGTTCTTATTTCCCCCTCCCAAGGACTTAGGGTAAGGGTTAGGCTTGTGATAAGGTTTTAGGTTTAGTTTGATGGGATGATTAGGATAAGGATTAGAGTTATGTTTGTGGGTAGACATGGTAGAATTTATGTTTTGCTTAGCGTGCAGATGTTTCATGGGAGCAATTGTCGCAGGAGCAAATGTCATGGAACTGTTTTACAGATAATGCTGACATTATTTTCATATCGACTAACCCTAACTTGCCTTCAATCAGTGTTAAGGATGAGGGCAATATAATGAAACTTTCTGAAGGGCAGACATGGTATTTTGTAGATCCGACACGAAACACAGCGTGCAAACAGACAGACACACACACGGTCAGATATATAGATACAAGAGTCGTTGCTGCTATATTAGAGGTCCCTGGTTCGATTCTGCTGCCAGCATTAGAATTATGCCCCTGAGCTGGGTCCTTTAATCTCTATGCCTTGTCTTTCGGTCCTCTGGTAGGTTACTCATTGAACATTTAAGTGCTTCCTTAATAGTCGCCACTTAGAATATATAAACACACACACACACACACACACACACACACACACACACACACACACACACATACAAACAGAAATAGAGAAAGAGAACGAAACTAAGATGTAATATCAATGTGAGATAAACTTCATCTACTTCCTATCACGCGCGACTTACTTGGGGTGCTCGAGTGGCACTTCAAGTACGAGGTCGAGTGGAATCTCGAATACTTCCGGGTCACCGCCGTCTACTTGGAGAACCAATGGGAGGAGGTCAAAAGGACTCCCTTTCCCTTTCCACCCCAGCCTCTGACACACCTGCAATAGAAATCAGTTAACATTTGATTTCAAAATGCTGACACATCTATCTATCTATCTATCTATCTATCTATCTATCTATCTATCTATCTATCTATCTATATATCTATCTATTTATTTATCTACCCATCTTTTTTTATAACTATATCCGTCTCTTGCAGGTCTTAGTAATCCAGTGCAATATTCTCGCAGAATGAAACTACACGCTGTGTACCTATCTTTAAACAATGTTAAATCTGAGTGCTGTGTGATGCTCTGAAGGTTATTAATCGTCTGTGTGTCCCGTTTATTTCCTGTTCATGGTTGTGAGTGTGAAATTTGTGCACATTTGATTCATTGGCACCGAAATGGTTAAACAAATACAAACTATAATGATTATGAACACAGGCAGGTGGAAATAGCAAGAGGACCAGTAAAAACATTATGAGTTGTATACCTCGGTAAACTCAACCCCGATGGGGTCTCCTACGATGGATCCATCTTTCTGTTTGTACCCTGCGTAACTAATCAGCTGCCTGTTCCACACCCGGAAGTCACCCCTGTGACCTTTGCGATGGGGGAAGATCGTGATGGCTGACCTGTCCGACGTCACAGTGAAAAAAAGAAGAAGAAAAAGATCAGATCGTTTGACTACCTACAGGCTTTTAAAGTTTCGCATGCGACACTCGGTGTTGAGAACCAGCACCAAACATCGGCGCCGATGCTTCACGTGACCAATCCGGTAAACGCACGTATAAAGATCATTTGATATAGATTATGAGACACAGGAGCCAGCAATGGTTCATATTTGTCTAAATTCAGTTTGCAGACACAACTGGATAGAAGATGCCTTTCATGATTACATTTATGCATTCCCTTAGTTTGATCATTATTTTCAAGGGTATCTGAATTCCGTATCGGAACACTGCAGTAAGCTCTCTTTTTGCTTTTTGGCTGTTGAATATACCTCCTCTTATATCCAAAATCCGATACTTGCTCTCAATTTTGACAGACCACGTAATTATGAAAGAATCCTCTTAGGATTTGAACCCTACACTAACTGCTTACGTGGCAGCGACCCTACATCTGAACTGGAGCAGTTCATGGCAGTGAAATGTCGAACTTTGAAATGATCTCTGTCTTGTTCTTATACTTGTCTAGTAAATGACTGATAAATAAAAAAAAAGTAAACTAGTAAAGAGATATGTGTATCATTGATTATGATAACCTTTATTCAAATTCGTATCAGTTGTGTCACTTCTTGACAATAACATAAAAAACGTTAATACTCATCAACGTTTTACAACAGAAATGTATAGCTGAATGAAAATAATGGGAATGTCTCTGACAATAGGTATAAAGTCGAACCATTAAGAGTATCATCAGGGATAACGGATGACAGCATTCGGCAAGATGAAATGTAAACAAAAAGATAACACTCGACATCGTCACAGAGGTTAAAAGGTCATGGAATCTATGCATGTGGTCTATACCTGATGTTGCCTTTGTTCGTAGCATAACTCAGATGTCTGCACAGAGCACAAAACATCTCTTCAGGAGTCTGAACACTGCGGGCATCAAATACCTGTTAAAAAACAACAATCAATACACTAGTTGTCACGTGATTGTCGCAGCATATCTCACGAGCCTGTCAATTCCCAACAGACAAAAACTTTTCCAACTCAATCCTCACACAGAATTATATTACTATTGTTATGTGTGTGTTTTTTCTTTTCTTCTTGAATGAAGGCTAACTCACATTCAGATCGAAACTATAGATGCTGCATCAACATTGTTTTACCTGTCATTCTTGCGAGATAACTTGCTATTGAGTATACATTTCTGAAATGAACCCAACTGTAATGAAACTGCATAGATTGCATGGTAGTCTCAACTGTTATCCGCAATAAACTTCCTACCGGAAATAATTGGTTTAATTCAAACCGTTGCTTTCATTGACGACACTGGCACCTGAACTGCTGAACGTTTCAATTTAATATCCTTCATCAATTAATTATCTGAATTATGAAGGATTCTTTGCGAATCTAACACAAGGTAATATAAATATCTTTTTTTTTCCAGACAAAAGTAAAGCCCTTAAAAATACAACGAAGAAATGAGAGAAAGGAGCAGCATTTCAAAATACGCTACAGTGGCAATATTATGACTTAAATTATCATATTATTATATGAATATCATATATAGGTTTTCCTATCCATTTTCGCACTTTTGTCATTCAATTTCAAAGATTTATTATTCAATTTCGTCCCGAGAAGCAGGTGGAACGCAAATCCTAACTTCAATTTCGTCAATTGTCATTGTAATTCGTTTTTCGTCAAACATTTTCGAAGACATAGCATTCAGAATCGTCAATTGTCATTCAGATTCGTTCCTCCCGCTGACGGATCGCAGAATGTGAAGATGAAAGTCGTCTTTGTTCACACAATTACATGAATTTTTCATTCAAATTAGTCAGATATTGTCGATTCTTTATTTTGATGGTTAACCAACTTTAAGCCGACATATTTTTACTTTCTCTCGTAAACTGTATCGTTACACATTATTCCCTAACCATTTGCTTTAACAATACACACGAAAAAAAGACTGCCAACGAAAATGATTGATGGATAAACGACAGTCAAAAGTCATAACCCAGGACAGTATGTCAGTGTCACATTTTGAATTTTAACTCGTAATGTTCAGGTTTTCGCATCATAATGCATGAAGCAAAGTTTAAATTTTGTACCCTGGAAAGCAGCAAACATAATTATGTTATCCATTCTTTGACATTAAACAGGCGACAATTCTACACTTAGATTTCGCCTAGAAATCGTTTGTCAGTGTTTTCATTTGCGAGATGGTATACGTCTGTTTTTATCAGTGTGTACTCGGATTACTTGTGTGTGTGTGTCTCTATCTGTGGTTCTGTGTGTGTGTGTGTGTGTGTGTGTAGGGGGGGGGGGCACTTGTGTGTATGTTAACTCCTGAATGAATGTGAACGGTTACAGAAAAAACCCCAATACATTAATGACTGGAAAATCACACCGGGTAGAGATATGAGACGAATATGAATGAAAATTTAACGAAAATGATTGACAAAAGACGAAATCGATCCTACTGTTTTGAGTGCTGCGAGTGAGACTGACGAATTTGAACTGTAAATGACGAAAATGTATGCCAAATGACTAAATTGAATGGACTTTATTTGAAAATGAACGACGAAAGACGAATTTGAAAGTAAGATTGGCCTACTCCCGACATTCCGCGACGAAATTGAAGTAAGTGTATTTGTAGAATTGAATGAAAAAAGTTTGAAAATGAATGGGAAAACCTATATTAACTTATTATGACTGTATGAAGTAAGAATTGACGCGTCTCTGAATATTACGTTAAGTTCGATACCATTTTCACTTTTGTAAACCAAGAAATTCCACTCGTTTCATTTTTATAGCTTTATCGAGCACTTCATTTATTATCCATTCACCTGTAGATTATTCCATTGAATGCGGCCAATACACCGAGGTGCGTTTCTCCATGCTGTCTTGACTCCAAAAATCAGCTCGGCCTCAGTCAGCTCGTAGGTTCCAGTCTTCTCAATCGAGTCCAGGACTGCTGCAAGTCTCTCTGTGTGATCTGAGCTATGTGCCCTGGTTAGTGGCAATCCAAATATTTACAGTTATAAACAACTCTTAAACTCTCCAGAGTCCTTAAAATATGTATTTGAAGTGATCAGAGCACATCAAAAGTAAATCTTGTTCAAAACATTTGAAAAGACTAATGCATGTGCTAACAACCTACTTCAAGATGGGAAGTTGTAGGGTCATGAGTAGGCCTATTTGATTAACAACCAACCAGAGAATGAGAAATATTAATGTCGAATGATTAGACATACAGATATAACATGATAAGAGAAATATAGGGGCCAAACAAGAAGATAGGTGTTGAGAGAAGGAGAGAGAGAAACAGGCAGAAAGAAAGCAAAAAAAAAAAAAGAAAAAAAAAAGAAAAAAAGACGTGATAACAGGAGGGAATGGTGTGACAAAAAAAAAATCTATCTTTAAAGTTTGGTGTGTTAGTGTTTTTATCATTTCATTTCAAGACAACTGATACAGGAAGCTTTCATGTTTTGTTTTTTTAGATTCATGGAGGAAACTGTGGTTGTGATTTTGCATTTATTCATTTTTTTTTTTAATAAAAAAATCCATTGACGTTTCGGTCATCCGTGTGCAACATCCTTTCAAAACTCAGAAAAGCCGTGCGGGGTCATCCTACGAGACCGACACCCACGAGTTATACATTAATATCTCGGTGTCTTGGTCCTTAGTTGCTTCGTGGGTGTCGGTCTCGTGACGTGTACCCAGCGGTGCTTTGGCTTACCCCTTGATGTGTGTGTAGTACTGGTTGATGAAGTCCTCCGCTTGGAACAACACCTCCTCATTGGACCGAGAAGTTTCTCTTGGCGGGAACATAACGGACCCCATGCATCTTTTCTCTGTACATTGAGTGTCCTGGGAAACATGATTCATTATTAGGGGAACATTTACAAATAAGACAACATTTGCAAATAATAGTAACTTTTCACAGTTGGTGAGACTCATATAATTTCGCATAACGCAATTCAAAGTTAGTAAAAAAGCAGACATACTATTTTAAAAGATTAAATATGTATAGAAAAAGAACTTTAATGTAGTGTAAGGCACTCTTTGTAGCTGACAAAAAAGTCCCGGATTATAGATGAAATCAATCATCACTATTTTGCACCAATTATCATCTACTTTAATAATTCTTAGAATAACAACATTGAACACTGCAATTTTGTAGAAAGTTTTTTTTTGTTATCTACTTTATTTTCAGTCATTTGTAACAAAGTTATGATTCTATATCATGAGTCAATATTCATGATGAACGATGTAGTTATGTCAACGATTAACATTAAAGATTGTGCAGTGATTTCAAACGATGTTTTATTCCATCCAAAGTTCTCGTGTTAGCTTGCGCCACGTACCGTGTTCATCTTGTATGAGTTGTATACTGTTTTAAATGTATCTTTATAATAATATTATAAAGATACATAAAATACATAAAGAAACATAATATTATTATGTTTAGATGTGTTTGAAGATGCTGCTTGCTGAGAAGACAGAGACCTGAAAACTGTGGATGAATGCATGTATTAAATGCTCTGAAATAACAACTTCAAAAGTTTCCGTAAACTATTGACGTGATCCATGTTCTCAGGGCCGAATCTTTCCGCTCCGCTCCCATTCTCGTGGCGGAGGTCTGAGGGAGCTTAAAGCACAATTGATGCAATCCTCAAGGGACAAGTAGGAATCTCCCTAAGCAGATTAACTCTCGATTGTTCGCAATTACCCAAACAATTTCTCCTCTTCTGCACAAATGCGGATATCTCTGTTGTCCATTCATCAGGTCTTTGAGAGTCATTAGAAATCAAGCAAATCTTTAGTAATCATCCGGGACGTGCTATTGATTCTTTCGGCTGACAGTTCAACTCCTCAGGCGATGTTCACTAAGCGACTACCAAGGAGACCATGATCTATATGATATGAGCGAAGGATACCCTTCATGCGCCGAATAATCTACGCTTTTCTACTGAAAGTGCAAATGCGATAGTTATTGCAACCAAGAAACCTGATTTAAAGTCAAGAAGTCGTTATACGGTCATATTTTTCGAAAATGATATAATTGTACCGATTAGAATCGAGACACTTCTCAACTATCTCTCATTTTCTCTAATTGTATCTAATTTTGTATGTTTTTCCCTTTCTTCGACTCTTCTTTCATTATTTGATAATCAACAAGTTTGCCCAAGTCCTCCTCTCTTACATGAAAACTTTACAACTGAAGATTGATAGATTTGTTAACAGCGATGTTTGAAGATCACCGCCAGATTCCTACAATCAAATATATCGTGTGAATCTAAAAGATGACATTCAGATATTGTTGAATCTAATATAAATGACGGAATTTCGGAAGTTTTATTACTTAGGGATGGTATCACAAGGATCAAAATGGCTATGTAAAAATTGAATAAACAAGAGATTTAAAACGTTTGGAAAAAGACCGTAAATTTTGCTTTGAAGCACCATTCTTAGGGTTTAAACCAGAGTTTGTCGAATCTTAGAGTATAAGAATGAAGTCAGAAGTAGAAATATTTGATACATTGATAGAAGACAATGCTTTCGGTTTGACCGAGACGGGATATAAATTCATATCATGTTGCTGTTAAAATGTACTGTGATACGCAAGGAACTGCAGTCATGAAACAGAAATCAGATCTAATACAATCAAATGCAACTTAATATTCTTTCTCCCATTTAAGGTTTCCCTTTGTAACAAAGAAAAGTTTTTATTTCTAACTCGTTGACGGCTCCTACTTATTAAAGTTACTTTTGTGTTACTTTGAAAATTACTTTATTTAATCGCAAACAGTGCAACACTGCAAATGATCAAAGTAAAAAAGTTTCTTATTAAAGTTTGATTTTGCATTCTGCAAGACATTATTGCAGTCGATGTTTTGAGCCTTAGGCATTTGCATAACCATCTCTATTTCATATTTTGTTCTTATAATGAGCACTAAGTCTAATCTAGGAATTAAAAAAAATATGTATATTGTATATGTATATGCCTCCAAACGTGTAATTATATATATATATATATATATATATATATATATATATATATGTATATATTACAAGTATAAAAATATGTATAAAAATACGTATAAAAATATGTATATATATACATATATATATATATATATATATATATATATATACATACAAGCTGTAAATAAATGTGTAAGACGGAAGGTTGGTATCTTGTTTAAATTACGACACTGTGTCCCCCAACATACACTTATTCTACTTTACAAATCCTTTATCCAGTCCAACATAACATATGGAATTGAAGTGTGGGGGAGTACATGCAAATCTTATCTAAACTGCCTTCGTCTTAGTCAGAAAATGGCCATGCGAGCTATCACTTTCAGTCCACTCAGAACACCTTCTGATCCCCTATTTCAAAAACTGGGAGTAATGGATGTATTTGAACTGCATAAACTTTACATCTGTACATTTATATTTGATTTATCAAAGGGAAATATGCC
Source organism: Diadema setosum (assembly GCA_033980235.1). Lineage (NCBI taxonomy): Eukaryota > Metazoa > Echinodermata > Echinoidea > Diadematoida > Diadematidae > Diadema > Diadema setosum. The sequence goes on from CM067065.1 coordinate 20,252,270, forward strand.
ACATGATCTAGTAGAATATTGTCAAAACATCCAACACTCTTATTTAACAAGGGGTAAAAAAGAAGGCTTGCTTTATCTACCAAAAAGTAAAACTATGTATGGCCAACTCTCACTTTCTTATATAGGAGTGAAACTGTGGAATGCTTTGCCAAAAAAGTTAAGGAGTATTAATACCAGGAAAAATTTCCGAAGTAATTTAGCAAAACACATTAAATCTGTATAGACAATGGTACTACAAACCAATAATGTTATAACAGTAGTTTTAAATGTATCTCAATAGTTCATTATGTAATACGTGTTTAAAAGGACCAACACCTACTAGCACCTGTGCTACCTCTTGGTTCTTTTAGCAACCTCATTGTGTACAACATTGCCATATTGTAGCTCTTTTTTAGATTAATAGTTTTAGATTACATAATCATTTATCAATTATGTATTATAGATTATATTCAATATGTTTTGTTTAGATCATTTAGACAATTACATGTGCTATGTACATGTATTAATATTGATGTACAAACATGTATTCAAACTTTCCTGTACATATGTTGTTGTTAAAAAAAAATAAACTCAAACTCAAACTCAAACTCATATATATATATATATAATTACACGTTTGGAGGCTTTGCACGAGCTAGCTACGGAGCTGAAGAGAAACAAATACGCAAGCCTATGATGTAAATATTGCGTTAAGACCTCGGAAAAGTTCACGGCGTCTTCAAAATTGTAGGTCACTATGGGCTAAAAATATTTCCTTCGAGACTTTTCTGCACAATGTGCCAGGAAGGAGTTGTGTCTCGAAAGCACATGCGCATGTCGTGCGCGCAATCCACCGGTTCATCAATTCCCCCTTTCCTTACGATATTGCGCAACGATGAATATTCATGCTCAGATAGTTTTGTAACGATTATGAAAGTGATTCGCAGCTGACGCTACAATGCGTAACACCAAACAATGTAACTTCCCTTAAATTTCTTACCAATCGGTTGCCAGAATGAAAGTTATGTAACGCGATATTGGAAACAACTTTAAGCTTTCTCATTGCAGGTATTTTTCTTCCCAAGTACAACGCGAGATAATATCCCTGCGACTTACTGGCCTTGTAAATGTGTTGCCATCTGTTCATTTCCGCATTGTGTCGTTGAGAATTATGCTTAAAACAAAGAGTGGAGGCAGTTATAGATATATGATATCTAAATTTGAAAATTACGGCGACAATAGAAAGAAACCTTTACCTGGCATGGTGAAAAAGATATTAGATGAATATACTGAACTTTTTTTTTTGAACACTTCTATGAATGGAGGAAATACAAATCAATCACAGCTATATGGAAAATTGCATATACTGTTGGACACAACTCATGTATATTTGTGTCCCAACGTTGAATCTGTTAAGACTGCGCTCTCGAGGCGCTGTAAGTACAAGTATTAGCTTAAAATTTATAGAGGATGGGCGGCAAAAAGAACTTTCTTACACAGACTTTCTGTGGTATTTTGAAATGCTACGGTATATGAGAGGTTGGACGCTTTTTTAGCGTGCATTTATAGTGGGTTAAAATTGCTCATGAAATAAAAAAAAAAAACCAACAACTTGGAAATAACGTGTAGGCTACGAAAAATTAAAGAAATGAAGTAATACCAAAACACAAAAGAAAACTGGGTGAATTTGATCTACTTACCGTCAAAACTTTTCGATGCAAACTGTCTGCGTATTGCTTTCCACTGGCTAAGTCGTGCAACTTTACGTATTTTGCTCGCTCCCTGCTAAACGGGCACATGAGACCGGTACCACTTTGACCGCTAGATGACAGTGATAAGGGAGACAGTGGTGATGGTGGTGATGGTGGTATTGGTTGTAGGGGCAGTGCTGGTGGGAGTGGCAGCGGTGGTGGCGATTCCACATTTCTCTTGACCACCGTTTCGGCCGAATTCTCTCCGGCTTGCAAGGAAGGAATGGGGTCGGTCTGGACGGATATCTCGGTAGTGGGCACAACGGTTGCTACTCCTCCCGTCTGGGCGCCGCTTATTTCTCCGTTGACCAGTTGCATTTCGGACTGGTCCCTTGCTACCCCTTGAAGAATAAACTTTCCTCTTCCACAAACGAACGCCTCTGTTAACATGACGAACCCTATTGATGGTACAACGCTTGTCCAGTTTCCAGCGAAGGGATTAGTTCTTCCCTAGTAGAGGTGAATGGCTCGGGTGGTTTAAACTTATCTTTGACAACCTTTCCTTTTTTTATTTAGCTAAGTTTGATAAAGTTTGGGTGAAAATTCCTCTTTTTCCCCCTTGATATTACTGATGTGTCAGCTGGCTAAAAGAGTATGACAACTCTCCTGAACGGTTACTGACGCGAAAGGATGATGGAAGGTGGTAGCTGGGGCCTAGAGGAGTCGTAACCTAGGGCTTTGTTTGAAGACGATCGACACAGTCGGAACTCCCTTGACTCTGCAAGGACCTGATGGCCAATGCAAGGCTGCTTCGATAACGCCACTGCGCAGAATTTTCTGACCGTTGTGTCGCAGAGACGGCTCTTAACTTTGGTTTTAGACAAACGACTTGTTTGCCTCGTTTCTAATCCTACCTGTCTCAATTCATTCCGTAGGACGTAATTCTTCACACTAGCACGGTTGTGGATTTGAAGTCGAAGTATATACAATATAGCGAGTGTTATATAATTTTCTGCTCGAAAGTTGAAGCAAATTGTTCCACTTCGGAGCTCACTCCCGTCAGAGTCGCCTTGTACTGGAGATGTTTGGTAGAGTACTCAATAAAATGAAACAATGGAACTAAGCACTGTCGATCGAAAAAACGAAAGTGTCGTGAGCATCAGTTTAAATGACATGCGCAACTAGATCAACGATGTGCAGTTCTTGAAATATGTTTCCGCGTCGTCTTTGCAGCTACGATCGACACCAATGGGAGAAGAAAAAACAAACAAACAAACAAACAAACCCAAACCTAACGACACATATTTTCAATTCAATGGATTCTGAGCCTTTTGGGATGTTCGTTAAGTAACGTATGAAACATTCTATTTCTGTATGGATATTTTATTTTTCAGACTTACTGAGTTCCGAAAAGCAAGACACTCAGGCTTTAGCTTACATGATACATCGTTCCTTTGACTGCATTGTTAGCTTTTGTTGCTTGAAATAGAACTTACTGACAGGAATTCAAAAAGGAGGGTTGGATCTAGTTCAAGGTCTACGCAGATTTCCAATGCATAATTTAGGACACCTCGCCTGCGCCATCATAACAGCCAATGTTGACACACTCAAACTTGTGTAAAGATTATGCAAGAAATGTATTTCAAATTACCCCTTTGAATTCGTATTTTGATCATTATATCCCTTTATAATTACGTTCACAAATATTTTGGATATTGATAAAACGAACAACAACTTTATTCCGCAATGTTTTTTATTGCAATTCATGACATAAATGTCTTCAAATATAACAATTTAAAAAGTAACCTACTTTCTATGAATTCGCCGTGATGTAAAATAGGACAGTTGACATATATTTCATAACTGGATTTTTTCCTTTTTTTTTTCTTACACCAGCATTCTTATACTTACAGTGCACTATATTTGGGACTCTCCTACTGTGAATGCGTGTTAAACTCACCGAATATAGGTTTCCTCATCGCAAATTCTGAAGTCATAATGTGTCCCAGTTTCTTTCCGAAAACCTAAGATGGAAGCGGTAGGGTAGACGGTCACCAGATGCACCCAGTCGAGAAATTAGCCTTTGAATTGTATAAGGCTACATGTCTTTTCATCATTATAGTCAATCAGAAGGAACATAGCAATATGTGTCTTCAAAACAGCAGAAGTTGCGGGATTTTTTTGAGAACATTTCTTTCACTGCGTGACAGGCTATAACTACACACATACTCACAAATCCAGTCATGTATTTTTTAAATCATCTTTATTCGCAATCAACTAAATGGTCAACCAAACCAACAACTTATAAATGAAGCAACAATGAAGTGCACTGAAAAATGACCACACAGTCAGCAGAAAGTGAAAAGTGACATTCTACAGTAATTAACAAAATCATATAAAAATCAAGCAAGGAAAATCAACACAAACTTCACAACATTTACACATTGTTTAATCTCGTCACAAGATGCATATCATAGTGATAGATAGCCCTAAGAACCAGTACTGGTTGTCGGGTGAGTGCCCGGTTGTCTAGTGCATACGACGCCTGTCTTTAGTCTGGAGAGACTGTTGGTTCGAGTCCATTTACCCGAGTATAATTATTATATATGCCTATTATCATTTCTTTTTTTCTATCATGGCTACTACTAAGACACTGAGGCAACGTCGACGTTTACGTCGATGAAAGGCAATTTGTCCATCAGTTGGAACGAAACTCCATTGATTATCATCACTATAGTCAACTTGTAACAGGGTGTTATTTTTTTTTGTGTGTTTTATTTTACACTCGGCGGTATTTGTGACTATTAGTAGAGCAGTTAAGCCGAAGATTTGTGCAAAATTTGACTAAAGCATGAAACTTTCACCATTGTTAGTACATGCTATAAGATTAATTTTAAGATCGGGAGGTAAGTCTGAATTGACCTCTGATGACTTCCAGAGGTCAATGACCTCAAAATATAAGAAAATTGATATTTTGCATCATTGGTTAATGATAAACACAGTAATGATGTACTAAAACTTAATTTTTGTCACAGTGAAATTGTCTTCATGTTCAGCAGAGCCATGACAGGTTTCTTCCTTTGACCTCTGATGACCTCCAGAGGTCAACGACCTCAAAATGTCAGAAAATTGGTATTTTGCATCATCGGTTAATGATTAACATTGTAATAGTGTATTAAAACTAATTTTTGTTATAGTGGAATTGTCCTCATGTTCCACAGAGCCCTGACAGGTTTCTACTTTTGACCTCTGATGACCTCCAGAGGTCAATGACCTCAAAATGTCAGAAAATTGATATTTTAATCCGTCACTCATTACTGAAACACGGTAATTATGTACTCGACACTCATTTTTGTAAGTGGAATTGCCTGAATGTTCCACTGAGCCTTTCAAGTCAAGTTTCTACCTTTGACCTCTGATGACCTCAGATGACCTATGATGAGGTCAATGACCCCAAAATATCAGAACATTGATATTTGGTGCAATTGGTTGATGATAAACATGATTAAGATGTCATATTCATTTGTATTACAATCGAATTGTTTTCCTATTCCACAGAGCAAGAGAAATTACTCACGTGTCTCAACCTTTGACCTCTGAGGACCGTGACAGGACAATGACCTCAAAATATCAGAATATTTCATGTATAGTCAATGGTCACCTTATACCCAATGTACAATCACGCATCATGCTATAATAGAAGAATCTTGTCATTCCATGGAACATTGTCATTACCAAGTGCATTGTATCCAACTTTGACCTCAGGACAATGAGAGGTCACTGACCTTTTAGAATAACGGAATTTGTGAAGGCCTACCTGTATTGATGTTTGGCTTCATTGGTTTAATCATAAATGCTTCATGTACAAATCTGCCTTGACGTTTTGATCAAAGTATGTATGCATATTCCACAGAGCATTGGTTTATAGTAACAGGTCTCTGGAATGTGAGAGGTCAGTCACTTTAGACATAAAGCTTTAAGTGTCTTGAGTGATGGCAGTGACCTCAAATATAGATTTTATGTTAGGGTTAGTTATGCAGACTAGCAAATATAAGCAAATATGGCCATTATCTCCGCACTCAAAAAAAACAAGGCCCACGAGACTGACATACATCAGAGCGTTTAATCTATTCAGTGTAGGTCTCATATATGATACTAAAAACTTTCATCGGCTGGGGATGATGAATAATTAAATGACTGATGATAGTCAACCACGACCTTTCAGTCTCTCACTGTGTACAGGAAACCAACCCACACTGACTCCTATTTGAACTTCGATTCGGATCATCCACTCAACACAAAGGAGGGAGTTGCTAGATCTTTGTATTTGAGAGCTCGAAATGTAACCTCTGACAATGATGCACTACAGAGTGAATTCCTCCATATTGACAAGGCCCTTGCAACATGTGGATACCCAGCTTGGATGAGACAAAAAGCTAAGGACAAAACAAGAACTAAGTCACCCACAAAGGAAAGAAAGGAGACTAGCAATAGGGTAGTCCTCCCCTTCGTAAACACCATATCCTCCCGTCTGAAAAGAGCATTCCACAACAAGGACGTTGATATTGCATTCAAGATCTCTAATACCCTGAGAAGTAGACTAGTCCATGCTAAAGACAAAGTCCCAAAGCAAATAAGGTCAGGCATTGTATATAAGATCACTTGTGCTGATTGCCATGATTGTTACATCGGGTAAACCAGCAGAACCTTGAACGAGAGACTCAAGGAACACAAAAGGGCACTGAGACTAAACAATCCATCACACTCGGCGATAGCTGAGCACTCTTACAACACAGGACACAACATTGAATGGGATGAGGCACGTATCATTGACTTTGAAAGCAACTGGTTAAAAAGAAAAATAAAGGAAACACTTTGGATCAGAAGGGTCAATCCAGCTCTCAACAGAGACTCGGGCTATACCCTTTCACCAATATATGGTCCAGTGATTAATAAAGAAAGGCAACGGCAGCAAGACAACTCTGCATAAGGCTTGAGAAAGTCCTCAGGAGAGGACGAAAGCTTGCCCTCTACAATTTAAAGGTTGGTTGAAGCTCAGTCATTTAATTATAGGTCTCATATACCTTTTTCCCCCATGTGTCAGACTAATTATGGGACTGGTTTGCTTATAGTGTCAAGCTCATGGGCAATATTTGCATAGTTTCCAGCTGGTGGGCCTGTATTGGCCAATGCCAAGCTTGTGGGTTGTTACAGTATGACTGCGATGAATGACTCATGGTCCTGGGGCCCCATTTCATAAAAGATGTTAAGATGACAACTCTTGCTGGAATGACAACTTGCCACAGCAAATAGCCAATCAGGAAGCTATATTCTTGTCGTTACCATGACAATTGTCATTCCAGCAAAGAGTTGTCATCAAATCAACTCTTTATGAAATGGGGCCCTGGAGTATACAGTCCACAGCTGCGACACCATAGACCATCTTGAAAACTTCGACATACTGTGAGTCCAACATGCATTCCACATGAAGCAATCCTGTGTTATGCAACTAGCTATTGCCATCCGAGACCTACCCAGAGAATAGATAAGCATTCATGGCAAACCATGGAGACAGCGGATTGTGCAAAATATTTTGGAGTTTGCTCCCATAGGAAGCTCACCTGGAATCACATCGCCACAGCAGCTTAAAAAGGCTATACTTCAACCACAGACTCTCTCCAGACGAAGATATCATAAAGATCAGGTGCTGTAATTGTTACTCCACACTGCTCACGACTGTCCTTGAATATGTATGCATCATCTGGGATCCATTCACCCAGGCAAACATCGTGAAGTTTGGAATGATCCAGAGGAGATATGCACTCTTCAGCTGCAATGAACATCAGTATTATGCAAAACAAGCAGTGTTACAGCCACACTGAATAAAACTACAATGGCAATCCCTGTAAGAACGTACAGCACAGGCAAATTCAGCGATGATGTTCTGCAACAAGAACTCCACAATATCCACTCCGCAGGAAGTTGTGGCTCCATTGCTGCATTCTTCAAAAGGGGCCGATGACCAGAAATGTCAGGCATCATTTGCAAGAACACAAAGTAGGCCTACTCCCAAAGAAGTTTTTTTTTCTTTTTTTAATCGCTACCCTAGGCCACTGACTCTTGTATCTCTTTGAAACACTTCAGGAGAGAGATACTCAATATTAAAGGTAGGGGATACCTTTTACACATCTCCCAAAATGCAGCAAAACATTAATATGAACCTCAGGGGACTTGCTTAGGCCACTACTTAGAAATTTGGAAGTCAACAGTTATCTAAAATTTGAATAATGCACAAAACTCAACTACTCAGCAGTTCTGTGTGTCAGCCACACTTAAGCCTTTTTGTTGCATTCTTCTGTATTTGTGATCTATAAACACAAATTTAAAAATACAAGAGCTGTTGATGTAATAACATATAGAGTGTGTGGCAAGAATGTATATAGAAACGTTTGTAAGTGTTGATGAACTTTCTTCACAAAATATACATGATGGACACACATGCAGTACATGGGTCTGCAAAGGTAGCCTAGTAATGTACTGGAATTTACGGTGAGCCCCGAAAACAATTCAATTCAAAATCTAACGGTCAAAAAAATGTACTAAATGTTACCTTCCACTTTCAATACTTTATGGGAGTGTCTAAAATGATACTCTCTTCAACATACCACTGTTTTTATACAACTCTTCATTTAAGGCGTGCAAATGGGATTCCCTACCTTTAAGCTCTGCTATTAAAGATGCAGATTTCTGTCTTTTTGTTTTTGTTTTTGATTGTTTTTTTTTTTTGCTGCATATAGCTCTTTGGAGACCGTGTTTTAACCAATAAAGAAAAGGTTGTTCCACAGCAAAATATGACAATATTACACAGCATAGTGACGAAGGGGAAGAAGAAGAAGAAGAAGGAGAAAGAGAAGAGGAAAAGAGTTCTGCTGTCAATGATGCAGAACCAATACCAATCAGTTCCATGGTAGATCTTAGTCGACACTGCAAAGGTTCGGATGTCTCTGTTGGCAAAGGATATTCTAAAGCTCCAAGTAACTCCTTGGGGTGCTTTACATTGTCTGGGCATAGAGGGTTCCGGTTTGGGTTGAGGATATGATGCTTTGTTATAACAATTAGGTCTGAGATATCGGGGGGGGGGGGTATGTTTGTTTTGACAATCGGGTATGGATCTCTACCACAAAAGATGTGTTAGATCTAGCCACCACCGTGTTTTTTTCAATAGATTTTGATATTACAGTGTAGTTGAGAAAAAATGACCTCTCATTGTCCTACATGGAAGTCAAAATTTAACATTGTGTGGAATACCCTGCATACAATTTTGGACACACACACACACACACACCAAATACTTTTTAAATATTATTTCATAAACAGCTGGCCATTACCAACCAATGAGACCAGACATCAATATTCGTACATTTTTATGCATATCTTTCAATATCCTCCAGATGTCAGAGAATTATTGCTAATGTTCATGTGAAATGAGTACACATCTTTTGAGTTGCTCACTTTTATTGCTATAGAAAAACCACAATATGTGCATTATGTCAATCATTAAGTAATGCATCAGTTTCATTTTCAGTCTTGGATTACATTTTTTTCTACATGTACAAATAAACACATGGCAACATGAACAACTTTCACATCAAAATATAAGCGAGAATACTAAAAAAGAAATAGATGTAATATATGCAAAGCAAATACCAGGCCTACATCATCTTAAGATATACAAAGAAGGAAATCACCTTATTGATAAACAATTTACGTGACTGGGATAGCGACCTCTTAACAATATTGTTTCTTACACTTCTCTCTAGTGAATAAAACACATACACATACCGGGGCATTAGTTTAAGAGGATGGGTGGGGTGGTGGTAGGGGTAGTTGACCCCCACCCCAATAAATGCTGAGATGTGGACTTTGTTTTGTTTTATTTTTGTTTTGTTGTTTTTTAGCTTTCTAGACAGAAGAATGCCCAAGTTTTTCACTTTAAGTGTGCATCAGGTTGTTGAAATTTAATTCTGAAATGCAAAATCTCCCTTCTGTGAGAGGGGATATCTCCTTCCAATGGACTCCTTCCCCTTGCTTGGTTCCTTCCACAGATATAACATACTCTTGGGATTGATAATTTCCCTAATTCTATGAAAAACATTTTAAAGAAATATTTTGATTTGAATTCTAAATATGAAAAGACTTTCCTATATATGCATGAGTGTTCATCTTGGAGGGCAAGAGGCAGTTGCCTCCCTTCCCGAGAAAATATGGAAGGGGGAGTGGTATGGGGTCATACAATTTTGCCTCCAAGTATTTCCTGAGATGGTGATTTTTTAAAAAACTTTTTTGATAGAAAATAAATTGTCTGAACATTTCACCTATAGAATGTACCAGATTAACAGGCAAAATTTCTCGCTTTCGCTTTACTCCTCTGGTTATATCAAACTCACCTCCATGCATTGATTATGGCTACACATTTGGTGATGGACATTTTTTTTTTTCAAAATGGTAGCTTAACCAAGAGAGGCACATTGAATTGCAAACAAAAGAATGCAAAAGCTCCATAATGGGGGAGGGGATACCTCCACCCACATCCTTCCCTCGATTGGTCTTCCTCCATAGATGATTGACTTACTACACCTCTCTGTTACAAATTTCGAGATATTCCTTCAAAAGTGCATGTGTGCCAGATCGTTGAATCTCATTTCCAAAATACAAGAGCTCTCTCGAATGGGAGTGGAATACCCTACCCTCTCCAACGCTGCCCTTGCTGGGTTCCCATCCATATAGATTTGAAACACTTTGGAGATCCATAATTTTCCAAATATTCCACAAAACGTATGCATCAGATTCTAAAAATTGAAAAACTTCGTCTGGGGGGGGGGGGGAAGATGTGCCCACACCCCATCAACTTCCATATAAGTGATGACGCACACGTTAAACAAGAGCTGCACTAAATCACTAATTTCAGGTCTAAAACTGCAAAAATCCAAACCCCCACCCCCACCCTCCCCCTCCGCTCCACTCCTTTGCACCATGGACTTATGCTTACACATATTTTCAAGTCCCCCCCTCCACGTGAACACAGATTGACATCCCTTGCTCTGTGCACATACCCGATGTAGATATTTACCTGAAAAGTTCTGCGGAATGAGTGGCCACTTTTTGGTAACAGAATGCATGGTTTATAAGCCCTATATTTTAAACAATTATCTTTTAACTATCGCAATATCAATATTAATATCATCGCATTTCATTGGAGGTCTTTGACCTTGTGTGATTTTCATAGGTGAAAGGTAATGGCTCATTAATAAACAGGGCCTACGAATGCTCTCTAGAACATCATCATGTTTACCATTAATGATGCCAAACTATTCTGATACTTTGACGTCATTGACCTCTCGAGATCATCAGAGGAAAAAGGCAGAAACTTGTCTGTGTGCCTTGGAATATGAAGACAACCTCACTGTAAAACAGATATGCTTGTTTTGTACATCTTTACCATGTTTATCACCAACCAATGATGTCATAGTTCAATATTCCGATATTCTGATGTCATTGACCTCTCAAGGTCATCAGAGGTCAAGGTTAGAAACCTGTCTGCTCTTTAGAATATGAAGACAATTTCATTGTAAGACAGAATATTATGCTTGTTTTGTACATCTAAACAATGTTTACCATCAACCAATGACATCACAGATCAATATTATGATATTTTGAGGTCATTGACCTCTAAAGGTCATTAGAGGTCAAAGGTAAAAACCTGTCAAAGCTCTGTGGAATTAGAAAATGGTTTCCCTGAAGTATAGATGCGTGTTTAGTGCATCATAACCACATATATATCATTCACAAATGTCTCAAAACATCGATATTCTGATATTTAAAGTTCATTGACCTCTGGAGTTCATCAGAGGTCAAAGGTAAAAGCCTGTCAATGCTCTGTTGAATCAGAAAATGATTTATCTGTAGTATAACTGCATGTTTAGTGCAACATAACCACATCTATTATTCACAAATGTCTCCAAACATCAATATCCTGGTATCTAAAGTTCATTGACCTCTGGAGGTCATCAGAGGTCAAATCAGACTTACCTCCCGATCTTAAAACAAACCTTATGGTATGTACTAACACTGGTGAAAGTTTCATGCTTTAGTCAAATTTTGCACAATTCTCGAGATTTTGAGGGCTTAACTGTTCTACTATATACTGTTCCTTCTTTCTCGAATTTCCTGTGTATAACACTATTAATGTTTGGAAGAGAGTATAAACTCTAAAAGAATTTAGCAAATGTTGTATTTTGTATAGAGATTATATGTCTCTCTTAGTCTGTGTACATGAAATAGAAAGAGAGAGAGAGAGAGAGAGAGAGAAAGAGACAGACAGATATATATATATATATATATATATATATATATATGAAGAGTTTGTTTGCAAAAACAAACTTTCCTCGCCAGGATAAAGCGTTTTAATGCCATTTTAGGTTTTAATCTCATTCACTTCTGTTCGTTATTGATCAGTGACTACAAGGAAAGGCTGGTTGACTATCAGGTAAAGTCTGATTGACTATCAGGAAAAGTCTGATTGACTACGGGAAAGACCGTTGACTATCAGGAAAGTCTGATACAGTATTCCATCACGGACAAGGCACAACTACTGGCTGGGATGTCTCTATGGGGGCCGGAGGTGTGAGTTTGCGTCAGTGAAAGACAAGATGAGGTGGGTCTCTGAACCGTTTATCTTCGTGATAGTAAATCGGAGCATGACGTTTGCAATGTAAGTCCATTGAAAAGCTATCAGGGATTCATGTTTGTCATGTTTTTAAACTGATTTCATCCTTTCATCTTTGGCTCTTCGTGGAGGGAACCAGTCCATGGATGCGTCGTTGCTACGCCAAACGCGCACATACAAACTGCGCGGTTACCATGCACTGTGGCAACAACTACCACCGGTTTATAGACGCATTCCATCACAAGCAGGTTAGTTTTGAAATCCGTCCGACCAGGAGCAGACGTATACCCTTGTGTGTATGTTCTGCTTCAGAAACGGATTTAATCTAACATCACATCGCATCCTGGTCGCTGATGAAGAATGCGATGACTAACCTGTTTGGTGTCTTGTTTCAAAAACATGCGCTTTCCTCGCCAGGATAAAGCGTTTTAATGCCATTTTAGGTTTTAATCTCATATGAAGAGTTTGTTTGCAAAAACCGATAAGTCCATTTTTGAAGATTTTGAAGTACGGTCTCTGTCATAAAGTACAAAATAATACCTTTTGAATGATATATTTGTCACTACCAAGGTACATTTTTGAAGTTATGGTCAAAAGAAGCAAAAATTTTCTTACTATTCTCTTTATTTTTCTTGACCTTTAATCGCAAATATCTCCATTTGGCAAATATGGACTTATCGGTTTTTGCGAACAAACCCTTCATATATATATAGAGAGAGATAGATAGATTGATAGAGAAATAGAGAAAGAGAGAGAGAGAGAGAGAGAAAGAGAGAGAGAGAGAGGGAGAGAGGAGAAGAAACACTTGCACAGAGTTGTACATTTTTTGCACAAGGGAAAACCTAAAAACGAAAAGTTCTCATGAATGACAGGTTATAGAAGATGCAGTTTAAAATCAGGTGACAGTCATTTGTAAAATACTACAATAAGGCTATAATGCTTAGCATATTCAACTTAAGTCCCTATTTTAAAGATATAGACTAAAAAGCATTTTTAATACTCATCTATACCTCAATTTTTTATGTTGGTGACGATTCAAATACCACGATCTTGTAGGTACATGTATATAGCACCACTCTAATAGGTTACAAAAACAGACATCAAAAGTGATGTAGAATCAAGATGATAATTAATGTACTGACTACTACAATATACAAACATAATTATCTTCCAATGAGATTCGTATCATTGAGTCATATCTTTGATGAAAATTGCTAATGAGCTTATAGGCATTATTTAGCATTTGCAGGTAAAACAAAAACCCAGTTTTAGTGCTCCAAAATAGTTCTAAATTCAATTCAATTCAATTCAATTCAATTCAATTCAATTCAATTCAATTCAATTCAATTTATTTTCATATTTCTCAATGAGGGAATGTACATCAAGTATAATAAAATGAAATGAATCAAAATATCCGGCTTGCATGCACAGTAAATTAATGTAAAGATATAAAACATGGCGGTCAATCTTTGTCAGTTTGACTCTATGTGTAAATGCTGAAGAAGTATGACGGAACCTACTTATAAGCAAGCTTGTTAGGCGTAGGTAAGGAGCACGGGTGCAACATAGGACCAAAATAAAGAAAACAAAAATGGAAGGCAAAGATACCCGGGACAATAAACGATTATTTTTATTGTCCCGGGTATGGGACAATAAATGTGAGTTAGGCATAAAGACAACCAATGTAGGAAAGTTAATCAGTATAATCAATGTTAAGTATTGTGAAATATACAAAATGTGAACAATAGTTATAATAAAATTATTTCTAGCGTAAACCGTGTGCAGTTATGGTTTATTGAGAAAAATAGTGATATCTCCCTATATTTAAACTTCATTGTGAAATGTATATGGTATAGGACGTTTTGTGATATAACTGACCTACACAAAATCGTAAACAATACCTTTAATGATTTTATTCACTTGCCCTAGTTATGCCTTTATATCTTCATAAGAATCCAAAACAACTTTCGAATTATTCAGTACATTTGTTTTTGAACCTTGCTATTCACAGCCTTTTGGGAGTAATCAGAATTTCAACTCTGAAGTGGGAATAGTTATGAATAACAAGATTAGATTTTACCGAATTATTCATTCACTTCACTTAACACATACAGACAAACTCACACACACAAACATTCACACCCACTACATAGCAATGTTGGAAAGAATTAACACAGTGTCCCACAGTGTGTTCACAATGTGTTCACATGGTCGACTACGTGAAAACGCTCGAATTTAACAGTGTGAAGATGATTTCACACTGTGGTGTGGTTTTTCACAGAGAGTTCACATAGTAATAATGTTTCACACTGTGAATTGATTCATACTGTGTTCACAGTGTGTTCACACTGTGGGACACTATGTTCTTTCAAGCAGGGAGCTTCTTCTTCTTCTTTTTCTTCTTCTTCTTCTTCTTCTTCTTCTTCTTCTTCTTCTTTTTCTTCTTCTTCTTCTTCTTCTTCTTCTTCTTCTTCTTCTTCTTCTTCTTCTTCTTCTTCTTCTTCTTCCTGTACTGTGTAGAATCTCCTGAGGGTATACTCGCACACGTACAAACATGATAGTATCGTTGTCATAGACTTTGCTGAATTAACTTTTGAACTAACATCATGAGATTCATCGTTCATCAGTCACTTTCCTTTACAGTAATCCAATCTACAATATTGTATTCTACAAGATAAATGCACTCATTCAACTAAAATGTACATACCTCAGGAGGACTTACATTACAACAAAATACTAGAGGTGAAATATTTCATTTGTAATACGTTCTGTACAATTGAAATGACATGCATGCATCTACTTCAATAGTCCAAAATCCCTTATAACTCACGATTCAGTGAGGCATCACAGACCAGATACATGAAATGCTTTACCCGAATCCCTAAAAGCACGGACATCACTGCTTTCATTTAAAGCTAGCATTAGGAAGTATATTTCACGGAATTCACTTAGTAAAATATAATTATTATAATCATTATAATTTTACATATTTTTGGTCTGATTTGTCAGTATTATTGTATTAATATATTGAAGAATAATCAGATATTATATGGCCCTTGATAAAACATCTAATGCATTCCCTCCCATCTTTCTTCTACTACAGCATAATATTGCCCCAAAACAAAACAAAACAAACAAACAAACAAACAAACAAACAAAGAAAAACTACCTTTTGTGAGAGGCAAACCTGAGCTACATTTACCACATTCCCAATGAGACCATCAGCCAAGTCAGACCATGCTTATGCTGACGGTCTCCTACCTCCTTGTTTAACCAAAATGCATTGCCCCTTTTGTATATAATATATGCAACCATTTATAATGATTATGTTATAGTATAGACCGCATTTTTGTACTGCTCCTTTGTCATTTGGTAATGTTTTATTTAAAGTTTTCACAACCATGTGAATTTTTTTCGATTTGATTTGAGAAGCAGAATGATTGTGAAAAAACGAACGAACTTTAGTTACAAATATGTTTACATATTGAATTGAATGGAAACATTAAATTGAGCCCAACCAATAAACAATAATTACTTACAAAGACACACAAGGACCTATGAACATTAGACGGTTAGTACCTGTACTTACGTTATGCAACAATAGCACTTCTTAGTATGTGCCTGTCATTATACAGCAGTTGTACAATATTATACATCAAACATTGTAATCAGACATGTGATAGATATAAAACATACTCACAATTGAAAACATTATACATTAAGACTTTGTTCAGTGTGTGGCCAAACAAAGCATTCAAGCATTTTCAACAAAAGTTAATTGAAAAATGTATCCCACATTATCTTAATTTTCTATTTTGTTTAGAAAATGCAACAAAAATCACTTGAAAAAAACAACACACACACACAAACAAAAGAAAAACCCGAAATCTGCTTCCGTTGTAATAATTTCCTTCCAAACATGATTATGCAATACTTCTGTGCAATGTCATCGACAAGGCAAAGAGAAAAGTCCATGCTTTGCAGTTTTGCCACATATGCTTCTTGTTGTTATTGAAAGAAAACTCAAAGTAAAATCAAATAATATGATCAAGAGAACGAAAAACAACCCCCCCCCCCAACAACCACCCATCAACAACACACAGTAGCGTTGCTATAACGATAAACATATCGTTATCGTACATATTACGTGTTATTTCTTGAATAGATACATCTTGGTTCGCTTCTTTTAAGGCTTCTCCTACCAGTCGGAGTAACATTTCGTGTAATTCGCCGCCAGACCACAAAATTTCATTCAAAGCTAGGGTCTACTGCTGATAAACACTTTTTGAATACAAAACACTAATTTTAGAATTTTATCGATGATTCCTATTACCTTGCCATGGGATACTATAGACGTCGAATCTATTTCTTTTGAATAAAATTAATTGAATCGCTTGTGACTGAATCTGAGTAAAGGCATAGACACATCAACACAACATCACATCATTGTAATTTCATTAAACACGTAACGCCAAAAATGAAAGAATGATAAGCAAATAAAGAAGGTGAGACGCCTGTGTTTCCCTATAGATTACACGTCTTATTTCCCGCCACACTTCGCCTGTTTCCTCTGGGCCAGCAAGCTAATGGCGGGAAATCACATTGCTATACGTTGAGGAAGCTCTCGGAGTCTGAGGTCTGGATGTCTAATTGGCCCTCTTCCTCCCAGACAACGACAGTTAGCCTAATATCGTACTTAACACTCAGCACACCCATATCCAGTGGGTTAAGACAGACTTCCACTGTCTTCCCCTTTGTGTATTGAGACTTCACTCCTCCTTCTAGAGACCCGTCGCATCATCTTCTGAACTTCTCCCGCCCGGCTGGTGACGCCAAAGATGTCCTCATGGTAACGATTCGTGTCCTATCAGATCAGATGAAGGACATGAATCAATCGAAATTATTTCGTTGTACAATTTTGGTAAGAATAGTAGCAAAAATGCCACTACTACTATTTTGAGTGGTGTTTCTCGTTCATCTTCTTGTGTAAGTGTAAATGCATATAAAGTACCATTTCGAAAAGTCAAAAGTCTTTATTTTCATCATCATCATCTAATTCTTCTTCTTCTTCTTCTTCTTCTTTCTTCTTCTCCTTTTTTTACCTGTTTTTAATCTGCTTTTCATCATAATCATCAGCATTACAAATATCGGCATAGCCATTTTTATCATTGTTGTAATTCTTTTCGTTATCAAGACAAAAATCACTGTTTTCGGTATATCGTCCTTGTAAAGCATAGTCATTATCATGGTTCTGTACCCGGAGGAGCACTTTTCAGTCTTAGCAATCTCCCTCCAGACGTTATGGGCAGCCATTATGCGCTTGGAAAACTCTCAAATATGGACAAAATGAGAAGAATATCTTCTTAACAACTGAATACACTCCGAAACTTTCGGATTGAGCAGTTATCCCTCTACGAGTTTACTGTCTAGACATCGCATTGGAAGCAATACTACGTCCGAGTGTATGTGACTCGTCACAAGCCGAGAAAACTGCAAAATAGGGGAGGGTATAGTGAAATGAGGAAAACAAAGTTTATTTAATGAAAATAAGTTTTGAAATGGCTGAGATAGCCAAAGTATTAGGCATCTGGCTTTCTTTATTAAAGTGTGATATCTTTTCTCACTCCTGTCCAAATTTCAGAACCTTCTATTGCTTTCAAATCCAAACTTGTCGTCGGTTTCTACAAAGCTTTTTCCTTCGGTGAAAAATATATGGAAAACGACGAAATAAGGAAAGGGACCTTGACTTATGTTTGTTTGTTTTTTTTTTGGGGGGGGGGGAGGGGAAGGGTCTAATCGTCAACACTCTCTTTTGATGGACACCAGTTACACGTTGAATTTGAAATTTCTCTATCTGATTACCTACTTTGCTGTCTTTATGATTACAATTTGTATACGAGTTGTCTTTCTTTTCTTTAAAGATGATAATAAGGGGACAAATTTGTTATCATAGGACAGCTAAGGGCTTGTAAGGGCTTGGAAAGTATACGAAAATAAAAGGTCTGGTTTTTGTTTTTTTTTTTTTTTGTTCTCGACTAATCAAGCATGCCTGAACTAGCAGACGGCGAATGTATTCATACCTTCATTCCACCGATGAAGTCGCGCGCCTCTGTCGGTGTCATACCGCCCTCTTCAGCGAGGATGCTCTCAAGTGTGGCGCAGACGTCTGCAGCCATCGACACGTCGCCACAAACGTAGAAATGTCCCTCATCACGGCAGACGATCTGGTAGACGAGCTCGGCGTGCTTGGACATGATGTCCTGAATGTATACCTGCGTGGTGGGATGATAGGAATCTTCCTGATAATCGATTGAAGAGATATGAGTCGATGTGTTTTGAAGGCTGTTTGTGAAGGACAAATAATTCACATTACTTGAAGTATTAAATTATTTTTACAGTGCCATCTGCAGGTACGTTTTTCCTTGGGAGCGGGTAGTTTCAAACACATCGCAGGGGGCGGGGTGCTGGCGAATAAATGTAACGGATCTAATTCTGTTTGCTCGTTCGTTTGTGCAACATGTGGTTTCCTCATAAATTGACATGACATAACTAAACAAATAAGTTCGCTGCCAAAAATCCACCCTCAAAATTTTGATTCATCACTATGATTGTCACGTCAAAATGCAACAACCCTGTTCTTTAATGCTAATAAGCAGGCGAAAACATTTTGGAGATTGCGATTTACCAAACATTCTCACAAGGTGAATGAAAAGTCTGTCAGGTATTATAATATGACACATTAATATTAAGTATGGTGACTTTTGAAATTTCAACCGTCGACAATAGCCAATGTGGTGCGCGCTGTTTGCGCCCTGTTTCTCTCATACCCCCGTTCAATAAGAGATTTTTTTTTTTCTTTTGCTATCTATCACGCGTGGAAAGTAAAGTTGTCATTGAGGTTGTTATTGTTGTTGTTGTTGTTGTTGTTGTTGTTGTTGTTTTTGTTGTTTGCTTCCGGCCATTCACCGAAGCTTATTGGATCGCAGTTGTATGAACCCAACTCGTGTTGGTCGATTATAAGGTCAGTGTCAGACATGACAAGCTTGGTCAAATAAGACAAGACCGTCCGATGAAGGAAATAAGCTCAGAGCTTAATTTGCCATCGGACTCCATTTCCAGTCACAAGTCCAGTCAGTGCCGGATAAGTGTCGAGTCAGTCCGATAAGTGTCGAATCAGTTCGATATTAAAAGTGTCGAGTCAGACCGATAAGTGTCGAGTCAGTCCAATAAGTGTCATGTCACTTCAATGTGTAAGACTTGTGTTGTGCGACTGTCGCACGTGTCCTGTCTGGTGAGTTTCCGACGATTTAAATTCATCTGACAAGTTAACTTTGTATTTCATTTATTAATGAAAAAGAAATTCAGAAAAAAAAATCGAAATCAATCAATCAGTCAACAAATCGATCAAACTTGAATCCAGGTCCTACATGTTCTAGGACGCTTCTGACGTTGGTATCATCTTCGGTGATCCTTGTTGCCAATTTTTAGAGCTTGTAGGATCAGATTTGATCCGGAACCTATCGGAGCATACAAATTCAAGCACTTGGGGAATCAGATAACAAAGCCTCCGATGGTCAGCGTGATGGGCATTGATAGGGGCTTTACCTTTTCCTGGTTCGGCTCCCGCGAGTATGCTGTAAAGTTCTGCGAAATAGCGCCCTCTTTGACAGCTTCCTCTCTCTCACTCCTGTAGAGATCATCAACCTTTGACCTTCGGCAGCCGAAGATGAGCGTGACGTCACCAGAGGACTTGCCTTCGTCATCTGCTTCCGGTCTTGCCTGGTACAGCTCGATCTGTCTCTGCTGCCAAAAGGATCTGAACGGAGCGATGCCGGTCCCTGCACCTGCCAGAAGTATTGGCAGGGCCCGGTTCTCTGGCATGCGGAAGGTTGGAGCTCTGATAAAAGCAAAACAACACTACGATGAGAGCAGCTGCGACTTACAAGGTGGAAAGTTTGGGATGCACAGCCGTCTTCATTGTGAAACATCCTGCCATATTTTGTTGACAATCCCAAGACTGTACAAGTTATCAAGCATCGTTGCACACTCCATTTTCGACAGTTTGTTTCGGCATTTGATATTTAGTATCTATTGAAATGAAGTTCACTCTATTCTCCTTGATTTCAATGTTATGCTGATTTTGTGTAATCATGTGTATTCAAATGTTTACTTGCTATTGCGTGTTTTGTTGGAAACTAAATGAAAGGTAAAATTCATGCGTCGCGTGGTTTCATTCTGCCAGAGTGTGACGGCCT
The DNA here is from genome assembly GCA_033980235.1 of Diadema setosum. Classification (NCBI taxonomy): domain Eukaryota; kingdom Metazoa; phylum Echinodermata; class Echinoidea; order Diadematoida; family Diadematidae; genus Diadema; species Diadema setosum. The sequence continues at coordinate 20,272,921 of CM067065.1, forward strand.
CCCAAGAAATGAATTCTAGTATTGACTCTTCCAATTCACTGGGGAAAGTGTTATAAAGTTCGAAGATTTGGGGGCATGCTTATCTGCTATCGAATGCGAAATATAAGGAGGTTATCTTAGACAAAAAAGAAGAAGAAAAAGAATACTTTCAGATGAGGATATAGTGCCTCCTACTAGATGAGAAAAGAACTCACCGACGGATGAAACACGGAACAATTTCGTTGATCGAAAGCCTGTTGAGCCACGTGGAGCACACACCGTGATGGATTGGTCCAGAGTCAGCTAAACAATTCAAATGGGCAAGTCTAGATAATGGCATAGTCATGATTGCGTTGAACAGAATAATATTTGACAAACAGTCTGAGTACGTCAGAGAAGGCAGAAACCACAACCTCGCTAAAGGTAGAGCCGTCTTAAAAAAACAAAACAAAACAAAAAAGTGACACACACCCTGTCATTCGAAACAAAGTGAGGAGAAGGTCAATGGTGGCGACAAAGTTGGCAAAAGAAATATTTCAAAATTTTGCCAGAATAGCAAATATCAAGTACAATCTACAACAAAGTGGTCTTAAGACATAAGAAATTATCACGTACAGTAAATGACCATTTGTTTTCTTACTTGAATAGATTCCAGCATCATCTGTCTAACTTTGATTTAGCGTAACTTTCCGATCATATCTCACCTTTAAGGTTTGTAATGTATTTAAACATATAGGCCGTTTTTCAAAAAAAGTAATTTAGAGCATGCGATTACGGAAAAACTGCGGTAGAACATAAAAGACATGATACTACGGCATGCCGTCTCTATAGCCTCTTTTGCCTTTGTACTTGTTTCTGTCACTTAAAAAAACAACAACAGTGCGCATTCCATGGAACAGATTCAATAATTTTACTCTTATTGTTCTTCGTAATGCTGACACAAACCTCTGACTCTATACTCGATCACGGCCACTGTGGCATGGATCTCTCCAGGGTACATATTGGGACTGGATGAGATGGAGTAGTAGCGTGGCTTCAGGATCGGTAGCTCGGTCAGTAGGAAGCTGGGGTTTACCTTCACTGACGGGAACTCCTCAAAAACCTCGGGGAGATTCGGGCTGCGGTCGTACTTCCACACCTCGTAGTCAACCCCACCCTGTATCAAAAAGGAAAATGAACGAAGTGCTGTCGGTTTCACACTGCATGTTTACCCTGATTTAATGACTTTTGTATTGACAAAGGACCGATGGCCTCGACTAGTTGCTTGTTATAACTGGTTCTGGTTTTACCAACTTTTAATAATCTGTAACTTTTGATTATTTCATGCCTGTTATCGATGTCACTGTCTGGTAAATAAATCTGTTCTTATTTTATTTATTTTATTCTTCGTTTCATTTCACCTTTAGAATGCCTAAATATGTTGCCAACTTTTGTGTAAACCTTTCTGCTTTACATATTTCATCTTTCACTTCTCACTAATTAATGTCCATATTATGTTTTTGTGAAATCATATAGGGGCCTATCAATCCATGGGAATGATTCCACTTGCAATACAGTTTTGTTACTTGCTTTCAAGGCCATGCTTGTTCGAACGAGTCGTTTCCACGGAGTTTACAGAATTTGACAAAATAAGAACGAATTCTTACCCCAAACCAAAATTAGGTGATGCAAATGCTATGACGAATTTTATCAATTGGGTTTGAAATTATTGTGTTGTGTATATGCATTTAAGTTTGAGAATCTAATCGATGTAACAATTACACTTAAAGAAATGTCGTTATATTCAATGAACAACACATTCTTGTTAACGGGTAGACCATTGAGATGAGTGTGTGCACGAAAGTTTAGACCTATCCGACCTTGCAGGGCACCCGCCATTACTGCAGTGTCCCAGCTGCGCACGCGCATTGCTGAATGTATGGTATATACACTGCGGCGGGCGCGAGCCGGTCGGCATAAAACATATATCGTGCATTCGCCATACGCATGCGCGCACTGGACACTGCAGTGGTGGTGGGTTTTGCTGCCTGACCAGATTGGTCTTTTGAGCTGTCTTCATTCCCTACCTCACCAAGGAGCTTTAGGGTTCTCGCCTCTTGTTTGTCGGAGGCTTGGGATGCAAGGAGCAGCAGAAAGCCTGGTGTCGGAGGACTCGTGATGTCCAGGTAGTTAGTGAGTGCCCATTTAATTGAGCTATGGGGAAGGCGCTTTGCCGGAACCCACTTTAACACGAAACCTGAAAATTAGACAAACCGTTGTTTGTGCAATTACCACAACATTCTAAGATGCTGTGCCTCAACTTATTAGGACTACTCTACACATTTGAATATCATTGATCTTAGCCGAGTTCTTGATGTAATTCGAGGCAATAGCCTAAAGGTGGCGTCGTACTGTCCCGAAACTGACACAAGATTGCCATACGAACACGGGAATTGCAATTTCGTGCGAAGTTGGCCCCGAATTTTGTGAAAAGTCATTCAAAAGCATTATAGCAAGTGCGATGTCTAGTGAAGGTCAAAGGATGGTACCCGAACCATACACAAAGGCTACAAGATATGAACCATTATAAAGAAGTTTACAAGAAGGACACACGCAGGAAGCACGATATGGCTACACGAAGATTTTGCTACCGTTCACGAACTTGCTGCTGGAGCCCGAAAACTCCACCGGCGGTTCTACGATGACGTTAAGATGCCCTCACGAACGATCCCATGTTCATATGACCAGAGCCGAATTTGAACATCTTTTCTCGCGTATCACTTTTGCTCCGTTTAGGGACAGTGTGACGCCTGTATTAATGGACGGAGTGGCATCCATGTCAGAAACAACACCAGGAATACACCGGTATTTGATGGGGAGTGTTACCAGAGAAAACGAAGGGGGGGGGGGGGGAGGGGTAACATTAAGCTTTTCTTGACACGTGTTACTATATCGAGCACTGCTGTGATGTACTCTCCTGTGTCTCCGCTACATCAGTCTTCCGCAACTGAATAAATTTATCTAGCTCTTTCTGTCAAGTTACGATGAAGATATATTTTCCTGAAAGTTAATGTATACATGTATTACTCGAGAAAGATTCTTTAGAGAAAGTTTTGGGATGTGAGATCAAAGGTCAAAAGTCGAAGGTCATGAGAAAGTGCAAAAATTTCACTTTTTTTTCCATATCTCGAAAATGGTCCAAGGTATCCTCATGGAACTTGGAACATGTGCATGTACTGTCTGACAATGATTCTCTTGGGAATATTTTGGTTACGTGGTCAAAGGTCAAGGGCCAAAAGGTAAAGGCTAACTTTTTTTTAAATTCACTATTTCCTCATATCTATCATATCAATGCCTGGAGGATTTTTCTTGAAACTCAGTATATACATGTATTACAAAATAGAAATTCTCTGGGAGAGGTTTTGGCTAAAAGGTTAAAGGTCGACGAAAAGGCTACATTTCCCCTCTTCCTCTATATCTCGAAGTGGCATCATGAAACTTCGTACTTTGGGGTCATTGGGTCAAAGTTAAAGAGTGAAAGGCCAGGTTAAATGCTAAAATGTTACGATTTAATGCTTAAATTATACTTTTTCTCCCTACTTTGCAAATTAGTCAAAGCATATAAAAGGGTTTAGTAACAATCGTAAAATCCCCTAATACCTGCTCTCTCAAACAATATAGCCATTGATCAAATTAAACGTACTTCAAGGAAAGTGAGCAATCACCACATTTATGACAAATGTGTCATTTTATATATATATATTTTTTTTTTGGCCAGTTAGGTGAAATTGTCATCACGCATTGCCAAGATGTACTAAAGACTTATTGGGAGAACCATGCATCATGGCGGAGGCATACCAGTCGTCATAGCGACATTTCCAGTTTATACATGATCTTTATGTTGTAGATGCTGATCCATGTAAACTGCTTGCATAATCTCTACAGCAATTTTCGCAGCTTATGATAAATCTCTATTTGAAACGGCCCTGTGGATGGCAGGTAAGCTAGAAATGTAAAGAGTTATACTATATGTGCAAACAGAACTATGGTTATTGGTAAAAATCTCCACTGTCCGTAGGCCTTTTTTTTTTTTTTTTTTTTTGCACGACGCTTACCATAAGCAGTTTCCACGTGCTGCTGGACTTCCACATTCACCACAGTGTCATGGGGGAGCTCCCCCGTGACGAACTTCAGCGTCCGCCGTACCAGCTCCTCCTCGTTGGGCGGGAAGATGCCCAAGTGATCTCCGGGCTTGTAGGATAGCTCCGGTGCGCCCTGCGTGTCGAGACGGACGCAGATTGTCGATCGGCTGCGGGTGAACAAAGGTCGTCACATACCCGGATGGTCTCATTTGCATACGGCATGAATACAATGGAATTTGATAATTTTCACTGTTTTCATCCATCACAGATTCCCATTACTTGTAATTAAATCATGTAATACGTCACATTCATGGAAATTATGATAAGAATGTCTTAAACTATGTGTTCCTTACACATATAATGCATATGTATAATTGACATAAAATAAGAGGCAATATTATGTACATATAAGCATTAATTCTTTGAAGAAAATGCAGTTATAAATCTGTATGTTTAAAGGCACAAATAGAATGGGGGCTATGGATACATGGACATATAGAACACAAGAAAATACATTCAAGTGTATCTGTGTGTATACGTGTGTACAGATATAGCAGAGAATAACAGTATTTTATATCTGGAATGCGTTACAGCACACCTTGAGTGCTCGGCCTGTAGCTGTGTGCGCTCCATGAGAAGGCCCGATACCACCGGCCTGCCATGTAGGAGGGTGAGCCCCGCTGCCACACTCTCCGCTTCCGAGCTAGCCCCGCCGCCCCGGGAGAGGCGAGTCTTCTCTGGGCTCCACGTGACAGCTGTCGTGTTCAAGGCAGCGTTCGCTGCTTCCACGTTCAGACAATCTTCAACACAGAAAACCTCACAGGCGGCCTGATTGATACGGGGCAAGCGTTCAGCAAATTTTTCATCAACGATTTCAAGAATCATTTACTTAAATCATGAATCTCTCATAAGTGTAGTTAGAGACTTCAAAGCAAGTATATATAATTTTTGGTTGGAGACTTTAATCACTTCATAATAATATCACGATCTCTTAGCTTACAAGCATACATTTGTATTGTGTGTGATGAGCAGCCATTTCGGTCTGGGAGCACAGTAGCACTGAATAAGGATATATAAAGTATGAAACATAAAATTTCGCTCGGGGTACGTTTTCCTTCGAATTATAAACATAACAAACCAAGAACGCCAGGATACAGGAACACTAAAAAGACGACTTTTAAAATGTTTCACTGACGAATGGCGGAATGTTGTTCTGTTTAACAGTAATGTTGGATTTCGTGTCGGATTCAGTTCATTTTATCGCGATACTGAATATTATGGAAACTTGCGGAACACACACATACAAAATACCAAGCGATCGAGTAGAGAGATGTGACCTTTCGCCGTAAAGTCATCTTGTGACCTTTCACCTTAAAGATATCTTGTGACCTTTCACCTTGAATTCATCTTGTGACCTTTCACCTTAAAGTCATTTTGTGACCTTTTGCCTTAAAGTCATCTTGTTCCTTTCACCTTAAAAACATCTTGTGACCTTTCACCTTAGAGTCATCTTGTGACCTTTCATCTCAAAGTCATTTAGTTACCTTTAATGTATAGACATCTTGTGACCTTTCACCTTAATGTCATCTTGTGACCTTTACCCTTAAAGACATCATGTGACCTTTCACCTTAAAGACACCTTGTGCCCACTGCCGGAAAGCTTCTTCCCTCCCGCTCAGCTCGTCGCCTTCTCCTATTAGAGCTATTCTCTCTCCGCCGAGGCTGGCGAGAACGCGATCTATCTTTCGGGCGTAGGCGCAGAAATGTGGGTAGGCACTCGAGCCCAATCCGAAGACCGAATATCTGCGTGAATTTGATGAATATTCCGAAATAAACTAAAGACTTCCAAAGAAAATCCCTCCAGAGTAACCACCCCCACACACGTTCCAACAAGTCAATCAGGCTTGATATTTAATGCTATAACATTCATTGCAAGTTTAGAAATTTATATTCCTCCACTTAATTCAATAAGAAGAATTAGATGATAAGAACGAATTCAACAAGGAATAAAATTTCATTCTAAAGTATTTCTTGAATGTTTACAAATTCGTGTTTATTCAAGCGAATTGAATTAGAACATGTTGCAAAGTGATTGGGAATCGATAAATGTTCCTTCTAATTTGTTTATTAGGTATCCATGAACTAATTCAGTTCTGCTCATTGTAGATGCCGATATCATTAATCCCGAGATTGAAGTCGAAAACGTTGATTACAGTGAACGTGCAAAAGTATATTTTCAATTTTCCTGTATCGTGAAATTGTACAATATTCTGTATACTTTTTTTTTTCAAATTTGTCCAGTGCTGATGAAATATCTATGTACTTATTGATTTTTTTTTTCATTGAGAGTGGGACTTTACCTTGCTTGCTTTTTATTTTTCTACAGAGATTTTTTTTCTTATTTTCATGCCCTCAATTTTGTTTATACTGATGTTTAATCGATCTTGCATTATCTAATGTTAAAAATGAATCTGTTGTACGTCGTATAGTATATTACTGACTTTTGTCAAGAATGATTGCTTCTGCAATATTGTTATAATTTGTCATGCGAATTTTGAGAAAGAGAAAGCTTTTCTTCTGGTTAATACAATTCAGAAGTATATACTACAAAGATATCGACTGCTTTTAGCTTTCGATTAAAATCATATTCATAACTTCAAAGACAGACACACACGAACGTACCTGACATTGACGAGCTTCCCACAACTCTGAAGTAGGTTGGAAGGGGAGCTAACTCGGGGTATCGGTCCAGAATGCTCATCAAGGCGGATTGATCGGATACTGTGAAGCGTGAATACAAAGAACCCTCTTATGTGGGGAAAGTGCCTCCTGTCCTGAACTTATTTCTGTGCCAGTGAGCGAATGTGCGCTAATTTCACACACATAGCTATGGACAAGAAATTGTTGTGGTACGCAGAGAGCCAATAGGGGAGGGATTTGTGGATATATATCTTTTTTCTCCAGTTCAACTGGGCCCCGTTTCTTAACCCTCTGCATGCCACATTAATTGAATGTCCATAGTTATGTGTGTGTGGAATTTGTTCGCATTTGACTCATTGGCTCAGAAATGGTATTGACTCGTGCAAATCACCCTACACGAAAAGTCAGTATGTGGGTTCAACACGACAGCATGTACTCTTATAACTGTTGAGCTCCATGTAATTACGTATAAACTTCCACTTGCGAAGACACTCAGAAAGAAAATGACAAATTTCAAGTTGGAGGCATATATCATTTTCAATATACTAATATTACTGCACACTCATATCATGACAATATTCATAGCTATCTGCTTTAGTGGGGCAGATTATGTGAAAAAGATGCTCACATCCGGCGGAAAGTGTGAAAATTTGCATATAGGGGTATTTTGGGGCGCTGATTTCAAAAATTGCCGGATCCAAGAGATCTGACCACGGGGTCGGCCGCCACTTTGAATTCCAATATGGCTGCCGTCAAAGATCCCTATCTTCAGTTCTGAATGACATAAACCATTGACATTTCAATTCTTAAAAGCGTAGTGATATGATGACTTCAATAACAGACTTATCTAATATGTCTGACAAGCTGCATGGCAGCCAATGTAAATTTTCCTACATAGTCGCTATGTTGAAATGTTGAAAATCTCTATCTCGGATTTGTAAGTTAGGTTACCTGATTGAGCGCGCGTTTGTAAATGATTGCTGATTGCTGTATTTACATTGTGACGTCAGTGAATGGTGCATTATCCTGCATATTTGCTGCACTTTTTGATATTTGAATGTTAGTCATGGTGTTTGTCTTCGCAGCCATATTGGAATTCAAAATAGCGGGCATTGCGTTTGTCAAACACATCGCATGAGTCCATTTTTAAACTCAGTATGTTAAAATACTTGTTTGCATCTAATTTCAGCGTCACTCACCACTTAGAACTCGAGATAGGGATTTTGAACATTTCGTTGAGGCGGCCATATTGGAATTCAAAATGGCTGCCATTCCATGTTTGTCAGACACTTCAAATTAATCTGTCATCAAATTCAATATGTTAAAATGCTCAGGTGTACCAAACTTGGGTGTCACAGGTCATTCAGAGCTGAAGATAAGGATCTTTAAATTTGTTTTGTGATGGTGGCCATATTGGAATTCAAAATGGCGGCCGACCCCGTGGTCAGATCTCTTGGATCCGGCAATTTTTGAAATCAGCACCCAACAATATCCCTATATCCAAAATTCCATACTTTCCGCCGGATGTGAGCATCTCGACCAATTTTTGCTACATATCTGCCCTATCTCTACTTCAAATTAGCGGCCAGTATAGTGACTTGTGCAAAATCACCCAACACGAAAGAACAATAAGTTGATTAACCATGACCAGATGATACCGTGTACTCCTATTATTGTACCTGTTAACCTCAATGTAATTACGCATACACTTTAATACGAAGGCAGGCAGAAAGAAAATGGCAGAATTCAAATAGAAGGCAAGTATTTCTTTTTCTCAAAATACTAATGTTACTATACACATCATATTACATAGTAATTTACTAATTATGATAGCTTTTGTTGTCGGAAACATACATAATGTTTTCAGCAAAGTGTTAGTGTCTCTATTATACATCTGCATCGAAAGCATTTCAAACGCATCGACTGTGAAGAAAATTACCTGCGCATTGTGACCTTTGCTTTGTTTAATTTCGAACTATCAAATACAGATATTGAATGAAAACAACATTCAGGTTTTACGCAAAGATTATGAAATGCTGAGCATCTTACATCTTACGGAGCTTCAAAGCCAGTAACGTAAAGCTTTGGATGTGATTTGAGATAATATGTTAACTATGGCATTATATACATATATAGGACCTACACATCTCTCTCTCTCTCTCTCTCTGTATGTGTGTGTGTTTGCAGAAATATTTATGTAAATGTACAACGTGTAAGACCTCATTTTGTATTCAGTGATTTATCCATTCAGGATTATTTTCTCGGAGTAGCCCCAAAGTGGTTTAAACACAAATTCGTTACATTATTTGAAATGGACGATACCCTGTACACGTAAATAATACGATGTTAAATTATGTCATTACCTGCTTTGCCGGCGTATCTGCCTTTCTAGGTGCTGTTCTGAATCCCTGCCAAAGTTTAGCGAAATAGAATATTATGAGGATGAGGTTATTTAGTGGGGATTTCAATATCATTGTTTCTTAACTTATATAGTAATCCTTCTTCCTGTCTTGAGCAACGCAGTCATCTCACATTTTCTTATCGAAATGCGAGTCTACATTTTGTGTGTTTGTGTGTGTGTGTGCGTGTGTTTCTCTCACAAACTGGTAGTGACACCTAAATGACGATGGTTCGATGACGGGGACAGTAATGGTGCTTCGGCGCTATCATTCGAACAGGTGAGATCAAGGCCTACCATTGATTTCACCCAGTAGTTTCCGTTCTATGTGCGATGTAATACAATGCATATCTATTTTCAAAGAATGTGTTTTTTCAGTATACGAAGAGTAATCCGACATTGTTAAATACGAAATTGGATTAAATGGTTCATCTGCATTTTAGAAGGAATGATGGATTCTCCTTAAAGTATCATTACATATTTGAATGATAGATAATTTCTTGACATCAGGTACCAAGTGGATTATGTACAGTATATAATCATTAGGCTGAAGTTAATCGTACCCTACTCTCCAGTTTTCTTTTGTAGCTACAAATCTTAGTCCAGCTTTCTAATTCTTCAGATGTAGAACGCTGCCTTTGAATTCATACCTAAATGTATTCGTTTTATCTGCATTTTCATCTTTTCTTTCCCCTTTCCTGTTTTACTTTGAAATGAAACGGCTTTCTATTAACAGTTGATATATAGAAACATGGTTAGTGCGAAATCAAACACACAAAACAGTTTAAATTGCAAAAAGATTGATAAAAGAAAATTCCAAGAAATAATGACATTGGTCACTTACAAAAATTATGCCAAATGGTAGAAGAAACTTTTTGATGACTTCACAAATTTTCTTCAACCATACCAAGGCTTTATTCTTTGTTTTGATGAAGAAGATTTAAAAAGAACGAATTAAGAAAGAACTCATACTCCTTTCATCATGACAATCTTGAAATCTAACAATCTAGCAATGATTACTTTATACAGGGAAAATGAAAATGACAAAATGTTAGTAATTGTTGCATCACTATTAGAGAGAAAGAATTAACTTTTAAAATCGACAAACCAATGGATAAGTTATGAGATCATAACCTCATTTGAATAAACGTATAGTTTTTTTTTTTTACTAATAATTACTGTTCAGCGAAAATGAAAACATTACACATGAAAATTACACTTCGAAACTTTCACTTTTTGTCTGATTAAGATAAAACCTTCACCAGTGTTCCCCATTCCGTCTGTTTCCTGGTACTTAAATTATCAAAGCAACTTGAATACAGAGTGGAGTTTCTGTTTTACGGGATTACATTCCGGATGCCTTCATACTGCCAAAATACTCGACCCGGAAGGAGTGACACCTACCCGCTTGGTTTGCTTCCGGGGTCATCCCTCCAGAGCTCGAGTAGAAAGTTTCCAAATTTCTGCAGGAGACAACAACGAAAGACGGCTTGTCAGGTTCTAAAACACGATTGCGCATAAGAAACGTCACTAATGCTCATCATGACGTGATATATCATGATAAAGATCACTTCCTTTAAATTTGTAATTCATCATCATTAAAGGTTGACTCTAGAAAATAGAATGAAATCTGGCAAACGGGATGGTGCAGACTCTGTCAGCATCGGACTGGAGGATGAAAAAAAAAATAATGTGACTCTAAAGCCTCTAGACAATTTTACGAAGACTTTAGTAGTGACTCTCATAGCAGCCACATGTGCAAATTGTCTGAATGTGGCAATAACTTAGCAAAGATGACCTACAAAGGAGAGCTATACTTCCATTTGCTTCCATTTGCTAAATTAATGCATCGGCTTTCTGCTTCTGTTGATGGTGAACATGACCGAGGTGGTGCTGTTGATGGAAGCGATAAAGATGGCAGTGATGAATGAGCAAATAGCAAACAAAGTAATGACCATGCTGTAAAACAACGACAATACTGATGTAAGTTGATGCTCATGAGAACGTTTTAAAAAGAGCTTTTATATTCACATTTCTTCTGCCACTCGTATTGTATCTCAGGGTCTGAATACCAATCGCACTGCAGAGTGGTGCGTGCACAATATTCCAGCCATACGGTCGCGCAGATTGGCTTTTGGTATGTTTACAGCACACTGGGGTGCAGTTATATAATAATGCATTGTAGGACTGCTTGCTCCACTTGGACCTTCCCGCAGTGCCAGTTGGAAATGGAAGGCACCGATCCACGGTAAGTCAGCTGGATCCTTACTGTCTTTGCTATATTACTTCTTATCGAACGAGGTGAGAGTGAAGTGCTTACCTCCCCGTTCTCCGGTGGATCCCCATTGCCAAAAGTACTTGTGACAACCAACAGGAGAGATTCGCTCTCAATGTTTTCTACGTCGTAATTCTCCATGCACACCACCTTTTGACATTGTTTAGGCAATTTGGAAAAAAAGTGACTTGAATGTAGACTAGTTAGGTAACATGAAAAACTACGACCGCAACTAAAAGAGGAACTGCATTTATGTTGTTTTGTATGAAAACAGACATATCAGAGAAGTAGCTAATGGAAACTTTGGGGGGAAAACCTCACAGACTAAGAGAAAATGGTTATTACTGTTGGAGTTTAGAAAGCAAGGTATATTGACAACTCTGTGTGATGTACAGTAGTTGAACAACTCTCCATTCTTACCAACTTCCTTTTTGTCCCCCAAACTTCCTTTTTTTTTCAGACCTGGACTTGTCACTATGATGAAAATAATGGTTCTACAACGGTTGAGAACTGTCTCTGCCCAAATATTCTAGAAAAATAAGATTGGACAATTTCTTTGTCCAAAAAAGAAAGGGGAGCTGCTGAGCAACTACGTCACACAGAGTTGCCATTTTTTTTTTAAATATGTATTTTTCTAAACCTCAAAAGTTTCTAACTTTCTTCCCTCCCACAAATGATCTTTGATCTACTTCTGTAATAGGCATATTATTTTATAGTATCACGAAAGATTTTTCTTTTAATATTGGCGGACGCATCTGGGCTAGGAGTATTGACAGTGCAAACTCATATAATTATCGAACATCAGTACTCATTGTATTCCTAACAATGAGCCTTTGTGGCCCAGTGATCTTCTTTGTCTGGTGTGTCAATACAGTCACAATGAAATCAAATCATAGAATTAATTTTGCTCCTCAAGACGAGAACAATAGCAAAATATTTGACTCGGGGAAAACCATAATGAAAAAGGTATGGCTCTTTTATGAGAATACAGAACACAAAAACACCATGGGCACAAAACGAAACAGGATTATATGCTATGGAGATATACTACCATTATGGAGAGAAGCGAGGAGTAGTTAGGGAATATTGTATTATCTTCTATTACTTTTTAGTTGGTCCTTCTACATGCTATGTAAAAACAAAAACAAAAACACGATGATCTTATTAAGCCATTTGTGAAGAAGTCTCTATAATTGATCTACACCCTTTGTATTGTGCTGTAAGAATAACATAGATTCCAGTCTCTTCATTCCGATGTATTTTTTTTATATATTGCAAATTTGAATCGAGCTAAATCGAAATAATCTTAGTAAAGCCATCATTCACCTTTGCATTAAAGGCGTGGTTGAACATCTCGCATAACATCCTAGCCAACTTCTCCGAGTTGCCTGTCTCTGTGGCGTACAGAATGGTGGCCTTGTCTCGCTTGGCCAGGGCTTTACCCATCAATCTTGTAGAAAACATCACTGCCCTGTAACAAATATTCAATTCATTTCAGTTCAATTTTATATCCCACTCGTAGGGTGGAACACCCTCATCAAGAAAAGGATGGCTTTCAGAGGGGTCCTCGCGGGTTAAAAATGCAAACATCATACATTCATTACATAATTATACACATACATACGGATACAAATACAAATGCAAATGCAAATACAAATACAAATACAAATACAAATACAAATACAAATAACCCTGACATTAAAGGGAATCAATATATCAAGCGTGTACGGGTACAACCACGACAACGGTGAGTCTTACCATTGGGCATAACTTGTTTTCCTTTTCTTTAAAAACAAAGAATAGACCCATAGAAGTACACCGTGAATTGACGAAGGCCATACTATTCAGTCTAAAAACATTCAAACCGTACTAGAACATACAGTGCCAGAAGATACCTCACAGACCGAGCGAGAAATGATTGCGGAGCGACCCCAGTCTCAATAGACTCGGAAAGACTGCTCAATGAATATGGACTGAATAGGTAAATTTCATAACAATAATAACATTGTCTGAAAGCAATGAACCACTTCTTGTTGATGTATTTGTTCCACAGACTCTATTTTGACATGCACAAGACATAAAAATGCCAAGCATTCTCATTATCATCTTTTCATTTATTTCATAACATTGTCTGAATGCGACGATAGGAATCGAATCATGAAACCTTTGTGGAAGCACTATTCTTGATGATTCTCCTAAACAAGACATTCAGATTGACAAGACTTCTTCGTAATCATCAGTTCCATTGATATCAGGTTTACCAGTTAGTAGTTCTACGCGTTATATTGTACGTAAAAGAAATAAAAAGACACATACGCACACACGCATACACACATTCACATTCACACTCACACCCACACACGCACAGAACACGCACCATGACTTGAAATGGTTGTGTCCTCACCTTCCAACGCTCTTGAAGGAGGAGAGCTCTTGTCCGTTTGTGGCAGCTCTACCTGCTCTCCACGCTCCGCTCTTCCACGGGTCATCCTGTGGGAACGAGTAGTACAGAAACAACAGATGCAGTGTAAATGTAGCACATTTTGATTGACGAATTGCCCTTCCTGGTAACATGCTTCTCACAACAGCCAGAGATTTACTTTATGTCGCATTTGTAGTGCAATGCCACAGCATAGTCAAGTTGACCTTAACCCTTCCTGTGCCATACGGGGACTTTGGACGGTGTCTACAATTTTGCACTCAAAAACCCAAAGGGTTAATAGATACCGCTAAACCCGGCAGACAGACAGAAAGACATACAGAGTGAATGGTACACGTTCTGCACAAACCTAGACAAAGAATGAACAAGTCACGGAATGTTAACGTTTCGCATAATTTCACAAAAACTAACTATAGAATATATTGCGTCTCGTAGGCCCTTTATTTTCAGTTAGATTCAACATGATAATGGATGTTTAGTAGGAAACATTTTATGTAGCGATGACGTCTTCTCTCGACACTCGCTTGAGTTGTTCTTTAAGATATTAAGTAGTCCCGCCCCACCCCACCCCGAAACAAAACAATATAGATTAAAACAAAACACACACACACAAATCGTAAAACGGAAATATCATTATCGACCACACAGCTGCTGATCGTTGCCCTTTAAAAATCGCTGTTGATATGGTTATACCGTAGACAGTATGCGAGGAGGTTCCTGGCAGCACAAACCTGGTACTCGAAAGATGGTTTCAACTCGTAGTTCAGCATTTCTTGATGGAAGACCGGGGTAATGCTGCCAGACATCGGGGGGACGATCCACACCCAGTCCGCTGGACAACCGCCACGAAGCCTCTGCTCGTTCTGCATGTGCTTCATGAACGACTCCGACGCCGAGTGGTGGTCAATTATGGTCACGTTCATTTTCTTAGAAACACAGAAAGTCACAATTTTAAGGTACAAAGGTTAATTTCTCTCTCACTACCCCAAAATAGCTTTTAGATACCGACTATTTATGTTTAAGACTCTAAATGTTGGATTGTTTCCTGCTAGTTCGCTCAGGGAAGTGATACTATCCTAAATCTCTTTGAGCCAAACACCAACCTGGAAGCTATGGAGCACGGCCACATTGGTCTCAACAAGAGCCTGGTCCCTCCACAGAGACGAGTTCGTACTGGTATCCAGACCCATGCTTCTTCCCACTCTCTGTTTGTAGACACAAGGAGAGGTCAAAGATCAAGATTTAAGGCATTATTTACCATTTGAAGATGAAACGAAAACCCAGATTTATTGCTTCAAAATAGTTCTAAAATGTGAGTAAGGGTAGAAACAACCAATGTAAAAACTTGAATAAGTATAATCAATGTTAATTATTGTTGAAATTGATATGCAAAACGTGAACAATAGTCATAATATAGTTATTATAGACTATTAAACCGTCTATTATGGTTTATTGAGAAAAACAGTGATATCTTCGTATATTTCAGACTACGTTGTGAAATTTTTATATGGAAGGATGTTTGTGATACAACTGACCTCCAAATAATAATGCATTGGATGTGATATCTTGAACATTTCTAAATCACTGCTCCCAATGGTAAGGAGTACTTTTAACTTTTAACATGGTAGTAATTCAAAGCAGCAAAACTTAAAACCGTGAAAATGAAAAGGACAGGTACTGATGGCGGCTACTTCTGGAAATCTTCCCACACGCTGGTTACGCACGTTACTGAATTAAAGAGGTTTTTATATTTTGTAATGCAAGTGCATGAAAATATAAAGTCTTCTATACCTCGAGCATATTCAGTCTGTTCTCGTCGCACAGGTCCCTGGCGCCGATCTCTGTGCCCATGTACCAGCCGTTGAAGGGACAGGCGGTGAACTCAAGACCACCGAGGTCGAGCATCATGTTGGAGACGGCTGGCACGGCGTACCACTTTAGCCCCAGCTCCTTGAACCATGGGTACCTGCACATGGGGAACAGAGAAATGTTATGCTGGTTAGCCCAAAGGGTTGTTTGACTTTAATATCCTTTTTTAATGCGCGCCTCTCTATAGAATCAAAACTAGATTTGCTTTAATGCACTTGATGAATATACAATCATATACGATAATCATACAAACAAATTAAGATAGGTAATCTTACATTGTAGGAGATGTGAAAAAATTCCAATCTAATAATAGGTTTTACACCCTATGAGAAAATGTAGTTATTCATCTGTCCTGCGTTCATTTTCTTCTGCTTAAATTCTCCCATGTTCAAGGTATACATTTGTTTTTGCTTTTTCGTCGGCGGTCATCCGAACCGTCGCATATCCCGATTTTAAGTCACATTTTCTATTTTGAGATTTTCAGTCTCTACTTTGATGTAATTTTCGTGCAATTATCACTTTTATAGAGTCTTGTCATTTCATTTTGTTCTGATAATCACGTTTCCCCATGGGCGAGCATGACACGTACCTTCAAGTACATGTATTTCAAAACAAAATAGATTGAAGCAAATGCACTTGCGACGCCCAAACGGACAGACACAGAATGTACGCAAAAGTTAACCACACCCTTTTGCAAGGGCATACGCTGAAAGTAACCATACGTACACATACAAAAAACAAACAAACTTAGATTAACCCCTTCCTCCTTGTTGTGATACCACTCACTTTGGATGTTCAAGCGGCACTTGGAGCAGGAGATGAGACGGTATATGGAAGATCTCTGGCTCCCCGCCATCGGCTTGTAGAACGAGTGGGAGGACTTCGAAAGGATCCCTTTTCCCTTTCCATCCTAGCTTTTCACACACCTGTATCAGTCGCCAGAAATGAGGTCTTTGCTTTATTGGAGTCATTGAAGTGACTTTTCTTTTTTTTTTTCTTTTTTAGGATCCATAAATTCTACACTGGTAAAGTTGCTAAGCAAGTGGAATGGTAGCGAATAACAGTGCTACATTAATGGAATATGTGAGCGTCCTACGTCATCATCCATGTTCAGTGCAACTGTTTTTTTTTTTCTTCAGAGTAATGGTTTACCTGATCAAGGACTAAAATGAATTTTACAGATTTACACATGTCACTATCGATTATGCACACTGCATGATGTGGTTTATAAAAATCATCTGGAGTCCTCTCTAAAGGGATAGTAGCTCCTGTTGAGATGGGGATTCAGCTTTTAACTTTTTCGAGGCAATTAGAAACCACCTATACCCAAACAAATTACTGCTAGAGGGAATTAAAATCGGTATTGAACGGGCTGAGATATCCCAAGTCGAATTAAAACAAAGTTGTGTTCCTAATTAAATGGGGTCTCACATACCTGTGTGAATTCTACTCCTGCAGGGTCTCCTACGATGGATCCATCTTTCTGTCTGTACCCTGCGTAGCTAATCAGCTGACTGTTCCACACCCGGAAGTCACCCCTGTGACCTTTACGATGGGGGAAGATCGTGATCGCTGACCTGAAGCACATAAAATTGAGTAAAATATCTGTTGTTGATAAAGTATCACACTTGAAGCTATTTGGTCACGTGAAAAATTTCCATGTTGTGTTTTGTCTCTTGTCAAATTATACAATACACTTTCCTGTATTGTTTCAATGTTCTATGTATAGTTAGTTCTTGTATTCTTTGTAAATTCTTTTTATCAGATGTGAAAATAAGTAAAATGTAATGAAATAGGAAAAATGAAAAGAATCCTACTGGACAACAATATCGAGCTCATTAATTAACCGATTAAACAACATCTACTGATTTTATTCATCATTTTAGATACCAGTGAGAACAGTGCCAAGATCATGGTAAGAGTTTTCTTAGAACCATCTGGAAATAAAAGAGGATTTTGCAGTGGTAATTGATTCTATTGTATACTATGCCTTGGGTGGATGCCTATGGGTTTAGCTCTCGGCATGTTTGTACTGCTACTTCATGTACTTGGGGAAAATGCACCTCATGATTGTTGTGTCAATGAATGCATTGTGGGAATGAAAGTGGGCGAGGGTGGGTACAATTTTCCATCTGTACCTTCCAGGCCTTTACTTACCTTATGTTCCCTTTGTTCGTCGCATAACTCAAATGGCTGCAGAGAGCATAAAACATGTCACTTGACGAAATCGCTTTTCGCGCGTCAAACACCTTGGCAAGAAAGCAAAAGGAACAATAATTATGCTACGAAAGACTTTGGTCATTTGTCTCCCTCTCTACAAATATATTCTTAATTAATTACAACAATATATATTATTATTAGTGGAAAAATGAGCAAAGAATATGGGATTCCATATTGTAACAAACTTGTCGAAGAAAGAAGCCAGTAGGAGTGGAGAGTGTCATCTACACTTCCGGACAATGGCACTGCCACTAGGTTGTCCCTGGTTGCAGGCAGTGACATGTTGAATAGGCTCTGAAATTGCAATATTGTTGTGTTACGTAGTCCAAGACGGACAAGGCTTATGGAATAAAATGACCAATCTCTTGGTTAGCAATAATTCTATTTCAGCATGTACATGTATATGACTTTCAATGCTAGCTTCTAATCAATGTTCATTTCTATTTCAATCTCAGTACTCCCATTCTTTGTGCTTTAATTCATCTATAGGTAGTATGTTGCTTTCGGTCTCTGTCGATATAAATGTCAAATATCCTCTTGTGCTTAGCATGTTTTTTGCTTTTAAACTAAGTGAGTCTTAACCTATGCGTACTTCTTCGAGGGAGGGTAGGTTTCATCATCTCCAAGAGATGTTCGCACATTTTGTTGAACTAACTATAATTATTTTGTGAATGTCTTTTCCTTTTATAGGTAGGCTGGGGAACATTAGATAAACTAAGGTGAATTTGAAGAACCTGAATGTGATTCCATTGAATGCGGCCAATGCAGCGGGCTGTGTTTCTCCAAGCCGTCTTGGCTCCAAAAGTGAGCTCGGCTTCCGTCAGCTCGTAGGTACCCGTCTTCTCAATCGACTCGACAACGGCTGCATGTCGTTCCTTGTGTAGCTTGCTACCTGACCTGGATCAGTAAATGAAACTAAGAAGTGAGTAATTGCTCGATGGGATATCTTGTCACAGAGGTTGAGTGATTTTTTTTTTTTTTTTGCTCTTCCATCGGTTTGTGCTCAAAATGATAATTTTTATACGAAAAACAAACAAAATCGTGTGTTTTTTTGGTCAAAAACTTACAATTATATTCTTTCCTTTAGGCTTTAATCTTCATTGTTGTGCAATGTAGCAACATGACAACAGAAGCAATCATCTTGTTCTTCTTGTTTTTCTGGCATGGAGACGTAACACGAAGTGAAAATGACTTGTATTTTTCCGCTCCTCAGCAAGCAATGAAGCAAGCGCTTTCAGGGCCTAACCTGAATTCTTATTACAATCTGTGAAGTTTTAGCAAACTACAATGTGTTCCAACGTTATCATCTCGGTCATTCTTTGGTATTCTATATAATAGCTTGAGTGTGTACTATGTAAAATATGCTCACTTGCTATTGAATAAAGAAGTTATCGGCAAAAACAGTGGAAGCATACTAGTAGTCACCTCTTAATGTGAGCGTAGAACTGATTGATGAAGTCCTCGGCATGAAGTAGGAGCTCCTCTTTAGTCCGGTCCTTTTTGCGTGGAGGGGACACAATAGATCCCAAGCACCTCTGCTCCGTACATGGTCCTTTCTGTGATAGAAAGAGAGAAGATATTTCAGCGGTATTTAAAAGACAATTACAATGAGGAAAATTATTGATGACCGTTGCAGGAGGCGACGTACAAAATGCCCATCTTAACAGTCTAAAATGGTATCGAAGCAAGCAAGAAATCCTCAAACGAAATGTAGGCACTAATTAAAACTCTCCAAACCTACACTTCAAAACCTAACGGCAGAACAAATGGAATGTTCTATGCTCCCTTCACCGGAAAGTCACCATTTCGTCGCTCTCACCACGAACAGTTCTCTCGCGGCGCATGGAGGGAAAATCAGTTTCGAAAAAATAAAAAGTCTTGAAGCAGGGCTCCACGTTTACTTTTTTTTCGGTGGCCCGATGGGGCCACCAAAATCCTCAACTTCAAAGTTTTCGTGGCCCGAGAGAAATATTTGGTGGCCCGAAAAAAATAAACAATAAGAAAACATTAAAACTCCTCTTTTTCCAATGAGTCAAATATTTAAGTTTTATCATGGTAAGCATTGGAAGTTGGACATAATCTTCTCATAAATAAACCTCATGTAGGAAAAAAGGCTGCTGAAAACTGCTTATCCAATAAAGGTGAGCCAATGGAGTAAAATGGAGTCAAAAGGGGCCTGAGCTTTCGATCCTAGCAGAATCTTCGTCAGAGGCAAAATGACAAACATGCAGGGACAGCAATCACATATAAGGACTTCACACAACAAGAACAGACAGGGACAAGCTGGGTACACAGAACAAAGAAAACAAAGGAAGGGGTGGGAGGTCATGGGCAAGGAGCCCAACAGGTAAAAGGAGGGGGATTAAAGCAGGAAGGTGGACAGACAAAAGGCAGAGGAGAGGGGACAGACAAAAGGTAGAGGGGAGGGGACAGACAAAAGGCAGAGGGGGGTCAGTGATGATCATGAGGATCAAGGAGGCAACCAATGATGGAAAAGGATGAATAGGGAGGCAACATCAAAGAAGATAGGGAACACCAGAGGGATAAAGAAAGGGAAAGAGTGAAAAAAGCAACAGCAAAAGGAAGGGAGGGGGGGCTGGGCAAACAGTGAGCCCTGAAAGGTGTACCAGGAGGAGGCAGCAAAGGAAAGAAATCAAACATATCAGAGTGTATACATATACACACAGTAATAATAATGACAATGAAAAACAGTAAAGAAAAGGATAATCATAAAAGAAATAAAATAAAGCACATATGGAAAACTGGGGGAGAGAAATTGTATACATTGTATGTAGATAAGCAGGCAAGGCAAAATAAGCACAAGTAGTGTAAACAAACAAAACCAAGTGTGTGTGTGTGTAGGTAGCAAAAGGCTGTATAAAAGAGACTCGGACTAGAGGAAGGAATCAATGGGAATAAAAGGGTCTGCAAATGGAAAAAAGCACAAAGAAAGAACAAAATGTAATAGAAAAATGAAAAAGCGAATGATTATAAAAATTAAAAAAGAAATATGTATATATATATATATATATATATATATATATAATAATAATAATAATAATAATAACAATAATAAAGGTGGTTAGTCATTTCCCTCCTGATGTTAGATTCAGCCCCCTGTCGTCCATGGATTTGGTGGCGCTACATCGATGACGTTTTCTTCATCTGGACCAGGGAGGAAGAAAGCCTCCATACTTTCATTGACTACATCAATTCTTTCCACAGAACCATCAAATTCACTTCCGACTTCTCCCCAGAAGAAACCAACTTCCTTGATGTCACCGTTAGGAAGGAGTCTAACCATGTCACCACCACTCTCTACACTAAACCCACAGATACCCATCAGTACCTTCACTCAGCCAGCTGCCATCCCCGCCACTGCAAAACCAGTATCCCATACAGTCAAGCCCTCAGACTTCGCCGTATCTGCTCTGAGGATTCAGAGTTTTCTTTCCATGCCAGGAACCTGAAGAGACATCTCGCAGCCAGGGGCTACAGTACCAGGAGAGTTCAACAAGCCATCAACAAAGTTCGTTCTCTCCCCAGATCTGAAGTTCTCAAACCGAAAACAAACAAGCAGGACATCACTGACAGAATACCCCTCGTGACCACTTTCCATCCCAATCTACCCTCTCTCCACAATATCCTTCGTGATAATCACCATATCCTTCACACCTCTGATCGTCTCTTGCAGGCCGTCCCAGATACTCCAATCCTGGCATACCGGCGCCCCCACAACCTCAAGGATCTCATCGTCCGTGCTGAAGTACCCTCCCTCACTGACAATTCTTCTCCTTTACAGCATGGCACATTCAAATGTTCAGCCAGTAGGTGCATCATTTGTAGCATACACATCCATGAGAGTGACTCTTTCACCAGCAACTCTACCGGCCTCTCTCACCACACAAAGGGAAACATCACTTGCACCACCACTAATGTCGTGTATCTCATCACTTGCAGAGTTTGTAGAATCCAGTATGTTGGGGAAACCAAGACAACACTCAAAAGACGCTTCTACGGACACAGATCTACTGTCAACACAGCCAAGCTCGACACTCCAGTGGGCCACCATTTCAATCTACCCGATCATTCCATCACTGATATGACTCTACAGGGCATTGAATCTTTAGGCACTCGTCCAGACACAGTCAGAACCAGCAGAGAGAAGCTCTGGATGAGACGACTTCACACCATCCAACCCCATGGCCTCAACATCCAGGAGGGAAATGACTAACCACCTTTATTATTATTATTATTATTATTATTATTATTATTATTATATATATATATATATATATATATATATATACATATTTCTTTTTTAATTTTTATAATCATTCGCTTTTTCATTTTTCTATTACATTTTGTTCTTTCTTTGTGCATTTTTCCATTTGCAGACCCTTTTATTCCCATTGATTCCTTCCTCTAGTCCGAGTCTCTTTTATACAGCCTTTTGCTACCTACACACACACACACTTGGTTTTGTTTGTTTACACTACTTGTGCTTATTTTGCCTTGCCTGCTTATCTACATACAATGTATACAATTTCTCTCCCCCAGTTTTCCATATGTGCTTTATTTTATTTCTTTTATGATTATCCTTTTCTTTACTGTTTTTCATTGTCATTATTATTACTGTGTGTATATGTATACACTCTGATATGTTTGATTTCTTTCCTTTGCTGCCTCCTCCTGGTACACCTTTCAGGGCTCACTGTTTGCCCAGCCCCCCCCCTCCCTTCCTTTTGCTGTTGCTTTTTTCACTCTTTCCCTTTCTTTATCCCTCTGGTGTTCCCTATCTTCTTTGATGTTGCCTCCCTATTCATCCTTTTCCATCATTGGTTGCCTCCCTGATCCTCATGATCATCACTGACCCCCCTCTGCCTTTTGTCTGTCCCCTCCCCTCTACCTTTTGTCTGTCCCCTCTCCTCTGCCTTTTGTCTGTCCACCTTCCTGCTTTAATCCCCCTCCTTTTACCTGTTGGGCTCCTTGCCCATGACCTCCCACCCCTTCCTTTGTTTTCTTTGTTCTGTGTACCCAGCTTGTCCCTGTCTGTTCTTGTTGTGTGAAGTCCTTATATGTGATTGCTGTCCCTGCATGTTTGTCATTTTGCCTCTGACGAAGATTCTGCTAGGATCGAAAGCTCAGGCCCCTTTTGACTCCATTTTACTCCATTGGCTCACCTTTATTGGATAAGCAGTTTTCAGCAGCCTTTTTTCCTACATTTAGTTCATTCTCTGCTGTTGCATCACGCCCACGTGATCCTCCTTATCCTTTTTGTCTTCTCTGTTCTGTTTTAATTGTTTTAACTGTTTTATTGCTTTGTTCCAGTCCAGTCTCCTTCCTTGCCCTGTTTCCCCCCCACTTCTCGACCTGTAGTATCTTTATTTCTACAGTGTTGTATTTATTTGTAACGTATTTCTTACTTTCTTTTCAGGTGTTTGTCTCCGTCCCTGTAATTTTTCTCTTCAGTTCCGTGCCTTTGTCTCTGAGCTTGTCTCATCTCCCTTCATCTTTTCTCTCCACTCATTTTTCTGCTTACACAGGTTGGCCTGTACATTGACCGACTGTACTTACCCCTTTTCCTTTGGTTTATTCGCCTTACAGGTCTATCTTGTTTCCTTTTTTGAATTTCCCTCTATTCTGACAGGTTATGTATTTCTCCTTCCCTTGTTTGGCTATCATTGTTCTTCTCTGTCCTTTGCCTACCATGGCTAACCACCTATCTCTTTTTCATCAACTGAGGAAAGCCAAGCTCAAGGCCCTCAGATTCTCATTTCACCAGGATAATTACAGATTCTACTCCCTCAACCGCATGATACCCACAGGCCTCCAACTCCACTGCACTCCGGCTCTTGGAACACTCTCGCCTGAACTACGGAAACGCTGGAACCAGACTCTACGTGGAGCTTCCATCCGCTTGATTAACATTCTTTCCGAACAGTGTGACGCCTCTCTCACTTCCTCTTCAGCTGACATCGACAGACTGGAGAGTGAACTTCGCTCTTGCTGCACGGACACCCAGTGGATCAAATACAATGATGAAATTGAATCTTGTCTCTCAAAACATGTGTCTGACCTCACTGCTCGCAGGAACAAGAAAATAGGCAACTTCGCGAAGAAACGTCAACGGTCTAACAGATTCAGGCGACACACCACATCCACTGATGTATCCTCCACTTCTGTCGTTAACCTTTCTTCTTCTCCCCTTTCTCAAGCAGAAACATCTCTTCTCTCAAAAGGTCTCAAGTTTTGCCCCACTCCACCCAAGGTCGATCAGATAGCACTCAGCCAAGACCTCTCTTCTTTCTACCGCAGGTTACGCCTCAAAGAGTTTTTTCTCGATGAACCCCCTTCTGCTCCTGAGCCCTTCCATCAAAAAAGCTCATGGATTCCCCCCAAGAATAGAGTTTCCTCCCTGGAAACGTACATCGAAGCTGTCTCATCTCAAGTCCACTCCGCAGATACCCTCGACATTGCATCACATGACAATCTCCCTAAGGAAGAACGCCAGGCTCTCTCATCTCTCAAAAACAGGTCGGACATCATCATCAAGCCCGCAGACAAAGGATCAGCTGTTGTAGTAATGGACCGCCAGCAGTACATCGATGAAGCCATGAAACATCTCCGCAATCCTTCCCACTACACACTTCTTGACTTTGATCCCACAGATAATTTCTCCCAACAGATCCAGTCGACACTCGATGACATGAAGGAACATGAACACCTCACCAAGAAGGCTCACAAATTTCTCTCCCCCGTTAATGCCAAACCTGCCCGATTTTATCTCCTCCCCAAGATCCACAAACCTGGCAATCCTGGTCGTCCCATCCTCTCTGGAAATGGTTCCCCAACAGAGAACATTTCCCTCTTTGTTGATCACCACATTAAACCTCTTGTCTCACTCGCACCCTCCTACATTCATGATACACCAGACTTTCTCAGGAAGCTCGATGACATCAAGGACCAGATACCCGAGACAGCAATCATCGGTACTTTCGACGTCTCCTCTCTCTACACCAATATTCCCCATGATGAAGGCATTCTAGCCTCCTGTGAGGCTTTGACATGCAGCGGCCATTCCAACCCCCCCATATCTGACATCAAATCCCTCATGTCACATGTACTGACGAAAAACAACTTCACATTCATGGACAAGCACTACCTACAGGTATCTGGCACAGCAATGGGTACCCGGATGGCTCCTTCCTTCGCCTGTCTCTTCATGACCAAGCTAGAGCAGCAGATGTTAGATTCAGCCCCCTGTCGTCCATGGATTTGGTGGCGCTACATCGATGACGTTTTCTTCATCTGGACCAGGGAGGAAGAAAGCCTCCATACTTTCATTGACTACATCAATTCTTTCCACAGAACCATCAAATTCACTTCCGACTTCTCCCCAGAAGAAACCAACTTCCTTGATGTCACCGTTAGGAAGGAGTCTAACCATGTCACCACCACTCTCTACACTAAACCCACAGATACCCATCAGTACCTTCACTCAGCCAGCTGCCATCCCCGCCACTGCAAAACCAGTATCCCTTACAGTCAAGCCCTCAGACTTCGCCGTATCTGCTCTGAGGATTCAGAGTTTTCTTTCCATGCCAGGAACCTGAAGAGACATCTCGCAGCCAGGGGCTACAGTACCAGGAGAGTTCAACAAGCCATCAACAAAGTTCGTTCTCTCCCCAGATCTGAAGTTCTCAAACCGAAAACAAACAAGCAGGACATCACTGACAGAATACCCCTCGTGACCACTTTCCATCCCAATCTACCCTCTCTCCACAATATCCTTCGTGATAATCACCATATCCTTCACACCTCTGATCGTCTCTTGCAGGCCGTCCCAGATACTCCAATCCTGGCATACCGGCGCCCCCACAACCTCAAGGATCTCATCGTCCGTGCTGAAGTACCCTCCCTCACTGACAATTCTTCTCCTTTACAGCATGGCACATTCAAATGTTCAGCCAGTAGGTGCATCATTTGTAGCATACACATCCATGAGAGTGACTCTTTCACCAGCAACTCTACCGGCCTCTCTCACCACACAAAGGGAAACATCACTTGCACCACCACTAATGTCGTGTATCTCATCACTTGCAGAGTTTGTAGAATCCAGTATGTTGGGGAAACCAAGACAACACTCAAAAGACGCTTCTACGGACACAGATCTACTGTCAACACAGCCAAGCTCGACACTCCAGTGGGCCACCATTTCAATCTACCCGATCATTCCATCACTGATATGACTCTACAGGGCATTGAATCTTTAGGCACTCGTCCAGACACAGTCAGAACCAGCAGAGAGAAGCTCTGGATGAGACGACTTCACACCATCCAACCCCATGGCCTCAACATCCAGGAGGGAAATGACTAACCACCTTTATTATTATTATTATTATTATTATTATTATTATATATATATATATATATATATATATATATATATATACATATTTCTTTTTTAATTTTTATAATCATTCGCTTTTTCATTTTTCTATTACATTTTGTTCTTTCTTTGTGCTTTTTTCCATTTGCAGACCCTTTTATTCCCATTGATTCCTTCCTCTAGTCCGAGTCTCTTTTATACAGCCTTTTGCTACCTACACACACACACACTTGGTTTTGTTTGTTTACACTACTTGTGCTTATTTTGCCTTGCCTGCTTATCTACATACAATGTATACAATTTCTCTCCCCCAGTTTTCCATATGTGCTTTATTTTATTTCTTTTATGATTATCCTTTTCTTTACTGTTTTTCATTGTCATTATTATTACTGTGTGTATATGTATACACTCTGATATGTTTGATTTCTTTCCTTTGCTGCCTCCTCCTGGTACACCTTTCAGGGCTCACTGTTTGCCCAGCCCCCCCTCCCTTCCTTTTGCTGTTGCTTTTTTCACTCTTTCCCTTTCTTTATCCCTCTGGTGTTCCCTATCTTCTTTGATGTTGCCTCCCCATTCATCCTTTTCCATCATTGGTTGCTTCCTTGATCCTCATGATCATCACTGACCCCCCTCTGCCTTTTGTCTGTCCCCTCCCCTCTACCTTTTGTCTGTCCCCTCTCCTCTGCCTTTTGTCTGTCCACCTTCCTGCTTTAATCCCCCTCCTTTTACCTGTTGGGCTCCTTGCCCATGACCTCCCACCCCTTCCTTTGTTTTCTTTGTTCTGTGTACCCAGCTTGTCCCTGTCTGTTCTTGTTGTGTGAAGTCCTTATATGTGATTGCTGTCCCTGCATGTTTGTCATTTTGCCTCTGACGAAGATTCTGCTAGGATCGAAAGCTCAGGCCCCTTTTGACTCCATAAATAAACCTCCACACACTCGCGACACTCACTCTCAGGCACTCATTCAGTCCTTTTCATCCATCCTTTAAACAAATTTAACTGCTAATTTCCGGAGCAAAAAATTACTAATTTACTGACATACTTTTCAAGATTTTTTTTTTTGAAATTTGGTGGCCCGACTTTAATTTTTGGTGGCCCCGGGCCACCGGGCCACCGTTAGTGTGGAGCCCTGCTTGAAGTATAACTTTTGAAACCCAAACCGAGAAATTTCACCACGAAACGTCCGCGCATAACAATGCCAGACCCATCACTGTAAAAAAAAAAAAAAAAAAAAAAAAAAAAAAATCTATGGAAATCCGGTAGATCGGTCAAACAGTTTTGATTAATAGGGACAGCGTCTCTTGAATACCAGTAAAAAAATGTTTTAGCACTGAGCGTAAATAACGACGTGACCACGTTATTGAACGCCACTCCTACTTTCATCACACATATCCATGTTATAAGTCAGGAAGTAATTTTAGTGTCTACTGGCGTGCAAAGAGAATGGACACTTTAATAGTGCAACAGAAGATAGTTACGTTCAGACGGTGGTCCTTCACTTCGACACATGTTCGAGGATAAGATATAGCATAGCTCGTATAAGTAAATATGGGGCTCTATACGGTCTCCTCCATCACGAATTCGAGTATTTCGTCGACGAAATGACAATTTCGTTAAGAAATAACCCCCTTTTTCAGATTCAATTGTATTTAGTATTGACTTTTAATCATTGCAGAGTCTACTTTCGATTTTGTTTTCCTCAATTTTGAGAACCCATTTTATGAAATAGAATGCCTAAACGAAAGAAAATAACACCCTTCTTTTAGCGACGACATCAACGATACTGAGTAAGGTGTCTAAAAAGCAGACATTTTCCATGTTTTGTTTTGCTTTTTTATGAGAGTGCGTAGCTGGTCATACTATGATCGTGTATACTGCTTATGGTTTTAAGAATAGAGATGTCACGCCTGTGCGAACAATGTTCTTGTGTTGGCAGAAAACGGATATTCTATTAAAGCACACTCCAAAGGGCCCCTGAAATTCAAATGGGTGTTGATTTTTGTTGATTTATGATACCCTCAACATCACTTTTGCGGTGAAATGAAAATTTAGAAACATTCAATATATTTGTAACGATTTTTCTTCTATTTTCTTCAGATTACTTGGGAAAGCCCACTAAAAATCCTTTCAAACCAATATTCCTCTCGTGACCTCATCTGTCATTCATTGCAAATGTACTGCGAAAATGTTTAACAAAAGACATTGGAATGCACCTTCCCCTCGACTCAGCATAACTTGCATGTTTCTGTGATATTAATGTGACTAACAAAAGACATTACGTCTAAATATATGGAATGTTTCTAGTTATTCGTTTCACCGCCAAAGTGATGTTGAGCGTATCATAAATCAACACAAATCAACATGTATTTGGATTTCAGGGGCCCTTATTTCTCCTTCATGAATATGCCCTTTTATTGCAAGGCATCGTTCAAGATGATTCGAAATTCGCTAAAGTTATTACTACATTTCAAAAGGGAAAATAAAAACAAAATTAGGCAGGCCTTAATCATCGTCTAATATACATCTACAATACTTTAAAGAAAAGTGTGTTCATAAATGCACTTTAAGGTTTTAATTGAACAACTTTTTTTTTTCCAAATTCACAATTTGGTTTTAGGAAGAAACATTCTACCACGCATGCTTCACTGATTTCTATGGATACCCAATGCGATCGATGACCAATCCTGTCTTTGTTGGTATAATTTTTCTTGGACATGTCCAAGGCCTTTGACAAGGTAAACCACAATATTTTGTTATGCAAACCGTCTCATAATAATTAAATGGAATGGTCTTGGACTGGTTCAAGAGCTACTTTTCTTTCAGAAAACAATTTGTTGTTCCTTACACTGGAAACATGCTAATTAGCTGTCTCTGAATATTGAAAAAAAAATCAATATTTCCAATTGTGTTTCCTAACGGTAATCAGAAAAATCTTCTTCCTGGTCTTATCAAATTTGATAATGTCAATTTTCAGCAAAGAGATTACTATAGTATTAGATTTTTAAGCTTTATAAATTGATGATAACCCCTCATGGAAATCCCACAATCAATTTATTTTATGTAAATCACTTTCAACAAACACAGGAATTCTCTATAAACTAAAAAATACCTTCCCCGCTAATATTCTACAACCACTGTACGGTACTTTCTTACATTCATAGATAATTATGTACTACAGTATCTTAGAGCCAAGGGAAATCAGAATTATTAACAAGAAGTCGTCTTTCGCTCATACAAATGAATTAGTTTCTCTTGAATAAAGTACTTGAAGGGAACATCTATTATGTAGTAGTAGTAGTATGTAGTACATAAATCGACAGCTCCATGTTTAGATTTTGTGGTCCTTTAGCAGAGAAACCAATACTCAATCGAGATTCTGTTTGACTTTATTTTGGCCCAAAACTCTCTTTCTTGACTCTACGAGTTCTAGAGAGGTGTTTTCAAAGCCATGTGAACATGGTATAGTTACCTTACTTTCTTCTTTTTAATCATTTTTTTTCATAAATATCACATTACACTTGAGCATATTTATTCTCATGGCTAATTTTGTCTTCCATCATAAACATGTATGTATAATATTCAACCTTAGGAACCGAAAAATACTTATGAGCATTGTTTTTAGTAGGTTCCATGTAATTTTTGTTTCATATTTCACGATTTTATTCATAACAAACACAAGCTTTGATTTCATTATTTACTCACAGATATCCTTCTCATGTCGATTCGCTCTAATATCATTTGAATTAGCTTCCGAGCAATACGTTTTTCGTTTATGTTTTGAATTGTAATCTGATGATTTTTTTTTTTTTTTTTGCCCAGTGATATCTGCTGTATTTGGTTTGATTCAATTCAATTCAATTCATATGCAATTCCTTTGCATCAGTCTTGCAATGTTGTTGTTTCCTATTTTTCCCTCTCCATCCTGACTAGATATAATGATATGTATCTTAAGAGTTGTCTGAAAATGTATGGCTGTATATTGCAGGTGGCCTTCAGTTTGTTTTCCACATTATAGATTGGTATGTGTAACAGACCGTAACTCAACAAAACATTACTCCCTCTTGAAATGTTTGTTAAAGCTTCTGCTAAATTTATCATGAGCAGATGATTATCTGTTGTCTTTTTGTTATCGTCTAGTGTGAAGCAAAGCATTGTTTCTCTTCAAAACACACCATGTTGATTCTCTACTACGGTTGGTGCTTTTCAATACATTCCAACTCGCACATTCACCTGGAGACGTCGGTTGTGGTAACGAGTGGGATCTTCAGCCCCCATTGTCACCCTTAACATCTCTCATGAAGCGAGACTTTTCTTTTCTTTTCTGTTTATTTTCCCCATTAACAAATAAGTTTTGCAGGAAACACAAAAGCACATAGAAGTATACTGTTTACATAACTTTTTACATAATTATTGCTTACATTATGACGATGGTTTTTTTAACGTTGATATATTTTTTAACGTTGACATACGTGGAAAGGCCTTGGAGTGGTTCACGAGTTACCTATCAAATAGATCCCAATTTGTACATGTCAATGGCTTTGATTCTCAAAATAAAACGATAACATGTGGTGTCCCACAAGGGAGCTTACTAGGCCCGTTGTTATTCATTATTTATATCAATGATTTTCATAGATCCTCGGAGAAACTATCATTCATATTATTCGCGGATGACTCAAACCTTTTCTTTTCCCATCCCGACCCAAATATCTTAGCAAGAACAGTAAACGAAGAACTGAAAAAGGTTATACAATGGATATACGCAAATAAATTGTCACTTAATATTCAAAAAACAAAATTTATGCTTTTTAGTAACTCTTTATATAGCCTCCCGGGAAATATATCATTTGATACTACTCCCCTAGAAGAAGTTTCTACTTTTAAATTTCTTGGTGTTTTCGTTGATAACAAGCTTTCATGGAGGAATCATATTGATAGCATATGTAAAACTATTTCACGAAACATTGGCGTAATGAACAGATTAAAATATTATCTTCCTTCATATGCATTATTAACTCTTTACTCTAGTTTGATACTACCGTATTTAAACTACGGGATTCTTGCTTGGGGTAATACATATCAGATATTACTTGATAAACTTTTTTTTATTGCAAAAGAAAGCGCTCAGAACTGTTTTTAACCTACTACACGAGAACATACAGATCCTTTGTTTTTGTACCATAAAATACTAAAAATAAAAGATTTGTATGTGTTTCAACTTGGTCAGTTCATGTTTGATTATAACAGCAACTTTTTACCCAAAATATTTCACGACTCTTTTCATCGAAACAGTCATGTACATAACTATCCTACGCGACGATCCAACGAATTCCATCTTCCATTCATGAGAACCGTACATGCCCAAAATACATTTCTGTATACCGGACCCAGACTTTGGAATAATCTAGATAATAGCTTAAAAGACTCACCCTCATTCCTCACATTTAAATACAAATTCAGAAAACATTTGTTATCTACTTGTAATTCTAGATAATCTGAATTAATTGTTTTAATTCATGCTTGAGGTTTCACCTGTCCTGACAATGCCTGATGTCGCAGCACTTGGCGTGTTCTGTATGCAGACCTCTCTTCTCTCTTTATTCTTCTTTCCTCTTCCTTCCTGTCTTTGTTCCTCGTAGACTTGTATTGTCACCGTCTTCTCTCTTCTCGGTACTGTCTCGCGTCGTATATGTGTGTGGGTAACTGAATGTCTGTACCAGTGTGTCGTCCTTCTTATATTTTCCCGGTACACCAGTTCAATAAACACCGTCTGGGCATTAGCATTGATACTTATTTCCTATTATTGTCGAAGCCAGCGTATAGCTATATTTTTACAAACGACTTAAGTAATCTATAATTCAGTATAAATGCTGTAAGAAAATAATAAAACAAACTTGAATAATATATTGCTTACTCATCAATTATCTAGGGATCCACGTCCTACAAGCTTAGCTTTTTTGTGGATCGCTATTTTCCAAGATTGAAGTTATTTTCTGAAAGCTCGCGAAGTATACATGTATACGCATCGTTCCTTCTGATTATTGTACATATGTTGATGTATATAATTTATTTCGTATATTACATGAACCTTTTGTAAAAGTGTAGACAATATCATTTTATGATATGTATACTTTGTATCACGTTTTGATTTTCGTTGATTGGAAATAAACTATGTTTGAACCTGAACTTGATATTCCTGTCTACCTCTTGCCTTCGAGCGAATTACAAGCAACTTTTTCACCACAGTTCATGATTCATGTTCCAGAGAAACCATTTGGTTCATGCATATCTCAGTAGGCAGAGTGATTTTAATGCATATCACCTTACACATACTCGAACTGTTAACGGCCCGTTGAAGATCGCCCCGTCACTGTACAGGCATGCTAACCTGGAAACATTAAACTGCACATTACTTGAATATGAGACCATTCTGAAGCAAATAATTTTCACACAACAATAGATATATAATGTACTCTTAAATGAATCCCACAAGGATTGGAACAATCATTCCCCAGCATTCCCACTAATTCCCACTGATCAGTTACTTGCCATCCCCTTTAATCCTCTATGTGCCTCATCAATTATCTGTCCATAGGTTTTTGTGTGAAACTTGTGCATATTTGACTCATTGACACTTAAAGGGACATTCCAGACGATTTTCATAATTTTACATCATGTAGTACAAAAAATCGACAACTCCATGCATAAATCTCTGGAATTCATTTTGGTTCTTGAGCAGAGAAACAATACTTTGAAAAACCTCAAACAAATTACACTGAACAAGGATGATGACATAGGAGGTTCACATATTTCAGAAATGTAGCAGTGTAATTCCATTACAATACCGCTTGCTTGCGAGTTCACCTGTGTATAATCTATGCATGCCTTCTTCTTTTGTTCTGCTTCCTTGAGCCTCAACTCATGCATTCTTTTGGTGACTCTGCCATGTCATCATCCTTGTTCATTGCAATTTCTTCTAAATTTTGAAAATATTCTTATTCTTCATCCCAATCATCATAAATTCTGAAACTCTGTCCTCAGTATAACTAATTTATAGTTATTCAAATGTAAAAATCTGAAAATCATCCGGAGGTCTCCTTTAAAGGGTTAATGATTACTCTCTTGCAATTATTTAAATATATACATATGTGACCGTGCATTACAAAACCAACAAAAAGTCGCACACCCTTATTTTGTGTCAGGACTCAAATTGGGTGAGAGGAGTCAACCTCGTCAATCTTGAGTTTTTCATATTTTCTAAAAGAACAAGGTTTCATGTTCATCATGGTACAATTTCAAATGGAAAATTGTGTTTCTAGCAGTTTTCTAGAACACTTTGTTTTTGGAGAATAGTGTGATTAGGTGTGTCTTAGAGTCCCCTTTTCATTTCTTAAAAACCCTTTACTAACTCTTCAATTTCAACTCTAATAACTTTTGAAAGGATAATGCTGCTGCGTTGAAATCGAATGTGTTAGTAGAGCATGATCAATTTCAGCTCAATTTGATTTTTCCTTCATTGTTTATGCTGCAGAGTTTCACATCCTGTTTTTCGTCCCATTCATTGCACAGTTGGCACGGCTTTTGGCAAGATTAAGCGCTTGAATAGACCCGATACCTTAGATCCTATTTTCTCAGTAAACACTTTTCGAGAGTATGTATTTTCTTTTAAATATTTAGATAGGTTAGGAGAGTTCATTTGAATTGGGTTATACAGCATACTAAAGCTTAAAGTCTGTAGATATATATATATATATATATATATATACGATTATATATCGAGAAAACAACGCACACTTTGCAACAGAAACCGTGAAAAACTGAAGCAATGAAAAGATTGAAACACTAAGAAGCAAAGCTTGTACATCGTAGATCACTCGAGAGAATATTATAACCAAATTTTGCTATGAATGATTTGTTCCTTTAGCAATTAAGATAAATGTGTATACATGATGTTATAATGATATCAAGCATTAATAAACAGTTCTTGTAAAGTAAAAGAAAATATAAACGTAGAACAACATGGTACGGAAACTATTCATAAAGCCATGTGGATGCACGAAAATATGGTGACAAAATAACACTAACAAAACCATATTATTTGCTCAATAACATGAACCAACGAATGCATACTTTTAATATGTGTTGCTTTTGTTGACAATGAAAATAAATTCGAACTGAATTGAAAATATTGCATTTGCCTCATATCTTCATTGCATGTTCTGAATAGTATTTTACTGTTGTATAAGGTGATGTGTTTGGAGATATAATGGTAACAGTCATTTACTTCTTATGCAAATTGCAGTTACAACCCTATATCACGTTTCCTTAAAATACGCGATAATGTAGAGTTACATTATGTTTGTAATTTTTTTATTGGAATGAAACTCTTGAAACGTTCTTTCACATAATGAAATGGGGGAGCACTTTGAGTGAAATTGGCCTGTCGTTATGAAAGATCTGTAGCAACTTACTTGGCAAACTTTCTGGTGCAATGTATCATGAATTTGACTCCTATCGACCATGTTTTTCAAAGGAATGTACCGTTGGGTCGCGGGACATATAACATGCCCGTTGTCTGGACCTTTGCTTGACCGCACAGGTGACTGTCCATTTTGCTGGACACTCATCTTCACGGAAGTTCCTCCCGACTGCACGGAGTGAAAGGGATCGGGTTGAATGGACGTCGACTCTGAGGCGGACGGCACTGTCCAGCTGTGTCCATCCTCGTAACCGTGGCAACTGGTCGCTTCCCTGTTGACCAGGACTAATTGGATGCTCTTCTCTGTAACTGTGTCACTGGTGGAGTAGTTTTCCTCTTGGCCTTCGTCACTTATTATTGTGACGTCATCTGTTGAACACTGTTTCTCCATGTCAGCTCTTGTTTCGCTGTTATATAATTCCCTAGATCGTTGATGTTCTCTTCAATCTCCTTGCAGCTCATGTGGTGTCTCTCTCAAAACCCCAGCTCGTTAAACAGATCACTGCGACCCTCCTTTCCGGCAAGGGGTA
The DNA here is from genome assembly GCA_033980235.1 of Diadema setosum. Classification (NCBI taxonomy): domain Eukaryota; kingdom Metazoa; phylum Echinodermata; class Echinoidea; order Diadematoida; family Diadematidae; genus Diadema; species Diadema setosum. Next base: position 20,308,319 of record CM067065.1, read on the forward strand.
TGCTTCCCTCTGCTCGTGCTGTTATCATCGTTGTCATACATGATGTTTATTTAGGCATGAATGCTGCCGTTGTTATTAAAATAATTCCTCACGCATGATGGACTAGTTCCACTTTGTTTACTCTAAACTACATAAAGCAATTCATTGGATGATCAGGAAATTTCATGTTTTTAGAATTATTTCATTGGTTTCCTGATAGGGGGTGGGTGTGGCGTAAACTCTGACACCAGCAAGTCATGACATTGGAAAATGATGAGGAAATGACTAGAATGCGGTTTAATGTTATTCTTGGACGTGGATCATTGCTTACTCCAGGTACAGTCAACATTGTGGGAGAATCTACTGCATCGTTGAAACATGATTTGACGCTCACTGCGGAACTGTCTTTGTAAATACAGGCCAGAAATCTTTCCTAGAGTGTTTTAGATGAGCCTCGTGAATTTGCTTGGCCCATGTGATGTGTCTCCGTATAATACTACCAGGTCTTCCGATTTAGAACTGAACGATCGTTGACTAGATCAACGAACTTTGACTATTAAAAATCAACCATCCAAAATGCCGTTCAATCGCATTCTTCAATATTCTACAGTGGCAGATGGGGGGGGGGGGGGGGGGGGGGAGAGGCGCAGCAGGCGCGCTGCCGCTTTGATTTTTCTTTAAACAAAAGACATTAAAAGACTGTGCCGCCTTAAATTTTCGATTGTACCGGTGTCACAGGCGATCCGTTCCGGCCAGTAGATAAGTTCCGCCCGAACGAATCGGCGGAATTTGGCCAGTATATCGGATCCCCCAGATCCAATCGGCCTCTCCAATTGCCTCACCGCCGATACGATCCCCAACCGCCGATACGATCCCCAACCGCCGATTCGATCCGGGTCTCTACCGTACAATTTATACAAAGTGATAATGGGGAAACACCCCTTCAGTAAAATGTACTCTTCCAGTCTCCCTCCGCAGCCAATGAACTTCTCCTAATCTCTCTAACCAGCCAATCAAACAAAGTTGCCAATTTGAGACCCGGACTACAAAGCGATTCTTTCTTCTTCTTTTTTCTTTCTCCTTTATGTTTTTCGTCGTTACGGTGCCATGATACAGTACATGCATGCACAGGGTACCGATATGATACCGATATTGGTCATGCCAACCTGTCTGTGATTTGATTCGTCTTGAACAAGATAACCGAATGAGTTACTGTAGTCGGGATGTTCGGCATGCTTCATGTTAACTACTGTAATACAAGGATCGACTTCATATTAAATACACGTATGAGTTCAAATAGTCCACCTTCATTTTAATGTCTATTTTCAGCGCTCAGAATCTAATCGTTAAGTGCGATATAACGACCAATATAAACGCCAACGTCTAAACATGCATGTTTTTGTTTTTTTATCAGTTGTAACAACTTCAAATGACGGAGTGAATTTTGTTTTTGTGTGTTCAGTTGTCTTTAGTCTATTTTATGTCCGTGTGTATGTGCATATGAATGTGTGTGTCTGTGATTGTTTGTTTGTTTGTTTGTTTGTTGTTGTTTTTTGTGGGAGGGGGGGAGGCGGGTGGTCTATCTCTTCTGGGGTATTTATGTCTTACACAGAGATTACTTCAAACAGGCAAGGTATTCAAAAGGGATACCGATTAGTTTTGGTTGAGATTAGCCATTGAAAATTTAACGTTTTGCAAGATAATTAGAAAGCACATATGGAATATTAGAAAGCATGTTTCTAAGAGAAATTCAAAGTACATTATACAAAATCGGTTTGGACTGAAAAAAAAAATACATGTGTAGTTGGCAGATAAGGTGGGTCCATCCTTTAATTAGTGCCTCTCTGCGTATACATATATCTCAGCAATTTGAAGCAAATTTGTGTCAAATGAACTCTTAATTCCTAAGAGAATTGAATGCTCTTTTATATTGCAGGTTTCTCATTGTTTTTGTTTTGTTGGAAACCTGAACCCCCACCTCAGTCAATACTGTACCATCCGTTTAATCCTGAATGCCTTCCCTTTTCATAATAGTGACTGCGGCCCCAAAAGAGGTCTTCTGTTTAAAGAAAGTAGCATGCATGGAAAATATGGGGTATCAAAAACTCACGTAAATTTTTGACTTCTAATAATGCCCTAACTTGAATATCCAAACAGTGCACCTGTGTACAAAATCTGGTGTTCCACAAAAAAAAAGTTACATTTTCTCTTCGTACACATTTAAAGTTTCATGCATACATGTATATGCATATTTTTTAAAGGAAAATACATATTACATGCACATGTAAAAGGCGTGAAGCCAATAGTGGCAAGGGGATAGGCAGAAATTAAAAGAGATAAGAAAATGAAAAACAGCTAGTAAACTACCTGTAACATGAATTGACAGGAAACGGACAGAAATATGGTTTAATGTACCCAAAAATTGGAATCTATATAAATAAAATCGAGCGCAATTTAAGTACGAGGCTATAATATAATTCAGTTATAGGGACAATATCAGAATGTAAAAATAGGTTTGTCATTAATATTATTTAAGAAATGAAGAAAGAGCTTGCTTAGATTTTTTTTTTTTTTTTGGTTCGGTATATGCATCCACAATAAACAGATATTATTTTGTTTTCAATGAGGCCAACTCGCACAACCCGGATAGGATCATCGGCGATTGCGGAACGTTTCTGCGTGCTGCCTATTATATTCGTTCCGGCGGAACCAATCGACTGAATTCGGCCGGTATATCGGTTCCCCCGGATCCCGGAACGGATCGCCTGTGACACCGGCACCACGTTTTCAAAAGTATGTGTGTGTGTGTGTGTGTGTGGGGGGGGGGGGGTGGGGGGCACTTCAGACTTCTGGTGCCATCCCGGGTTTCATCAGTTAACAAGCAAAAAAATAAAATAAAAAAAATGGTCTTCAGCGCAACTTTTTTAGGGTGCAACTTCCGGGTTTCTTCAGAGAAGAAGAAGAAGAAGAAAAAAAAAAGATCTTTACAGCAACATAGCCTTCACTTCAAGGTTTCTATTTATTTCTTTCTAGTGCCACTTACGCACTTCCGGGGTTAAAAAAAACAACAAAAACAAAAACAAAAACAAATGGGGGAGGGGGGCCAAAAGTGGTGACACCTTATGTATTCCTTTGTACCGGGTTCCGGCCCTGTGACAATCGCGAGTCTCATTGCTTCCCATATCATGTCAGTGCTACGTGATAGATTATGCCTAGGGCCTGGGCCTACTATTTTCAGTATAGAGCCGAGGGTTGGAAATTATTTTAGGCCTAAAGGACAATTATCGAAAGGACATTGCAGGACGTCTTGATGGGTAGTTGCGTAATTTTTGGTTGTCGAGGCTTATGATTGCAGTAATGTACCCGGTGCATGTAAGTCTTCTACTTAACACTTGATTCATGAGAATTTAAAGAGAATCCGACAATTCGTTTATTACACGGATCACGAAGTTTTGGAATATCGGTGAATTCTTCGATGTGCCGATCGATCAGAACTTTACAACAAACTGTGATGCGTCACTGCAAAAATATCATACGGTCTATCATCAGAGTTTGAAATGCTAGTTTTAAAAAAAACATGATATTGATGGAATTAAACGGTTTTATGACAAAATCTTCGAAGCTAGTGTTGTCAGACATAATCCCTTTTGCTAAAATCGCCTGATATTGTCATCCGTGTAATAGAAAATAAGTCGCAAACACAAATGAACCTCCGAGGGTTTTTGTCAGTCAATAATCCTTTCTGATTTACGTTTGATTACGCCGAAATTAGTCAGTGTAACTGACCCAAACTTAGTTTAGCCGCTCCCACCAGAAGATATACTTGTCGGCATGACGATCTTCTCTAAAAAAAAATCATCAAATACTACTACGTGTCCTTCATTCAAAGTACTTATCTATTACGTAATCAATGTGTTTCACGCACCTCCTGTCCATGATTTGTAGTCCGTAGTATTCACATACTACTACTGTCTGTATTCAACACTATTTTGTTCTTTTTTCATCTAATAGGTGGATTGGTTTCCCCTCTCTTTAAAACTTTCTATATTTTTCTTTTCTTTTGTCATTACATCGCATTCGAAAGGCATGGGTATCCGGCAAGTGATTTTTTTCTTTTTTTTTAAGGAAAATGATGAAACAGGAAGGTGAAAACTTCAATTTCTTTGTTTTTTTATTTGTTGTCACGACGATTTATTAGAGCACATTACTCTGCAAAAGTCAATTATTTGATTACTCCGTATAGCTAGTGTGTATAAACAGTGCACAAATCTGCGCTTACGCGATGCGGTGCGCATAAAACATTTTTGAAATAGTCTTGGAAAGTTCGGATAATTGCAGACCTGTGTTTGCTGATTAAAATCACCCGATCTGGACTAACTCATTTTCCTTCTAAAATGACGATGAGTTGAATAATCATCAACCATGACCATAACTGCAACATGACGGGTCATGAAAGAATGCTTACAAATGGTAGGCCATATTAGAGATAATCAAATGTAAATAATCGTGGCATTTCCGCGTCAGTCCCATCCAAAGCCAATAGCGGGCGACGTTCCATGACTGCTGTACATAGCGTCAACACACGGAAATGGCACAAACACCAATATCCTGTAGATTAAAAAAAAAAAAAAGAACCGCAAGAGAGGGAAGAAATCAACAAAAGCACTGCAGTGATTGAAGTGTTTAAAAATAACATATCATGGGACCCCTTGGAAGAAGAGTCGTATTTTGCAAATGATAATGACTCATAAATTATGTTAATATTCTTGCAAATTGTATATATTTTATCTGAAGACGGAAATAAAAACAGCAACAATATGCAGTCTGTACAAATGCATGTGAAAAGTAGCATATCAATCTGCCACAGAAGAGGAATTATTTTGCGAACAAAGTTACTTGAAGACGATTATTAAAATACACCATTTCATCATGAGGATGCTTTCAAATGAAACCTCGAAAAAAAGTAAAATTGAACTAAATACCATGCGTCAGCATATTTCCAGTATCAATAATTATGATTGCAAGGTGTCAGAAAATGTGTCCACAAGAAAAACATGTAAGGAGCAAAACCATAATATGACAAAACCATAGAATGAACAATCGAAGTACCTTTATCGAAATATTCCGGAATTTGATGAAATTCATTCCGCCGATTTCTCTCCAGAATACGACTCCTCCCTCACCCTCCTCAGAGCCGAGAAGGATCTGACCCTCATCTCACGCCCTCTGTCGTTGGCGTCCAGTTTAACCACCCCGTTCATTTCTCTGCATGCTATCCGTCGTCATCTGCCAGTCCCAGCTTGAAGCGTTTTAAACACTGCCTCAATTCGCTGGCTACAGTAAGCAATAGATGGATATTGGTGCAGAGTTATGTTATAAACGATTGGCAGTCACTGTTTTGCTCTTCGTTGTCATCCGAGAGTCAGCTTTTTCTGGCACGAACAGTTGGCAAGTAGATAGATCTCTCCATAGATACCCTTTGAACAATCAAATGCATTTCTAATCGTTTTGTTCATAATTTCATCGGTTGACTCTTCCATCTCTGTTTGAAGAGGGCGTCAGCTGTTTTCCTCTCTGTTTAACATGCTCCGACCTTAGGGCCTACATGAAAGCGTGATTCTTCCTGGTCTTTTTGTCGCTGTAGATGTTTCCGCAGCCACCCCTTACACTTTGTGTGTGTACGTGTGTGTGTGCGTGCGTGTGTGTGTGTGTTTGTGTGTGTGTTAAAACGCTCTTCTCCATCGGAATCTTCCAAGGTTTATCCTCATCTTCTTTGTTGTTATTTATGTTTAATTGTTGTTTTTGACCACTCTCTCTCTCATCCCTTTGATGCCTTTCTTTGTATGGTTTAGCCGACTTAGGAGATATCTTCTGCTTCCTTGAAGAGTTGAATCTGGTACTGAATTCGTCCCTTCTCACTGTATTCAACATGACAGTCTTTGTCATGCTGAACAAAAGATGTCCGTCATCTATATAGGAGGTTGCTCTATCTTGAGCCTGGGTTCACATTCACTTGTTTTGATATCAACCGACCTTTATCCCAATCCATTATTGTATTGTGTTTTAAATATGTATTGTACTCGTTGGCCCATTAAATCATTAGAAATAAAATATTTCTTTAAAGGGAAACCCACTTTTGTCATTACACATGATTGTAACTATGTCGACACTCTCTCATCACATTGACGTCTCCTTCCTTTTGCGTTCTTGCTATTGTTTTTAATGTAATGTAATGTAATGTGCTATCTTGTGATCTTTGATTTTCATCACCTCTCATTGTCCACCTCCTGTTAACACGAGCATTATCCTGCATGTGTTATCAGCCGCCATTTCTTCTCCTCGTTTGCATTCACCGAAGCTTTGATCTTTGTATTTTGTTTCGTCATCTTCACCGAGGGGATTACCTCATTTTCCTGGTCCACTCACATTGTGTTCGTCCTTAACCTGCTGCCAGCTTATATCTGCCCGACTTTATTGCCGATGCTCTTCCTTTCCCATCTATCTCCCACTCTGTGTCACTAGGGAGCTTTAGATTTTAGACGCGCGGACGTTCAAAGAGAATAAAAAAAACATGATCTGAGTGTGCGCAGTAACTTGATCGCGCTACTGCGCACGCTCAGAACATGTTTTTTTTTTTTTCTCTTTGAACGTCCGCGCGTCTAAAATCTAAAGCTCCCTATATCTTTCACGACGTCGTGATTGCTTTATGCCGCTCGTCTTGATTTTCCCCTTTGGTTCACAAAAGCTGATTGTCACAAATGAATGTCACGTTACTGATGTAAAGTTTGTTGTCCTGCTTTTGCCATTGCAGGCTTGGAGTCACTGCCTAGCACGTGATGTAAAGACTTGTCTCGTCATTTGCACATGTTTTTCTTCCTGTTCAGCACAGTCAATTTCAATTTCAATTTCAACTTTATTTTCACCTCCATCAAAATGAACAAAGAAATTTATGTACATTGCATATACACGGGATATTTGTGATACCGAACAAAATTTGAAAAGGTACATAAGAAAATTATGAAAATGAAAAGTAGATGTGATTACATCTTTGTTAAATACATAAAGCGTATAATACAAGTCAACTAAGGATGAGGATGGAAGTGGAGGGTCCCACTAAGAAGCAAAGCTTGTACGATATGGGACCCTCAGAAAAATACACAAAACATCAATATAAAACACAATAATAAACGAACCGATGTCAACTGACATCAAAATGATTGGGAAGAGGAAAAAGAGAGAAAAGGAAAGGAAAACAAGAGAGGAAAAAAAAGAGAGGAAAAAGGGAGAAAAAAGAGGGAACTACAGCATGTGCCATCGTGGACGCAAGCAATCTGGATTTCATAATGTAAAATAAGTGATAAAATACAAGCTGGATTGAATGTAATGCAAAACATTTTTATACGTTGTTATGTTGGCAAGAATGCAGGAGAAAAAAAAAACCACATCGTTATATTTAGAACACAGACAGGGACATAGTTTAATAGAAGGACTTATGTAAAAAAGAATGATGACTTGACTGAGATGATAAAGGGAAACTAACTCTGTTGGATGTTGTAAAGTTTCAATAAAAATGATTTTAATTTATTCTTAAAGGAATTCAGAGATTGAGCTGTAGTAATGTTACTGGGAAGTGAATTCCAGTACTTTGGCCCGTCGTAAATAAATGTGTTTTGAGCCAACAAAGTTCTCAGAAATGGCAAATGGAAATCATTTGATCGCCGTGTTGGATAATTATGAATGGATTGATTTCTTTGAAACATTGTTTCAAATATATTTGGGAGATTATTTTTATTATAATTATACATAAATTGTCCTAGATTAAACAAATACAAATCATTAATTTTCAATATTTTATGCTCATAAAATAGTGGGTCAGTATGGGACAAAAATGCAGTATGACATATAACACGGAGTGATTTCTTTTGCAATAAAAGTAATTTATCTAAGAATGTTTTATATGTATTTCCCCACGCGAGAATACCGTAACTTAAATATGGCAATATTAAGGATGAATATAATACGAGCAGGGACGACAAAGGAAAACAAAACTTAAGCTTATTAATTATACCAATATTACGTGAAATAATTTTACATATACTGTCAATATGAAATTTCCAGGACAGCTTATTGTCAACTGTTACTCCAAGAAATTTTATATGGGAAACATTTTCGAGTGGAGTACCATCTAAAACAATATAAAGAGGTAATGCCTCAGTAGAATTACTAAAGAGCATATATTTAGTTTTTTGAAGATTAAGAGATAGCTTATTTGCTTTTATCCACTGGGCAACATTTTCTAATTCTAAATTTATTGTATTAACAAGGGTAAAAAGATTGTTGTGTGAAAAAAATAGATTTGAGTCGTCTGCAAAAAGAATAAAAGAAAGGACATCTGATGATCTACAAAAATCATTTATGTAAACAGTAAACAACAGTGGACCTAATAAACTTCCCTGTGGCACCCCACATTTAATATTTAATATTTGTGAATTACAACCATTTAAGGAAACATATTGTTTCCTGTTCATGAGGTAGCTCCTGAACCACTCCAAGGCCTTCCCACGCACTCCATAATGGTGTAATTTGTTAAGTAAAATATCATGATTGATGGTGTCGAAGGCCTTGGAGAAGTCCAGGAACAAACCTATCAAATGAGAAGATTTATCGATAGCATGTGCCATTTTTTTATAAAACTCAATAATGCATGTGTGGTGCTATGTTTCTCCCTAAATCCAAACTGAGAATTCATAAATATATTATTAAATTTAAAGAAATTAATAGTTCTTTTATAAATAATTTTTTCAAGAATTTTTGACAATGCACTTAACAAAGAAATTGGTCGGTAATTATTTACATCTAATTTGTCACCTTTTTTAAACAAGGGGATGACTTTTGCTATTTTCATACTTTCGGGGAAGGTGCCATTAAAAAGGGATAGATTAAATATATGAGCCAAGGGATCCGCAATTGACGATATTACCCCCTTTAAAAGAAAATTGCTGATGTCATCGTGCCCAGCACTTTTTTTTGAACTGAAATCAGAGACAATATTAATTATCTCCTGAGTGTATGTTGGATTAAAAAATATTGAACTAGAATTTGGAGCACCCAAAAATTCGGAAAAATGTTTTGTGGAGGGAGGAATATTACTTGCCAGGCTTTCCCCAATTGAAGAAAAATGGTTATTCAAAATATCACAAATTTGTTGAGAATCTTCAACAATTTCACCATCAAATCTAATTTTTGTAATATTTGACTTAACATTTGATATATTCATGGCTTGCTTTAAAACTTTCCATGTATTTTGCATATCATGCCTGTAAAATTGTAACTGATTAGTATAATATTTTTTCTTTTCTATTCGTATAATTTTCGTCAAAGTATTTTTGTAACTAGTGTATTTCAACTTTGATTGCTCAGTACGTTTCATTTTAAATCTGTAATATAAATTATTCTTTCTATTTATTGAACGCAGGAGCGATTTTGAAATCCATGGGAGCCTGGGTATTTTTTTGTAATTAGCTGATTTTTCTCTACGTTTTGGAATACAAATGTCCAAATGTTGGATAAAAATCTTCATAAAATATTCATAAGACAAATTAACATCATCTGTATCAAAGATACAGGACCAGTCTGCGGTGTCTAAGCTAGCACCTAGCCTAGCTATACTTTCATGAGTAATTCTTCGTTTAAATATATTGTTGTTTTTATTATTAACTGTTTCATTTAAAGAAAAACCAGTAGAGATGGGGAAATGATCGGTGATATCTGAGAGTACTACAAAAGAATCAGGAGGAGGAAGAATGTTACAAAAAATGTTATCAATTAAAGAAACAGATTCATTAACTATACGTGTGGGTTTAGATATTAAGGGTAAAAAAGAGGCAGACAAAAATATTTCCAAAAAATCTTGCGACATATTATTCTGTTTTAGTAAATCTATATTGAAATCACCCATTATAAAACAATTTTTATGGATAAAAAGTGGGTTTTTAACCAGATCCGAAAAATAATCTAAAAATGATTTAGTATTCGCGTTTGGTGGTCTATATACTACACCTATGATTATATTTTTGCTGCCTGGAACTGTGATTTCAATAAATAAAGACTCAAACAAATCAGTCATACTGGTGAACTCATCGCGGACTACATAATCATAATTTTGTTTAACATATATGGCAACGCCTCCACCTACCCTATTTTGTCTGTTATTAACCACTAAATCGTACCCGTCGAGAGCGAAGGGAAGACTGGAGTCATGAGAGAGCCAGGTTTCGGTTAAACCTACCGCCGAGATATTATGCATGATGGGACTATTTAAAAATAACCTCAGTTCTTCAAAATGCTTATTGATACTTCTAATATTAAAATGTAAAAGAGAAAAAGTAGTACTATCATATTCCTTGACAACATTGGTAAATTGGGATTGAGTAAGATATTCAGAAGACGGACTTTGCAATTGGTTCTCTGTGTCAAAATCATAATCTAATTCTTGCGGCGATGAATTAAAACTGTCAGAAACATAATTATCAAAAAAATTGTCATTTTGATTGATATTTGATTCGTTTTGTTCAAAAGAAGGTCCTGCCAAATCAAAAAAGTCATCATCATTAATTGAATTGAATGCTGTGTCTATAGAACTGCGTATTAAAGGGTGAGCGTGTTGTCCGTTGCTTGAGTCCACGAGGGCACCTGTAGAGGGCAGTAGAGAACAATTTGACTGTGGAGATTGTTGCAATATTGCAGTTACACATTTTATCGTTGTCTCTTAATATAACGTTGTCTACAAAGGAAAATAGGATCGTCCTATACATAACATTAATACGATCTAAGTAGGCACAAACATAAAGAGAACAGTTTGTCATAAGCATGAATACTAATATTCAAAATAAGTTATAATAAAACTCCGGTAATTGTTCTTTATCCGATCAATAGAAGGAACACATGTATGCAATACGTATTGTGTTATGACAGAAGAGAAGACATCTCAAGTCTCATAGGGACCGCCAACCGCCACTATATAGGGCAAATACTAGGTTGCCAAGGGCAACTCTAGGAAGGAAATCCTTACCCGAAGAATCAATTTTACAAGAAATGAGAAAAAAAAATAACCGTTTTTATCATTAATTCTATACGGATTTCTCCTCTCCCATAACTGCAGCGCAAAAGCTCACCCATCCCTATGCCCCAAAAAGACCAACACGCTGGGACCGCCGACGGCCAATATATTATATAGGGCAAATACATGGTTGCCAAGGGCGACTCTGTAGCGAACAAGGCACACACCAATTTCGAGCAAGTTACAAGTTGACATAATATATTGTGATGAACTGTATTAAACTGTGCAGCCGGTCCACAGTACTGCGTGAGTGGAGAAGAATACAATACTCGGCTGATACTGTCAGTTCTGATGGCACCCGTTGGCAGATGCCATCCTGGACAAAAAGAACATGTAGGGCAAGTACACGGTTGCCAAGGGCAACTCTATAGCGAACAAAGCACACACCAAATTCGAACAAGTTACAAATTGACATAGTATGTTGTAATAAATTGTATTAAACTGTGCAGCCGGTCCACTGCGTGAGTGGAGAAGAATACAATACTCGGCTGATACTGTCGGCACCCGTTGGCAGATGCCACCCTGAACAAGAAGAACAAACTCAACAATTCACCCTGGATAACTACACAACCTGTATAAGATGCTTAAGCGTGTTTCAATAATGATAATGAAATTTAGCTTGTGTACGTTGACTGCTAAAAGGTTGAGTAATTTGGGAGCATACCTAGATATTCAAAACATCAGCTGATTGAGTTCTGAGTTGGTGTGCCAATTAATCAGAAAAATATTTCGACCAAGAGAGAGTGAGAGAGAAAAAAACACCCAAACACATTTTATTAACTTATTGTCGTTATCGTAAAGGGTATATCAACAACAACAACAAAGTATTAATTGCAGTCAGTTTTAGTCAATATTGAATTTTTTTTTTTGCATAGGTTATGGCATAGACGTGGATTTAGTTGCGATGGATCATAACCCCGTGCAGGCTCTAAACGCAATAAAATGCCGAAAATCATAACAACATATTTATCACATGGATTATGATACAAACATAGATTTGGTTACAACGAACCCTTACCCCGTGCAGGATCTAGATTACAATAAAGTGACCTGACAACCATCATGCCTGCCGGGTACAGATCTCAAACAGCTACAATCTAAAGGAGCCCATGCCCGAGGAATCCATTTGGAGAGAACAGGGGAGAGAACCAGCAATGGGCTTGAAAACAAGGAATGTCTACGAATAAGCCGTATTTATCATTCATTCTTATACAGATTTCTCCTCTCCCACAGCTGCAAAGCAATAGATCTCCTCATCCCTATGCCGAAACAAGATCCACACGCTGGGACCGCCAACCATTGTATTATATAGGACAAGTAACAGTTGCAAAGCGCAAGGCACACATCGAATTCGAACAAGAGACAGGTTAACATAATCATTGTACTGTAATACACTGTATATATGGCCGGTCCACTGCGTGAGTGGAGAAGAGTATAACATTCGGCTGTTACTGTATGCAGTTCAGATGGCACCCGTATAGATGCCATCCTGAACAAAAAAAAAAAAAAAAAAAAAAAGGAACAGACTGTACAATTCACCCTGGGTAACCATACACTACCTGCATCAAATGCTTAAGCGTGTTGCATTAATGATAATTAAATGTAACTTGCATACGTTTACTAATAAATAAATTTGAGTAATTTGGGAGCATACCTCTCATTTAAAAAAAAAAAAAAACATCAGTTGTTGGAGTTCTGACTGAGAATGCTAATTAATCTGAAAAAATATATCGACCAAAAGAGAGAGAGAAAAAAAAAATCCCAAAACTCATTTTTTATTTATTATTATTACATCATGAAGGTATTTATCAACAACAACAACAAAACATTCATTGCTGGTAGGTTTAGTAAATATTTAGAATCATAACATCTCGCATGTATTGTGATGTGAACGTGGATTTGGTTGCATGGACCATAACCCCTTGCAGACTCAAATCACAATAAAATACTGAAAATCATAACAGCGTATTTATCACATAAATTATGGTATGAACACAGATTTGGTTACAATAAACCATTACCCTGTGCAGGCTCTTGATTACAGAAAGTGACCTGACAATCATCATGCCTGCCGGGTACAGATCTCAAACAGCTACAGTCTAAGGGAGCCCATGCCCGAAGAATCAATTCGGAGAGAACCAGCAATGGGCTTGAACACAAGGGATATCTATAAATAAACCATTTTTATCATTTATTATTTTAAGGATTTCTCTTCTCCCATAGCTGCAGGGCAAAAGATCACCCCGTCCCTAGTATGCCCCAACAAGATCCACACGCTGGGACCGCCAATAGTTACTACATAGGGCAAGTACACGGTTGCCAAGGGCAACTCTAAAGCGCAAGGCACACGCCAAATTCGAAAGAAATGCAGGTTAACAGAATTATGTAGGGCCTATTGTCACACCAATTGTATTATAATACACTGTGCAGCCTGTCCACTGCGTGAGTGGAGAAAAATATAGCATTCGGCTGATGTCAATTAATCAGAAAAAAAAAAAACTATATCTCAACAAAAGGATATAACTTACTATCATTATATCATAAGGGTATTTATCAACCAAAAAAAAAACTGTAATTGCAGGTGGGTTTGATGAATATTGAGAATCATAACAAATATCTCTCACATGGATAATGCGGTAGGCTTGGATTTGGTTGTCACGGACCATATCCCGTGCTGGATCTAATCGCAATAAAATTCCGGCAATCATATCAATATATTTATCACATACACTATGATATAACCATAAATTTAACTACAATGAATCCTAATCCCGTGCAGGATCTAGATTACAATAAATTGATCTGACAACCATCATGCCTGCAGGGTACAGATCTCAGGCAGCTACAGCGTAAGGGAATCCTTGCCCGAGGAATCAATTTGGAAGGAACCAGCAACGGGCTTGTTCACAAGGAACATCTATGAATAAACCGTTTTTATCATTTATACGGATTTCTCCTGTTCCATAACTACGGAGCAAAAGATCACCCCATCCCTATGCCCCAAGAAGACCAACACCCTGGGACCGCCAACCATCACTATATGGTGCGAGTACACGGTTGCCAAGGAAAACTCTATAGCGAACAAAGCACACACCAAATTCCAACAAAATGCAGGTTAACATATTATAAATACATTGTACAGACAGCCGGTCCACTGCATGAGTGGAGAAGAATATAACACTCGGCTGAGACTAAACAATCTGCATAAAATGCTTAAGCGTTTTGCATTAATGATAATGAAGTGTGTATAGCTTGCGTACGTTGACTGCTAAAAGGTTGGGTAATTTGGGAGCATACTAATAGCTCTATTTTCAAATCATCGGCTGTTAAGGTTCTGAATTGAGCTACCAATTGATTGAAATATATATGTGTATACATATATATATATGTATTTATCACTTCATACATTTAGATTTGGTTGGGATGGATCATGACATCGTGCAGACTCTAATCACAATGAAGTGACTTGACAACCGTCATGTCGGCCAGGTAAATCTCCTACAGCCTAAAAGGAAACCTATACTTGAGGAATCCATTTGGAGGAAACCAGTAATGGACTTGTTTACCAGGAACATCTATAAGTAAACCGGGTTTTTTTATCATTCATTCAATACGGATTTCTCCTCTCCCACAGTTGGAGAGCAAAACATCACCCAATCCCTATGCGCCAACAAGACTAACACTGAGGAACTCTTTACATGATTTCGGATAAGAACAAGGTTGCCAGGGGCAACACTAGTAACCAAGACACACCAAATTTGAGCAAGTTACACCTGCTGTAATACACTGTGCATACAGCCGATTCATTGCGTGAGTGGAGAAAAATGTGATACTCGGCTGATACTGAATTCAGTTCAGATGGCACCCATTTGCAGATGCCATACTGAACAAAAAGATCCGACTGTATAATTCACCCTGGGCAACTATACAAACTGAATAGTCATGCTTAAGCGTGTTTCATTAATGATAGTGAAATGTAGCTTGCGTACGTTAACTGCTGAAGGGTTGTAATACACTGTGCAGCTGGTTCAAGACACAAACCAAATTTGAGCAAGTCACACCTGCTGTAATACACTGTGCAGCCGGTTCATTGCATAAGTAAAGAAAAATATAATACTCGGCTGATATTGTATTCAGTTCGGATGGTACCCATTTGCAGATGCCATTCTGAACAAAAGGAGAAAAAAAAAAGAAAAATACAGTATCTTGATATACATTTGGCACTGCAAGTTGACAGCAATTCTAGTAAATTTTGGATTCATTGTCTTCTACCATTTCACTTTAGTATCTTAATATACATTTGGCACTGTACGTTGACAACAATTCTAGTAAACTTTGGATTCATTTACTTCTACCACTTCAATTTAGTGTAATGAAAAACCGGAATATTTGTAATCATGCAAAACCAGTGTGTTTTTATAAGGAAACCAGTGCGCATATTTTAACCAAACCAACATCATTGAATTTTTGAGCGCAATAGGTATACCTAATGAAAAACCAATACGCACATTTTAATTAAACCAACATCATTGAATTTTTGAGTGCAATAGATATACCTAAAATATAATTTCTGAGTTGCTCATGCAGGACAATAGGTATCTATCATATCATAATCATGTACAACTGGGCCAATGTTACTGATCTTCTCTGTAGGGTACACAAAACTTCAGTTGAAGTTATAAGAAATGTATATAGGAGATGACTACTCACTCGAAATTAAAGGGAGCGCCTCCGGTTTGGCGCCATTTTCCGGCATAGAATCTCAACTTGGTACCTTTGCTGTACATTTCTTGGACTTGTTTCTTCCATTTCTGTTTTTCTTCCAGGTCAGTCTGCGTCAAGTCGTCGATCATGAAATATCGCTCGTCCTTTAGGATTTCCCTGGCACGACGGATGACATCTACTTTTTCTCTGTATGAGAGAAACTTTATCAAGATGTGCCTGGGAAGACCTTCCACTTTGCGACCATCACGATGAGCTCGCTCCACCTTTGTGGTCATCTTGAATTTGGACCGCAGGATGTCTTCGACGATGTGGGCGCAGTCTTCCCTCTGGTCATTTGGTGTTTCAGGGATTCCCACGATGCGGATGTTATTCCTCCTGGATATTCTTTCGGTTTTGTTTGTTTCCGCTTTGTTCTTCAATACTTCGGAGCGGAGTTCGGCAATTTCTTTTTCCATTCTTTTCATTCTACCTTCCATTTCCTTTTGTTTGACTTCGAGATCATCGACCCGTTTGCTCTCAAATTGGATAGAAGCTTCAATGTTGGCCTCAAGATCGCTCAACTTCCCAAGGAACTTGTCGACAGCATCTTGGATCATTTTATTGAATCCGCTGGTAGCTTCCTTGAAATATGCGTCCAAACTTCCAGGGGTTTGCACATTGGGAGGTGCAGAGGCCAGTGCTTCCTTATCGGCGGGCATAGTGGTGCCTCGATCTGGGTGCGTTGGGTTGGTTACCGTCGTGGAGGCGACAGCCATATTTGTGACGTCATCAGGCACCAGTTCAACAGATTCCGCATCGCTGGCTGTTTGGCCTTCCAACGACTCTCGCTGGGAAGCGGCCGGAGTCATGGGCGCAGGGTTAGTGACCTTCGGGTTCGGACTTGACGGGCTGTTTGCACGTACCTGGGTTGCGGGTTTTCTCACAGAAGGACCATAGTTTTTTGCCTTTGTAGCGGCTAACCGTTGCGGCCGAGCAGATTTTTGTTGGTCCATCCTCAGGCGATGTTTCTAACTTTGTCGTTTTGTTAGAATGTGAGACCCGAAAAAATGAAGTAGACGTCCCAATTTGGTGAAATTTTGTTACTTTTGCGAGACAAACGAAATTGCCGCGTGCGTCTCAGTCCATAGCGCCCTCTATCTATCAGTCTTCGTCTGCTGTATCGTTATTCTATCGTACTGCCATTCCGGTGACGAACAGTGATGCCAGAGCGATCGCACCCACAATTCTTATACCATCACCCGAATTTTAGTAGGTGTCGCAATGTGCTTCGTCATCCCTCCGGTTACGTAAAATAAATGCAGACGTGCAAGTTTCTCCGAACTTGAACACTTTCGTTTGGTTAGAAGGGTCAAGGCAAGAGTGCTTTCCTGGAATGCTGGATACTCAGGAATATGGAAGTTACTTCTTGATGAAAACCTTTCAATCTAGAATATTAATGGTTTGCGTCTCTGGGATTAAACGTAATTACAATAAGTATTTGATGCTTCTTGTAATTCTATGACTGATGGGTGTTGTGTGATGATAAAGGAGAAGACCAGTTTCCATGGTGACGAGTTATGCTTCTTATCTCCGGCCTTGTTGTTGTTGATTTGCAGAGAGTGTCAGATAGGCACTACGGCAAATTAGAGCAAGTGTAGACAGACAGTATAGTTACGGTGTTATCTTGCAGCCATGCAGTGTTTTCTATGGCCAAAACGTGTACACATAAAGTGAATCTGAGGCAGGCTGCTTCATTCTCTCCCTCAGGGAAAACTTTTGTATGACTCTGAGAGAGCGCTACACTGCATCTTTCTTCTGTGTGGTGGCGTGTATGTCCCCACTTCCCAGTCGATGTGGTCGTAATGTCGTCTGGATCGAAGTCTTAGGAGTGC
Source organism: Diadema setosum (assembly GCA_033980235.1). NCBI lineage: Eukaryota > Metazoa > Echinodermata > Echinoidea > Diadematoida > Diadematidae > Diadema > Diadema setosum. Next base: position 20,326,013 of record CM067065.1, read on the forward strand.
ATAGTGACAACTGTCCCGGATGCAGACTTTAAGTACGCACGTCATGGATGGATAGCAGACGACGTCTGGAGTCTGCATCTCCTTTCTTCTAATTACTCTTCCCCTCCCCTCCCCTGAGGCTGGCCGCCTACCAAGAAGCGAGCCAGCCTCCTCCGCTATCCACCGAGGCCCCCTCCCAAAGCATCTCCTCGGGCAGCTGTAGCGACATCTACACGGCTCCATTCCATTCCCATAGAGGGCGCTATTGTGGTTTCCCATTCCATGGCTGAAACGCCGACTTTCTCCCATTCCATTTCGTCCGACTCCAGAATCTGTGGAGTGTCAACCACATTGACTTCCCAATCCATCCGCGCCCTCACGTCCACCCACTCCGTCTGCAAGTGGGCGTGTCCCTCCCTTGGTAGCCCCACCCTGACAACAGGATCAAGGCGAGTAGTCTTCCTTGCCAGCCGTCTATTCCTCCTCAATCGGGACTTGGTTCTTACTTGCTTCGTTGTGGAATGACTCTCTGGTGCGTTGTCCTCAAGTCTTTGCTTCTTGGTGGACATTTGAGGATCAGCGTCGCCATCGTCTTCAACGAACTTCCGCTTGATGACAGCTCTAGCCTTTGACCTGTTCACCATAGGTACATAAGTGATACCAAACTCATATTACTACGCAAACTTACCACGAGGTAAATTTAGTATACGCCTAAGAAACGTTGTGTAGTTTTATTAAACTTTTGGTCACAAGAATGATGTGTTTTATTTTTGCGAGCGCATCGAGCAAAGACTGCCTGAATGGATTATTGCAAAATTTGACCAAAAGAAGAAAGAAATGTTTCATAGTATCCATTACAACTGCATTTCGTTAAATAGGAATGCACTTATATTATAAAAGGGGAAGAAAATAGTATTCTATTGAAGACATGATTTTGAGACTTAAGGCTACGAAGATTAAATCAAATTGTAATACAGTACTGATAACTTGCAGAATATGTCAAAACATTTCAAAGTTTCAATAGAACAAGTTTTATCTCTAATCTAAGATAAAACATCAATATTGATGACCAAAAACATCAAGGAAAGTTTCTTATGCTGTGAATGTACAGGTTAAGAAAACACATTAACACTAATAACACAGACCAAAGATCGCAGGCTAAGTCTAATCATAGAAGCAAAATCAAATCGAGAAAAGTGAAATCATAAAACAAATTACATGATCAAGACAGATATCCAGGATTTTATTCTGCAGGCAATCGAGATGATTGACACCAACCTTTCATAAGGTCGTCGTCTTGGTCTAGCGAACTTTGCGTGAAGTGCGCTCATTTTGGTAGATGACGTGGTTGTTCTGTCGTTGATTTTTCCGCCGGAGGGATCAGTGTGAGATAAGACCGAGATCTTTTGGCGAGAGGAGCTGGAATGCACGGCTGTGGAGTAGAGAAGTGTGTGAAATAGTACAGTCGCATTATTATCTGAAAGCTAATTGGATAAGAATTAAGAAGGAAACTGTCATATGTCACTCGAACATCGTAAACTAATGGTAGATAAGGCGGCAAGGAGAATTATGAAAATGATAATAATGATAATATCAGAGATTGCTATGGTCAAAGAGACACAAGGCAAATTAGAGTGTAAACTCATCACAAAAGTGCAGTACGCAAAGTTGCCTTGAAAATTTTTTGTTCGTTTAAATACAAAAAAAAAAAAAATCTTTGCTGAACACCTCCATCGGCATAACTCAGAACAATACCACATGGAAAAATCTAGCAGCACAACACATCTCCTTTAAAAGAAAAACAAAAGGCGGAAAGATCATGACGTTGTCACATACCTCGGCATTCACATCAGTCGCATGAGATGCCAAAATGTTACAGGACGCCCTCTTTAGACCAAGATTGCCATCTTGCGATTCGGGACGTGGGCAGCTGACTTCTTCCTCGGGGTTGATCTGAGGAGGGTTTGTATTCGTCTCAGACGACAGGGATTTCCCCTTGAGGTGTTTGTCACTGTCACTACCAGTCTAAAGGGAAGATTGAAGAATGAAGATACTTCCAAGTTGAATGAATAGGGTTGAATGTACCTGTGCTGTTTTACAAATAGGGCTCGTGTTGGATGACCACTTCATATGAGTGTCCACCGAAACCAAATAGTTGATAAATAGCCATCTATTACGTATACCATCCATGACGTATAGTCAAGGGCCAAGTGATGATAGCAGATTTTTAAGGATTGACAATATTCAATCTTCAATGACGACTGACGGGAAATGAAAGCAAATTTCTAATTTCTGCCTACGAGTACTTATAGGCCAACATTAGTGGAATGGAATGATTCTTTGAGGTACGTTGCAATGTAAGCAGCCGAGTATAATCAAGGAGGTGTGACACCTCCTTGGCAGAATGAAAACTACAATTGGTAAGAGCTTTGTATAAGCTTAACATTATTGTTTAGCAGAAAACAAGTCTTACCTGCTTAATCTCGGCAGTGGTCTGAGCTGGCTGTACCTTGCATGACGCCCCCTTCCGGCTGGGTGCATCTCCTCCTAAGGAGAAGGTCACGTGACGTGTGGTAGTACTGTGTCCTTTTAGATAGACGCCCTCTGTGGTCTTTAGGATTCCCTTTAACTCTGTCTTGGTGCCGGTCTTCAGGTTTGCTGGTCCTGTTCCAGAGGTCTTTGGTTGACATCTCTCAGCCCTCGTCTCTCTGGCATCTGAGTCGTCGATACTTCGGTCAGTCTTTTGCTTCATTTTGCCGCTTTTTTTTTCACTCCTGGCTGCTGTTTGCGATCTGCCCTCGGTGGAATCGGTTCATCGCAATGCTGCAATCGCTTCAGAGCGGCAAAGTACGCTGCGTTGTTCTCCAGTTCTCCGTCGGTTAGTTTCTCCGAAACGTCGAACTTCAGCAGCTGATCAGCCACCTTGCTGATGTAACTCTTGGCGGCACTCTGGGGAATATCTCCGTGGCACGTGAGGTCGACCTAGTGCTCCGAGATCATTGTCATCATCGGTATCGCTATCGTCAGAGTCGTAGGCGGTTTTCCGGTGACACCAGGAGGACACCGAGACAGCAAGAACTGGTTTCTCTGACGACTGAATGAGTGATGACTGAACAGCAATCTCCAGGCGCACTGACTGCAGGATATCTCCTGAGGGCGCTGTACTGGATGAAGAGTCTTTAGAGGTCGCTGACCCCTTGCTGCTGCTCGTTGATGGTTCATCTTTATCCGAGTCCGAGTTTTCTGAAGCGTAGGTCTCAGGCGCAACACCCTCGAAATTAAGAAGTTTTCACAACCACTGCCCACTCCCAGACTTGGTTCGGTCAAGAAGCTTTGGCCTCTTCTTCTGAACTGTCAAGAGTTTCTATTGAATGTAAAGAAATGACAGGGCGAAAGCAGACAATGCTAAAATCATTATGCTACTTTTCTGTCAACGCTTGAAAAAGTCATTGCAAACTCTTCTGACGACTGGTCCAGTCTGGTAGTCTCCCATGATCTTGCAATCAACGTTACATTTCAATTTCTCTGAAGGCCTCCGCACACCAAACTCGGTAACGGCAACGGTCCGGTTTTTGTTTGTTTTTGTTTGTTTGTTTGCTTGCTTGTGTTTGCTGTGGTGCGCCAAAAGAAATAATGTCTTGTCACAATATTACTTCCCTCCTACGCTTTATTTCGTTACAAGTATAAATCTTCAACTGGTGATTTTGCTGCTCTTGATGAAGACATAAGAGTATTTTTTGGGTGAGTTTGTACCATTTTTTTTTAACAGAACCAGACTCTCTTCTCCATCTCTAATGCTTTCCCCACGTCTCTCCCTCTCTCTTCTAGCTTCTGTGCCCGTTTCCTGTAAATCTCTCTTTTGTTCACCTTATATACCTGCCAATCCATCTTTATGTACGCAATCTAAGTCATCATCTCTCTCTCGTTTCCCTCCTCTCTCTCTCCCTCCCTTATATCTATGTTGTTATTATATATATCGCCAATCCAGTCTCTTCAGTATACCCCACTCCTGACATATATAATCATATATCACTGTCCCGTGCTCTTCATTTCTTTCTATTTATCTTACCTGCCGAACTCTGATCTCCTTTTCTGTGTAAGCCAAGTCGGGTGAGCCGGTGACGAAGGTCATAAGGGTCGGGAAACGTTTGCTTTGGTATAACAAGCAAAACAAGCAAAATACTTCTATGTAATCAGCTATATTGTGAGGTGACGTAGATATTGCTCATTTACAATCTTTAAAATTTAGATCATTAAGTGCTATATCTCCCTCTCTGTCTTTCTCTGTCACATTTCCAAATGAGCAAGAGTATCAGGCATTTTTTTTTTCAGCAACAACCTAGATTATTATTATTTTTTTTTGTGAAAACCTAAATGTTATCCCATAATTTTTGAGCAAAATTAGAGCAATACTATTCATGCATTATTACTGCCTCCCTCGAATCAGATTTTTTTTTTTTTGAAAAAAGAAGAACTTTATTTCATGTAATTTAAATCACAAAATGAGTTGAGCGTTGATATTGGCGGTCTACTTTTTTTTCTTTGCTTTTGGGAAGAGCGGTAGAAAGTTGAGATGAAATGAAATAATACTGCTTAATCTTTTTAAAATCTTTTAATCTAACGCCACACCGTCAATTAACTGTCTTTGCATCATTCTCATTTGGGTCAAAGTTAACCCTTCCTGTGCTAATGAGTCAAATGTGCACAGATTTAGCACACAAACCTATGGAGAGGTCATTAATGTGGCACACAGATGATAATTGGTGGTGCAGGTTGGTGTACAGCACATAGCTCTGAAAATGGTCTCAGGAGTACTGGAGGTTACAGCATTAAAACGGAAGACATATCAACAAGACAGACAGAGAGAAACGTAGATAGATAGATAGATAGGGTCTAGATAGATAGATAGATAGATAGATAGATAGGGCCTATAGATAGATAGATAGATAGATAGATAGATACATGTAGATAGATAGATAGATAGGGCATAGATAGATAGAGGAGAGATGCCCGATTTTATCAAATTTCTAGATTTTTCATATGTCCATGTAGATTCTCAATAGAAAATAAATGTAATGATTCGAATATCATATAACTTTACATAATTATGCACGCATAATATACATACTATAGTATGGGATGTATAATGATAAATAGGGCTTTGAGTGAGCGTCGTACGTACAGACCTTCCAACCGCTGTACTCACATGGATATACGCGGGTGAGTTAAGGTAACCGGTATTTGTTAGGAAGTGAAAAATAGGAAGAATTCATTCAGAAAAAACAAAAACAAAACAAAAACAAAAACTCACCAAATTTCCTCCACAAGTCGCCTTCTCCGAGAACGTTCTTACAGAACCTCTTGAAGATGAGAAGGATAACTTCCAGCAGAAATGTCTCCGCAATCGACATTTTGAATTTCCGGAATTATCAGGAAAAGGAGCAGAAAGTTAATAGGAAGATATTGTAAAATATCCAAAGATATCAGACAATATGCCGTGTACATGGAATGGCTGTCTGCGTGTCCATGGTAAAGGTATGCAAACGCGTGTTCTTGTCAACGTCATAACAGTTAATGCGCAAGTGGTGCGCGTAAAGTGAAAAGCGGTATTATGACCGAATAAAAGAATGTATGACGTGATTGCTTTTACCTGCATGTAATTTTTCACTGGGGAAAATCTTTGAAATGTCATGCGAAGAGAAGTAAATAAAATCTTACAAGGCAAGGAAAAGCGAAATGTTGAAGGGACAATGGAAAACATTGTTATTATGAATTTTACTTTCTTTACGGAGTTTAAAAACGTGCATACACGAAAGCATATCAATCGTGTCACTGTATTATCAAGTCAATTCTCGGTTGCAAACCCATTCTTAGAAAGTGGAATTCTGTGGCGTGTTTATTATGTATGTGTTTCTTTGTGCCCGCGCGTGTGTGACAGAATGTGTATTTGTGTATTTTTGTCTGTGTGTATTCGTATGTGTGTATGCGTGCGTGCGTGCGTGCGCGTGTTTGCTTAACCTCGAATTGGGTGAAAAAGGTAATTATCAAAATCAAACGAGAATTCTGCAGCTTCTACACACACTTGATACATAATGCAGCTTAGACAATTTCTTTTAGTAAGTATTACAGTTTTATTTCTTTGTTTTCAAAGTTCAAGTTTTCAACTTTTTTTTTTATCAACTCAACACATGAAGCGAACCAAGTTCTCATAAACTCATACTGCACAACCTATTAATTTACTGCTAATCTAGCGGCGTATTGTCTTTGCAAACCGGATGGGGATTATATGAACAAAATGATTTGAACAAATCAATGTGAAAGTTGTCGAGCGAAGATATCATTGTCATGACTTATTCCCACAAATCGACTATGATAATCACAATGATAATCTAGGAAAACCGGTTTCATTGCAAAGCCTTCAACTTTCTCAACATTTCAAATTTAAATTTAATCAGATCCGGGGTGGTCCGGGGTGATCTGGGGCATTAGATAGAAGTGGTAGGGTAGACGGTCACCAGATGCGCACAGTCGAGAAATTAGCTTTTGAATATATTGTACAAGGCTACGTGTCTTTTCATCATATGTTTATAGATTTTATTCTACCCGGTGATTACAGATGAATTACTTGCATGATTTTGTATATTGGACCCGAAAGACATGGACATAAATCACATATTAGTTTTTGTTGTATTCACAGATAAAGACAAATATATATTAATAGGTTGAATATTTGAAAATTGGTGTTGATATAAGATATGTTATATGATGTTTTTATGCCTCCGCCACGAAGTGGTGCCGGAGGCATTATGTTTTCGGGTTGTCCGTCCGTCCGTCCGTCCGTCCGTCCGTCCTTCCGTCCGTCCGTAATGAATTTTGTGGACAAGGTAACTATCGAAACCTGTTGAGGTATCCTAATGAAACTTGGCATGTATGTGTATTAGGGGGTGAAGTTGTGCCTATCAACTTTTGGGTGCACATGCTCAAGGTCAAAGGTCAAAAGGTCAAGGTCAAATACATAAAATTTTACTATTTCCACCATATCTATTGAATGCCTAAAGATATTTTCTTGAAACTTAGTGTAAGCATGTATTACCCAATTAAGATTCTCTGGTGAAAGTTTGGGTCATGAGGTCAAAGGTCAAAGGTCAAAAGGTCAGGGTCAAATACATAAAATTTCACTATTTCCACCATATCTATTGAATGCCTGAAGAGATTTTCTTGAAACTTAGTGTATACATGTATTACCCAATTAAGATTCTCTGGTGAAAGTTTGGGTCATGATGTAAAAGGTCAAAGGTCAAAAGGTCAAGTAGAAATATTAAAACTTCTTTTTTTCTCCATACCTTGGAAAATTGTTCAAGGTATCTTCATGGAACATAGTATATACATGTACTGACTGGAAGTGATTATCTAGAGAATGTAGGGTTCATGGGGTCAAAGGTCAGGGGTCAAAGGTCAAGTGCAAGACTTCAAAATTTTACTATTACCCTCATATTTATGCAATGCCAGCAGGGTTATTTTTTTACACTTGGTGTATGCGTGTGTAACCTAATAGAAATTCTCTGGAAAGTTTTTTTTTTTCTCTTTTTGCCTCAAAGGTCAAAAGGTCAAAGATCAAGTGAAAGTGCTGAACTAACTTTTTCCTCCATATCTCGGAAGTGGCTCAAGTTACCTTGAAACTTAGTACATATTATGCATGTTCTACCTGAAAGTAATTATCTTATGAATTTTATGGTCAAGGGCCAGATGAAAATGGTAACAATTTACTATTCAATTCAGAAATTGCACTTTTTCTCCACACCTGTACCTTGAAAATTACTCAATGCCTAAATGTACGAATGGGTCAAAGTCAAGTTAAAGTCCTTAAATCCCTAGATACATGCTCTCTTACTCATCCAATTAAACCTACGTCAAGGAAGGTGAACATTCAACACATTTGTGACAAATTTGTCATTCCAATATTTTGCCAATTTTGTGAAAATGTAATCACACAGTGTCCACATGTACTATCTAGACCTATTGGGAAAATCATGCATTATGGCGGAGGCATACCAGTCGCCAAAGCGACATTTCTAGTTCTCTTTTATGTTGGCAAACAGATTCCTCTCTTATGTCTTATATGTCATTATACTCACAAATCCAGTGATGCATTTTTTTAATCATCTTTATTCGCAATCAACTAAATTTAATGGTCAACAAAAGCAACAACTTATAAATGAAGCAACAATGAAGTGCACTGAGAAATGACAACACAGTCAGCTGAAAGTGAAAAGTGACATTCTACAGTAATTAACAAAATCTTATAAAATCAAACAAGGAAAATCAACCCAAACTTCAAAACATTTTCCTAATGTTTAATCTAGTCATATAAGATGCATGTTATAGTGATAGATAGCCCTAAGAACCAGTACTGGCTGTCGGGCGAATGCCCGGTTGTCTAGTGCATGCGACGCCTGTCTGTAGTATGGCGAGACTGTTGGTTCGAGTCCATTTATCCGAGTATAATTATATGCCTATTATCATTTCTTTTTTTCTATACGGCTACTACTAAGACACTGAGGCAATGTCGACGTTTACGTCGATTAAAGGCAACTTGTCCATCAGTTGGAACGAAACTCCATTGATTATCATCACTATAGTCAACTTGTAACAGGGTGTTATTTGTGTGTGTGTTTTTTATTTTACACTCGACGGTATTTGTGACTATACTGTTCCTTCTTCCTCGAATTTGCTGTGTATAACACTATTAATCTTTGGAAGAGAGTATAAACTCTAAAAGAATTTACCAAATGTTGTATTTTGTATAGAGATTATATGTCTCTCTTAGTCTGTATACATGAAATAGAAAGAGAGAGAGAGAGAGAGAGAGAAAGAGACAGACAGATAGATAGATAGGTAGATTGATAGAGAAATAGAGAGAGAGAGAGAGAGAGAGAGAGGGAAAACCAAAAATCGAAAGTGCCCATGAATGACAGGATATACCAGACGCAGTTTAAAATCAGGTGACATTTGTGAAATACTACAGTAAGGCTATAATGCTTAGCATATTCAACTTAATGTCCCTCTTTTAAAGATATAGACTAATAAGAAGTTCTAATACTCATCTATACCTCAATTTTTTATGTTGGTGACGATTCAAATACCACGATCTTGTAGGTAGCACCACTCTAATAGGCTACAAAAACCGATATCAAAAGTGATATAGAATTAAAATGATAATTATATACTGAATACTGCATACAAACATAATTATCTTCCAATGAGATTCGTATCATTGAGTCATATCTTCGATGAAAATTGCTAATGAGTTTATAGGCATTATTTACCATTTGCAGGTAAAGCAAAAACCCAGCTTTAGTGCTTCAAAATAGTTCTAATGCAATTCAATTTATTTTCATATTTCTCAGTGAAGGAATGTACATCAAGTATAATACAATGAATCACAATATCCGGCTTGGATGCACAGTAAATTAATGTAAAAATATATAACATGGCGGTCAATCTTTGTAAGTTTGGCTCTATGTATAAATGCTGAAGAAATATGACGGAACCTACTTATAAGCAAGCTTGTTAGGCGTAGGTGAGGAGCATGGGTGCAACATAGGACCGAAATAAAGAAAACAAAAATGGAAGGCAAAGATACCCGGGACAATAAAATATTCTTTTTATTGTCCCGGGTACGGGATAATAAATGTGAGTTAGGCATAAAGACAACCAATGTAGGAAAGTTAATCAGTATAATCCATGTTAAGTATTCTGAAATATACAAAATGTGAACAATAGTTATAATAAAATTATTTTTAGAGTAAACCGTGTGCAGTCATGGTTTATTGAGAAAACTAGGGATATCTCCGTATATTTAAACTTTATTGTGAAATGTATATGGTATAGGATGTTTTGTGATATAACTGACCTACACATATGCTTCAACAATCGTAAACAATACCTTTAATGATTTTATTCACTTACCCTAGTTATACCTTCATACCTTCATAAGAATCCAAAACAACTTTCGAATTATTCAGTATATTTGTTTGGACCTTGCTATTCACAGTCTTTTGGGAGTAATCAGAATTTCAACTCTGAAGTGGGAATAGTTATGAATAACAAGATTTTTTTTTTTTTACCGAATTATTCATTCACTTCACTTGACACATACACACAAACTCACACACACAAACATTCACACCCACTACATAGCAATGCTGGAAAGAATTAACACAGTGTCCCACAGTGTGTTCACAATGTGTTCACATGGTCGACTGTGTGAAAACGCTCGAATTTAAAAGTGTGAAAAAGATTTCACACTGTGGTGTGGTTTTTCACAGAGAGTTCACATAGTAATAATGTTTCACACTGTGAATTGATTCATACTGTGTTCACAGTGTGTTCACACTGTGTTTCACACTGTGGTACACTATGTTCTTTCAAGCAAGGGGCTTCTTCTTCTTCTTCTTCTTTCTTCTTCTTCTTCTTGTTCTTGTTCTTCTTCTTCTTCCTGTACTGTGCAGAACCTCCTGAGAGTATACTCGCACACGTACAAACATGATAGTATCGTTGTCATAGACTTTGCTGAATTAACTTTTTAGCTAACATAATGAGATTCCTCGTTCATCAGTCATCACTTTTCTTCACAGTAATTCAATCCACAATGTTGTATTCCACAAGATAAATTCACTTATTTAACTAAAATGCACATACCTCAGGAGAACGATAGCGTATGGCATTACAACAAATTATTAGAGGTGAAATGTTTCATTTGTAATACGTTCTGTATGATTGAAATGACATGCATGCATCTACTTCAATAGTCCAAATTCCCTTACAGCTCACGATTCAGTGAGGCATCACAGACCAGATACATGAAAAAATGCTTAACCCGAATCCCTGAAAGCACAGACATCACTGTTTTTATATAGCATAAGGAAGTACATTTCAACAAATTCACTTAGTAAAATGAAATTATTATAATTAATATGATTTTACATATTTTTGGTCTGATTTGTCAGTATTATTGTATTAATATATTGAAGAATAATCAGATATTGTATGGCCCTAGGTAAAACATTTAATGCACTCCTTCCCATCTTTCTTCCACTACAGCATAATATTGCCCTAATACAAACAAACAAACTACATTTTGTGAGAGGCAAACCTGAGCTACATTCACCACATTCCCAATGAGACCATCAGCCAAGTCAAACCATATGTATGCTGACGGTCTCCTGCTTCCTTGTTGAATCAAAATGTACTGCCCCTTTTGTATATAATAACATATGCAACCATAAATGATTTATAATGATTTTGTTAGAGTACAGCTCCTTTGTCATTTGGTAATGTTTTATTTAAAATTTTCACAACCATGTGATTTTATTTCGATTTGATTTGAGAAGCAGAATGAATGTGAAAGAGCGAACGAACTTCAGTTACAAATATGTCTACATCTTGAATTGAATGGAGATATTAAATTGAGCGTAACCAATAAACAATCACTTACAAAGACACACACGGATCGATGGACATTAGACGGATAGCACCAGTACCTAAGTTATGCAACAATAGCACTTCTTAGTATGTGCCTGTCGTTATTCAGCAGTTGTATAATTATACATCAAACATTGTAATCAGACATGTGATGGATATAAAACATACTCACATTGAAAACATTATACATTAAGACTTTGCTCAGTGTGTTGCCAAACAAAGCATTCAAGCATTTTCAACAAAAGTTAATTGCAAAATTTATCCCACATTATCTTAATTTTCTATTTTGTTTAGAAAATGCAACAAAAATCACTTGAAACAAACAAACAAACAAACACACACACAAACAAAAGACAAAACCCGAAATCTGCTTCCGTCGTAATTATTTCCCTCCAAACATGATTATGCAATAATTCTGTGCAATGTCATCGACAAGGCAAAGAGAAAAGTTCATGCTTTCCAGTTTTGCCACAAAATATGCTTGTTGTTGTTGTTACTGAAAGAAAACTCAAAGTAAAGTCAAATAATATGATCAAGAGAACAAAAAAAAAAACAACAACAACACCCATCAACAACACACAGTAGCGTTGCTATAACGATAAACATATCGTTATCGTAAATATTACGTGTTATTTCTTGAATAGATACATCTTGGTTCGGTTCTTTTAAGGCTTCCGCTACCAGTCGGAGTAACATTTCGTGTAATTCGCCGCCAGACCACAAAATTTTACTCAAAGCCACGGTCTACTGCTGATAAACACTTTTTAAATAAAAACACTAATTTTGTAATTTTATCGATGATTCCTATCATCATGCCATGGGATACTATTGACGTAGAATCTATTTCTTTTGAATAAAATGAATTGAATCGCTTGTGACTGAATCTGAGTAAAGGCATAGACATATGAACAAAACATTACATCACTGTAATTCGATTAAACATGTTTGTAACGCACCAAGAATGAAAGAATGATATACAAATAAAAAAGGTGAGACGCCTGTATTTCCCCTATATATTACACGTCTTATTTCCCGCCACATTTCGCCTGTTTATTCAGGGCCAGCAAGCTAATGGCGGAAAATCACATTGCTATACGTTGAGGAGGCTCTCGGAGTCTGAGGTGTGGATGTCTACTTAACCCTCTTCCTCCCAGACAACGACATTTATCATAATATCGTCAGCACACCCATATCCAGTGGGTTAAGACAGACTTCCATTGACTTCCCCTTTGTGTATTGAGATTTCACTCCTCCTTCTAGAGACCCGTCGCATCATCTTCTGAACTTCTCCCGCCCGGCTGGTGACGCCAAAGATGTCCTCATGGTAACGATTCGTGTCCTATCAGTTCAAATAAAGGGCATAAATTAACCGAAATTATTTCGTTGTACAATTTTGGCAAGAATGGTATCAAAAATGCCACTACTACTATTTAGAGTGGTGTTTCTTCTTCTTCCTCTTCTTATGTAAGTGTAATGCATATAAAGTACCATTTTGAAAAGTCAAAAGTCTTTATTTTCATCATCATCTTCTTCTTCGCTTTCTTCTTCTTTTTCTTTCTTCCTCTCCTTCTTTTACCTGTTTTTAGTCTGCTTTTCATCATAATCATCCGCATTACAAATATCGGCACAGTTATTACATGTATTATAACTGTTGTAATTGGTTTCGTTATCAAGACAAAAATCACTGTTTTCGGTATATTAAATCATCCTTGTAAAGCATAGTCATTATCATGGTTCTGTACCCGGAGGAGCACTTTTCAGTCTTAGCAATCTTCCTCCAGACGGTATGGGCAGCCTTTATGCGCTTGGAAAACTCTCAAATATGGATAAAATAAGAAGAATATCTTCTTTACCACTGAATACACTCCGAAACTTTCGGATTGAGCAGTTATCCATCTACGAGTTTGCTGTCTAGACATCGCATTGGAAGCAATACTACGTCCGAGTGTCTGTGACTCGTCACAAGCCGAGAAAATTGCAAAATAGGGGAGGGTATAGTGAAATGAGGAAAACAAAGTTTATTTAATGAAAATAAGTTTTGAAATGGCTGAGATAGCCAAAGTATTAGGCATCTGGCCTTTCTTAATTAAAGTGTGATATCTTTTCTCACTCCTGTCCAAATTTCAGAACCTTCTATTGCTTTCAAATCCAAACTTGTCGTCGGTTTCTACAAAGCTTTTTCCTTCGGTGAAAAATATTTGGAAAACGACGAAATAAGGAAAGGGACCTTGACTTATGTTTTTTTTTTTTTTTTTTTTGGGGGGGGGGGGGGAAGGGTCTAATCGTCAACACTCTCTTTTGATGGACACCAGTTACACGTTGAATTTGAAATTTCTCTATCTGATTACCTACTTTGCTGTCTTTATGATTACAATTTGTATACGAGTTGTCTTTCTTTTCTTTAAAGATGATAATAAGGGGACAAATTTGTTATCATAGGACAGCTAAGGGCTTGTAAGGGCTTGGAAAGTATACGAAAATGAAAGGTCTGTTTTTTTTGTTTTGTTTTGTTTTGTTTTGTTTTGTTTTTTTTTTGTTCTCGACTAATCAAGCATGCCTGACCTAGCAGACGGCGAATGTATTCATACCTTCATTCTACCGATGAAGTCGCGGGCCTCTGTCGGTGTCATACCGCCCTCTTCGGCGAGGATGCGCTCAAGTGTGGCGCAGACGTCTGCAGCCATCGACACGTCGCCACAAACGTAGAAATGTCCGTTATCACGGCAAACGATCTGGTAAACGAGCTCGGCGTGATTGGATATGACATCCTGAATGTACACCTGCGTGGTGGGATGATATGAATGTTCCTGATACACATAATCGATTGAAGATGTATGAGAGTTGACTCGATGTGTTTTGAACGCTGTTTGTGAAGGACAAATAATTCACATTACTTGAAGTAATTATTTTAACAGTGCCATCTGCAGGTAAGTTTTTCCTTGGGAGTGGGTAGTTTCAAAGACATCGCACGGGCCTGGGTGCTGGCCAATAAATGTAACGGATCTAATTCTGTTTGCTCGTTCGTGTGTGCAACATGTGGTTTCCTCATAAATTGACATGGCATAACTAAACATATAAGTTCCCTGCCAAAAATCCACCCTCAAAATTTTGATTCATCACTATGATTGACGTCAAAATGCAACAACCCTGTTCTTTAATGCTAATAAGCAGGCGAAAACATTTTGGAGATTGCGATTTACCAAACATTCTCACAAGGTGAATGAAAAGTCTGTCAGGTATTATAATATGATACATTAATATTAAGTATGGTGACTTTTGAAATTTCAACCGTCGACAATAGCCAATGTGGTGCGCGCTGTTTGCGCCCTGTTTGTCTCATACCCCCGTTCAATAAGAGATTTTTTTTTCTTTTGTCATCTATCACTCGTGGAAACAGAGTTGTCATTGTACTTTTTGTTGTTGTTGTTGTTGTTGTTGTTGTTGTTTTTGTTTCCGGCCATTCACCGAAGTTTATTGGATCGCAGTTTTATGAACCCAACTCGTGTTGGTCGATTATGAGGTCAGTGTCAGACATGACAAGCTTGGTCAAATAAGGCAAGATCGTCCGATGAAGGAAATAAGCTCAGAGCTTAATTTGCCATCGGACTCCATTTCCAGTCACAAGTCCAGTCAGTGCCGGATAAGTGTCGAGTCAGTCCGATAAGTGTCGAGTCAGTCCAATAAGTGTCATGTCAATTCAATGTGTAAGATTTGTGTTGTGCGACTGTCGCACGTGTCCTGTCTGGTGAGTTTCCGACGATTTAAATTCATCTGACAAGATAACTTTGT
Source organism: Diadema setosum (assembly GCA_033980235.1). Classification (NCBI taxonomy): domain Eukaryota; kingdom Metazoa; phylum Echinodermata; class Echinoidea; order Diadematoida; family Diadematidae; genus Diadema; species Diadema setosum. The sequence goes on from CM067065.1 coordinate 20,341,265, forward strand.
ATTTCATTTATTTATGAAAAAGAAATTCAGAAAAAAAAATCGAAATCAATCAATCAATCAATAAATCGATCAAACTTGAGTCAAGGTGCTACATATTCTAGGGCGCTTCTGACGTTGGTATCATCTTCGGTGATCCTTGTCGCCAATTTTTAGAGCTTGTAGGATCAGATTTGATCCGGAACTTATCGGAGCATACAAATTCAAGCACTTGGGGAATCAGATAACAAAGCCTCCGATGGTTAGCGTGACGGGCGTTGATAGGGGCTTTACCTTTTCCTGGTTCGGCTCCCGCGAGTATGCTGTGAAGTTCTGCGAAATAGCGCCCTCTTTGACAGCTTCCTCTCTCTCACTCCTGTAGAGATCATCAACCTTTGACCTTCGGCAGCCGAAGATGAGCGTGACGTCACCAAAGGACTTGCCTTCGTCATCTGCTTCCGGTCTTGCCTGGTACAGCTCGATCTGTCTCTGCTGCCAAAAGGATCTGAACGGAGCGATGCCGGTCCCTGCACCTGCCAGAAGTATTGGCAGGGCCCGGTTCTCTGGCATGCGGAAGGTTGGAGCTCTGATAAAAGCAAAACAACACTACGATGAGAGCAGCTGCGACTTACAAGGTGGAAAGTTTGGGAAGCACAGCCGTCTTCATTGTGAAACATCCTGCCACATTTTGTTGACAATCCCAAGACTGTACAAGTTATCAAGCATCGTTGCACACTCCATTTTCGACAGTTTGTTTCGGCATTTGATATTTAGTATCTATTGAAATGAAGTTCACTCTATTCTCCTTGATTTCAATGTTATGCTGATTTTGTGTAATCATGTGTATTCAAATGTTTACTTGCTATTGCGTGTTTTGTTGGAAACTAAATGAAAGGTAAAATTCATGCGTCGCGTGGTTTCATTCTGCCAGAGTGTGACGGCCTCCCAAGAAATGAATTCTAGTATTGACTCTTCCAATTCACTGGGGAAAGTGTTATAAAGTTCGAAGATTTGGGGGCATGCTTATCTGCTATCGAATGCGAAATATAAGGAGGTTATCTTAGACAAAAAAGAAGAAGAAAAAGAATACTTTCAGATGAGGATATAGTGCCTCCTACTAGATGAGAAAAGAACTCACCGACGGATGAAACACGGAACAATTTCGTTGATCGAAAGCCTGTTGAGCCACGTGGAGCACACACCGTGATGGATTGGTCCAGAGTCACCTAAACAATTCAAATGGGCAAGTCTAGATAATGGCATAGTCATGATTGCGTTGAACAGAATAATATTTGACAAACAGTCTGAGTACGTCAGAGAAGGCAGAAACCACAACCTCGCTAAAGGTAGAGCCGTCTTAAAAAAACAAAACAAAACAAAAAAGTGACACACACCCTGTCATTCGAAACAAAGTGAGGAGAAGGTCAATGGTGGCGACAAAGTTGGCAAAAGAAATATTTCAAAATTTTGCCAGAATAGCAAATATCAAGTACAATCTACAACAAAGTGGTCTTAAGACATAAGAAATTATCACGTACAGTAAATGACCATTTGTTTTCTTACTTGAATAGATTCCAGCATCATCTGTCTAATTTTGATTTAGCGTAACTTTCCGATCATATCTCACCTTTAAGGTTTGTAATGTATCTAAACATATAGGCCGTTTTTCAAAAAAAGTAATTTAGAGCATGCGATTACGGAAAAACTGCGGTAGAACATAAAAGACATGATACTACGGCATGCCGTCTCTATAGCCTCTTTTGCCTTTGTACTTGTTTCTGTCACTTAAAAACACAACAACAGTGCGCATTCCATGGAACAGATTCAATAATTTTACTCTTATTGTTCTTCGTAATGCTGACACAAACCTCTGACTCTATACTCGATCACGGCCACTGTGGCATGGATCTCTCCAGGGTACATATTGGGACTGGATGAGATGGAGTAGTAGCGTGGCTTCAGGATCGGTAGCTCGGTCAGTAGGAAGCTGGGGTTTACCTTCACTGACGGGAACTCCTCAAAAACCTCGGGGAGATTCGGGCTGCGGTCGTACTTCCACACCTCGTAGTCAACCCCACCCTTTATCAAAAAGGAAAATGAACGAAGTGCTGTCGGTTTCACACTGCATGTTTACCCTGATTTAATGACTTTTGTATTGACAAAGGACCGATGGCCTCGACTAGTTGCTTGTTATAACTGGTTCTGGTTTTACCAACTTTTAATAATCTGTAACTTTTGATTATTTCATGCCTGTTATCGTTGTCACTGTCTGGTAAATAAATCTCTTCTTATTTTATTTTATTCTTCGTTTCATTTCACCTTTAGAATGCCTAAATATGTTGCCAACTTTTGTGTAAACCTTTCTGCTTTACATATTTCATCTTTCACTTCTCACTAATTAATGTCCATATTATGTTTTTGTGAAATCATATAGGGGCCTATCAATCCATGGGAATGATTCCACTTGCAATACAGTTTTGTTACTTGCTTTCAAGGCCATGCTTGTTCGAACGAGTCGTTTCCACGGAGTTTACAGAATTTGACAAAATAAGAACGAATTCTTACCCCAAACCAAAATTAGGTGATGCAAATGCTATGACGAATTTTATCAATTGGGTTTGAAATTATTGTGTTGTGTATATGCATTTAAGTTTGAGAATCTAATCGATGTAACAATTACACTAAAAGAAATGTCGTTATATTCAATGACCAACACATTCTTGTTAACGGGTAGACCATTGAGATGAGTGTGTGCACGAAAGTTTAGACCTATCCGACCTTGCAGGGCACCCGCCATTACTGCAGTGTCCCAGCTGCGCACGCGCATTGCTGAATGTATGGTATATACACTGCGGCGGGCGCGAGCCGGTCGGCATAAAACATATTATTATATCGTGCATTCGCCATACGCATGCGCGCACTGGACACTGCAGTGGTGGTGGGTTTTGCTGCCTGACCAGATTGGTCTTTTGAGCTGTCTTCATTCCCTACCTCACCAAGGAGCTTCAGGGTTCTCGCCTCTTGTTTGTCGGAGGCTTGGGATGCAAGGAGCAGCAGAAAGCCTGGTGTCGGAGGACTCGTGATGTCCAGGTAGTTAGTGAGTGCCCATTTAATTGAGCTATGGGGAAGGCGCTTTGCCGGAACCCACTTTAACACGAAACCTGAAAATTAGACAAACCGTTGTTTGTGCAATTACCACAACATTCTAAGATGCTGTGCCTCAACTTATTAGGACTACTCTACACATTTGAATATCATTGATCTTAGCCGAGTTCTTGATGTAATTCGAGGCAATAGCCTAAAGGTGGCGTCGTACTGTCCCGAAACTGACACAAGATTGCCATACGAACACGGGAATTGCAATTTCGTGCGAAGTTGGCCCCGAATTTTGTGAAAAGTCATTCAAAAGCATTATAGCAAGTGCGATGTCTAGTGAAGGTCAAAGGATGGTACCCGAACCATACACAAAGGCTACAAGATATGAACCATTATAAAGAAGTTTACAAGAAGGACACACGCAGGAAGCACGATATGGCTACACGAAGATTTTGCTACCGTTCACGAACTTGCTGCTGGAGCCCGAAAACTCCACCGGCGGTTCTACGATGACGTTAAGATGCCCTCACGAACGATCCCATGTTCATATGACCAGAGCCGAATTTGAACATCTTTTCTCGCGTATCACTTTTGCTCCGTTTAGGGACAGTGTGACGCCTGTATTAATGGACGGAGTGGCATCCATGTCAGAAACAACACCAGGAATACACCGGTATTTGATGGGGAGTGTTACCAGAGAAAACGAAGGGGGGGGGGGGGAGGGGTAACATTAAGCTTTTCTTGACACGTGTTACTATATCGAGCACTGCTGTGATGTACTCTCCTGTGTCTCCGCTACATCAGTCTTCCGCAACTGAATAACTTTATCTAGCTCTTTCTGTCAAGTTACGATGAAGATATATTTTCCTGAAAGTTAATGTATACATGTATTACTCGAGAAAGATTCTTTAGAGAAAGTTTTGGGATGTGAGATCAAAGGTCAAAAGTCGAAGGTCATGAGAAAGTGCAAAAATTTCACTTTTTTTTCCATATCTCGAAAATGGTCCAAGGTATCCTCATGGAACTTGGAACATGTGCATGTACTGTCTGACAATGATTCTCTTGGGAATATTTTGGTTACGTGGTCAAAGGTCAAGGGCCAAAAGGTAAAGGCTAACTTTTTTTAAAATTCACTATTTCCTCATATCTATCATATCAATGCCTGGAGGATTTTTCTTGAAACTCAGTATATACATGTATTACAAAATAGAAATTCTCTGGGAGAGGTTTTGGCTAAAAGGTTAAAGGTCGACGAAAAGGCTACATTTCCCCTCTTCCTCTATATCTCGAAGTGGCATCATGAAACTTCGTACTTTGGGGTCATGGGGTCAAAGTTAAAGAGTGAAAGGCCAGGTTAAATGCTAAAATGTTACGATTTAATGCTTAAATTATACTTTTTCTCCCTACTTTGCAAATTAGTCAAAGCATATAAAAGGGTTTAGTAACAATCGTAAAATCCCCTAATACCTGCTCTCTCAAACAATATAGCCATTGATCAAATTAAACGTACTTCAAGGAAAGTGAGCAATCACCACATTTATGACAAATGTGTCATTTTATATATATATATATATTTTTTTTTTTGGCCAGTTAGGTGAAATTGTCATCACGCATTGCCAAGATGTACTAAAGACTTATTGGGAGAACCATGCATCATGGCGGAGGCATACCAGTCGTCATAGCGACATTTCCAGTTTATACATGATCTTTATGTTGTAGATGCTGATCCATGTAAACTGCTTGCATAATCTCTACAGCAATTTTCGCAGCTTATGATAAATCTCTATTTGAAACGGCCCTGTGGATGGCAGGTAAGCTAGAAATGTAAAGAGTTATACTATATGTGCAAACAGAACTATGGTTATTGGTAAAAATCTCCACTGTCCGTAGGCCTTTTTTTTTTTTTTTTTTTTTTTTTTAGCACGACGCTTACCATAAGCAGTTTCCACGTGCTGCTGGACTTCCACATTCACCACAGTGTCATGGGGGAGCTCCCCCGTGACGAACTTCAGCGTCCGCCGTACCAGCTCCTCCTCGTTGGGCGGGAAGATGCCCAAGTGATCTCCGGGCTTGTAGGATAGCTCCGGTGCGCCCTGCGTGTCGAGACGGACGCAGATTGTCGATCGGCTGCGGGTGAACAAAGGTCGTCACATACCCGGATGGTCTCATTTGCATACGGCATGAATACAATGGAATTTGATAATTTTCACTGTTTTCATCCATCACAGATTCCCATTACTTGTAATTAAATCATGTAATACGTCACATTCATGGAAATTATGATAAGAATGTCTTAAACTCTGTGTTCCTTACACATATAATGCATATGTATAATTGACATAAAATAAGAGGCAATATTATGTACATATAAGCATTAATTCTTTGAAGAAAATGCAGTTATAAATCTGTATGTTTAAAGGCACAAATAGAATGGGGGCTATAGGATACATGGACATATAGAACACAAGAAAATACATTCAAGTGTATCTGTGTGTATACGTGTGTACAGATATAGCACAGAATAACAGTATTTTATATCTGGAATGCGTTACAGCACACCTTGAGTGCTCGGCCTGTAGCTGTGTGCGCTCCATGAGAAGGCCCGATACCACCGGCCTGCCATGTAGGAGGGTGAGCCCCGCTGCCACACTCTCCGCTTCCGAGCTAGCCCCGCCGCCCCGGGAGAGGCGAGTCTTCTCTGGGCTCCACGTGACAGCTGTCGTGTTCAAGGCAGCGTTCGCTGCTTCCACGTTCAGACAATCTTCAACACAGAAAACCTCACAGGCGGCCTGATTGATACGGGGCAAGCGTTCAGCAAATTTTTCATCAACGATTTCAAGAATCATTTACTTAAATCATGAATCTCTCATAAGTGTAATTAGAGACTTCAAAGCAAGTATATATAATTTTTGGTTGGAGACTTTAATCACTTCATAATAATATCACGATCTCTTAGCTTACAAGCATACATTTGTATTGTGTGTGATGAGCAGCCATTTCGGTCTGGGAGCACAGTAGCACTGAATAAGGATATATAAAGTATGAAACATAAAATTTCGCTCGGGGTACGTTTTCCTTCGAATTATAAACATAACAAACCAAGAACGCCAGGATACAAGAACACTAAAAAGACGATTTTTAAAATGTTTCACTGACGAATGGCGGAATGTTGTTCTGTTTAACAGTAATGCTGGATTTCGTGTCGGATTCAGTTCATTTTATCGCGATACTGAATATTATGGAAACTTGCGGAACACACACATACAAAATACCAAGCGATCGAGTAGAGAGATGTGACCTTTCGCCGTAAAGTCATCTTGTGACCTTTCACCTTAAAGATATCTTGTGACCTTTCACCTTGAATTCATCTTGTGACCTTTCACCTTAAAGTCATTTTGTGACCTTTTGCCTTAAAGTCATCTTGTTCCTTTCACCTTAAAAACATCTTGTGACCTTTCACCTTAGAGTCATCTTGTGACCTTTCATCTCAAAGTCATTTAGTTACCTTTAATGTATAGACATCTTGTGACCTTTCACCTTAATGTCATCTTGTGACCTTTACCCTTAAAGACATCATGTGACCTTTCACCTTAAAGACACCTTGTGCCCACTGCCGGAAAGCTTCTTCCCTCCCGCTCAGCTCGTCGCCTTCTCCTATTAGAGCTATTCTCTCTCCGCCGAGGCTGGCGAGAACGCGATCTATCTTTCGGGCGTAGGCGCAGAAATGTGGGTAGGCACTCGAGCCCAATCCGAAGACCGAATATCTGCGTGAATTTGATGAATATTCCGAAATAAACTAAAGACTTCCAAAGAAAATCCCTCCAGAGTAACCACCCCCACACACGTTCCAACAAGTCAATCAGGCTTGATATTTAATGCTATAACATTCATTGCAAGTTTAGAAATTTATATTCCTCCACTTAATTCAATAAGAAGAATTAGATGATAAGAACGAATTCAACAAGGAATAAAATTTCATTCTAAAGTATTTCTTGAATGTTTACAAATTCGTGTTTATTCAAGCGAATTGAATTAGAACATGTTGCAAAGTGATTGGGAATCGATAAATGTTCCTTCTAATTTGTTTATTAGGTATCCATGAACTAATTCAGTTCTGCTCATTGTAGATGCCGATATCATTAATCCCGAGATTGAAGTCGAAAACGTTGATTACAGTGAACGTGCAAAAGTATACTTTCAATTTTCCTGTATCGTGAAATTGTACAATATTCTGTATACTTTTTTTTTTCAAATTTGTCCAGTGCTGATGAAATATCTATGTACTTATTGATTTTTTTTTTCATTGAGAGTGGGACTTTACCTTGCTTGCTTTTTATTTTTCTACAGAGATTTTTTTTCTTATTTTCATGCCCTCAATTTTGTTTATACTGATGTTTAATCGATCTTGCATTATCTAATGTTAAAAATGAATCTGTTGTACGTCGTATAGTATATTACTGACTTTTGTCAAGAATGATTGCTTCTGCAATATTGTTATAATTTGTCATGCGAATTTTGAGAAAGAGAAAGCTTTTCTTCTGGTTAATACAATGCAGAAGTATATACTACAAAGATATCGACTGCTTTTAGCTTTCGATTAAAATCATATTCATAACTTCAAAGACAGTCACACACGAACGTACCTGACATTGACGAGCTTCCCACAACTCTGAAGTAGGTTGGAAGGGGAGCTAACTCGGGGTATCGGTCCAGAATGCTCGTCAAGGCGGATTGATCGGATACTGTGAAGCGTGAATACAAAGAACCCTCCTATGTGGGGAAAGTGCCTCCTGTCCTGAACTTATTTCTGTGCCAGTGAGCGAATGTGCGCTAATTTCACACACATAGCTATGGACAAGAAATTGTTGTGGTACGCAGAGAGCCAATAGGGGAGGGATTTGTGGATATATATCTTTTTTCTCCTGTTCAACTGGGCCCCGTTTCTTAACCCTCTGCATGCCACATTAATTGAATGTCCATAGGTATGTGTGTGTGGAATTTGTTCGCATTTGACTCATTGGCTCAGAAATGGTATTGACTCGTGCAAATCACCCTACACGAAAAGTCAGTATGTGGGTTCAACACGACAGCATGTACTCTTATAACTGTTGAGCTCCATGTAGTTACGTATAAACTTCCACTTGCGAAGACACTCAGAAAGAAAATGACAAATTTCAAGTTGGAGGCATATATCATTTTCAATATACTAATATTACTGCACACTCATATCATGACAATATTCATAGCTATCTGCTTTAGTGGGGCAGATTATGTGAAAAAGATGCTCACATCCGGCGGAAAGTGTGAAAATTTGCATATAGGGGTATTTTGGGGCGCTGATTTCAAAAATTGCCGGATCCAAGAGATCTGACCACGGGGTCGGCCGCCACTTTGAATTCCAATATGGCTGCCGTCAAAGATCCCTATCTTCAGTTCTGAATGACATAAACCATTGACATTTCAATTCTTAAAAGCGTAGTGATATGATGACTTCAATAACAGACTTATCTAATATGTCTGACAAGCTGCATGGCAGCCAATGTAAATTTTCCTACATAGTCGCTATGTTGAAATGTTGAAAATCTCTATCTCGGATTTGTAAGTTAGGTTACCTGATTGAGCGCGCGTTTGTAAATGATTGCTGATTGCTGTATTTACATTGTGACGTCAGTGAATGGTGCATTATCCTGCATATTTGCTGCACTTTTTGATATTTGAATGTTAGTCATGGTGTTTGTCTTCGCAGCCATATTGGAATTCAAAATAGCGGGCATTGCGTTTGTCAAACACATCGCATGAGTCCATTTTTAAACTCAGTATGTTAAAATACTTGTTTGCATCTAATTTCAGCGTCACTCACCACTTAGAACTCGAGATAGGGATTTTGAACATTTCGTTGAGGCGGCCATATTGGAATTCAAAATGGCTGCCATTCCATGTTTGTCAGACACTTCAAATTAATCTGTCATCAAATTCAATATGTTAAAATGCTCAGGTGTACCAAACTTGGGTGTCACAGGTCATTCAGAGCTGAAGATAAGGATCTTTAAATTTGTTTTGTGATGGTGGCCATATTGGAATTCAAAATGGCGGCCGACCCCGTGGTCAGATCTCTTGGATCCGGCAATTTTTGAAATCAGCACCCAACAATATCCCTATATCCAAAATTCCATACTTTCCGCCGGATGTGAGCATCTCGACCAATTTTTGCTACATATCTGCCCTATCTCTACTTCAAATTAGCGGCCAGTATAGTGACTTGTGCAAAATCACCCAACACGAAAGAACAATAAGTTGATTAACCATGACCAGATGATACCGTGTACTCCTATTATTGTACCTGTTAACCTCAATGTAATTACGCATACACTTTAATACGAAGGCAGGCAGAAAGAAAATGGCAGAATTCAAATAGAAGGCAAGTATTTCTTTTTCTCAAAATACTAATGTTACTATACACATCATATTACATAGTAATTTACTAATTATGATAGCTTTTGTTGTCGGAAACATACATAATGTTTTCAGCAAAGTGTTAGTGTCTCTATTATACATCTGCATCGAAAGCATTTCAAACGCATCGACTGTGAAGAAAATTACCTGCGCATTGTGACCTTTGCTTTGTTTAATTTCGAACTATCAAATGCAGATATTGAATGAAAACAACATTCAGGTTTTACGCAAAGATTATGAAATGCTGAGCATCTTACATCTTACGGAGCTTCAAAGCCAGTAACGTAAAGCTTTGGATGTGATTTGAGATAATATGTTAACTATGGCATTATATACATATATAGGACCTACACATCTCTCTCTCTCTCTCTCTCTCTCTCTCTCTCTCTGTATGTGTGTGTGTTTGCAGAAATATTTATGTAAATGTACAACGTGTAAGACCTCATTTTGTATTCAGTGATTTATCCATTCAGGATTATTTTCTCGGAGTAGCCCCAAAGTGGTTTAAACACAAATTCGTTACATTATTTGAAATGGACGATACCCTGTACACGTAAATAATACGATGTTAAATTATGTCATTACCTGCTTTGCCGGCGTATCTGCCTTTCTAGGTGCTGTTCTGAATCCCTGCCAAAGTTTAGCGAAAATAGAATATTATGAGGATGAGGTTATTTAGTGGGGATTTCAATATCATTGTTTCTTAACTTATATAGTAATCCTTCTTCCTGTCTTGAGCAACGCAGTCATCTCACATTTTCTTATCGAAATGCGAGTCTACATTTTGTGTGTTTGTGTGTGTGTGTGCGTGTGTTTCTCTCACAAACTGGTAGTGACACCTAAATGACGATGGTTCGATGACGGGGACAGTAATGGTGCTTCGGCGCTATCATTCGAACAGGTGAGATCAAGGCCTACCATTGATTTCACCCAGTAGTTTCCGTTCTATGTGCGATGTAATACAATGCATATCTATTTTCAAAGAATGTGTTTTTTCAGTATACGAAGAGTAATCCGACATTGTTAAATACGAAATTGGATTGAATGGTTCATCTGCATTTTAGAAGGAATGATGGATTCTCCTTAAAGTATCATTACATATTTGAATGATAGATAATTTCTTGACATCAGGTACCAAGTGGATTATGTACAGTATATAATCATTAGGCTGAAGTTAATCGTACCCTACTCTCCAGTTTTCTTTTGTAGCTACAAATCTTAGTCCAGCTTTCTAATTCTTCAGATGTAGAACGCTGCCTTTGAATTCATATCTAAATGTATTCGTTTTATCTGCATTTTCATCTTTTCTTTCCCCTTTCCTGTTTTACTTTGAAATGAAACGGCTTTCTATTAACAGTTGATATATAGAAACATGGTTAGTGCGAAATCAAACACACAAAACAGTTTAAATTGCAAAAAGATTGATAAAAGAAAATTCCAAGAAATAATGACATTGGTCACTTACAAAAATTATGCCAAATGGTAGAAGAAACTTTTTGATGACTTCACAAATTTTCTTCAACCATACCAAGGCTTTATTCTTTGTTTTGATGAAGAAGATTTAAAAAGAACGAATTAAGAAAGAACTCATACTCCTTTCATCATGACAATCTTGAAATCTAACAATCTAGCAATGATTACTTTGTACAGGGAAAATGAAAATGACAAAATGTTAGTAATTGTTGCATCACTATTAGAGAGAAAGAATTAACTTTTAAAATCGACAAACCAATGGATAAGTTATGAGATCATAACCTCATTTGAATAAACGTATAGTTTTTTTTTTAACTAATAATTACTGTTCAGCGAAAATGAAAACATTACACTTGAAAATTACACTTCGAAACTTTCACTTTTTGTCTGATTAAGATAAAACCTTCACCAGTGTTCCCCATTCCGTCTGTTTCCTGGTACTTAAATTATCAAAGCAACTTGAATACAGAGTGGAGTTTCTGTTTTACGGGATTACATTCCGGATGCCTTCATACTGCCAAAATACTCGACCCGGAAGGAGTGACACCTACCCGCTTGGTTTGCTTCCGGGGTCATCCCTCCAGAGCTCGAGTAGAAAGTTTCCAAATTTCTGCAGGAGACAACAACGAAAGACGGCTTGTCAGGTTCTAAAACACGATTGCGCATAAGAAACGTCACTAATGCTCATCATGACGTGATATATCATGATAAAGATCACTTCCTTTAAATTTGTAATTCATCATCATTAAAGGTTGACTCTAGAAAATAGAATGAAATCTGGCAAACGGGATGGTGCAGACTCTGTCAGCATCGGACTGGAGGATGAAAAAAAAAATATAATGTGACTCTAAAGCCTCTAGACAATTTTACGAAGACTTTAGTAGTGACTCTCATAGCAGCCACATGTGCAAATTGTCTGAATGTGGCAATAACTTAGCAAAGATGACCTACAAAGGAGAGCTATACTTCCATTTGCTTCCATTTGCTAAATTAATGCATCGGCTTTCTGCTTCTGTTGATGGTGAACATGACCGAGGTGGTGCTGTTGATGGAAGCGATAAAGACGGCAGTGATGAATGAGCAAATAGCAAACAAAGTAATGACCATGCTGTAAAACAACGACAATACTGATGTAAGTTGATGCTCATGAGAACGTTTTAAAAAGAGCTTTTATATTCACATTTCTTCTGCCACTCGTATTGTATCTCAGGGTCTGAATACCAATCGCACTGCAGAGTGGTGCGTGCACAATATTCCAGCCATACGGTCGCGCAGATTGGCTTTTGGTATGTTTACAGCACACTGGGGTGCAGTTATATAATAATGCATTGTAGGACTGCTTGCTCCACTTGGACCTTCCCGCAGTGCCAGTTGGAAATGGAAGGCACCGATCCACGGTAAGTCAGCTGGATCCTTACTGTCTTTGCTATATTACTTCTTATCGAACGAGGTGAGAGTGAAGTGCTTACCTCCCCGTTCTCCGGTGGATCCCCATTGCCAAAAGTACTTGTGACAACCAACAGGAGAGATTCGCTCTCAATGTTTTCTACGTCGTAATTCTCCATGCACACCACCTTTTGACATTGTTTTAGGCAATTTGGAAAAAAAGTGACTTGAATGTAGACTAGTTAGGTAACATGAAAAACTACGACCGCAACTAAAAGAGGAACTGCATTTATGTTGTTTTGTATGAAAACAGACATATCAGAGAAGTAGCTAATGGAAACTTTGGGGGGAAAACCTCACAGACTAAGAGAAAATGGTTATTACTGTTGGAGTTTAGAAAGCAAGGTATATTGACAACTCTGTGTGATGTACAGTAGTTGAACAACTCTCCATTCTTACCAACTTCCTTTTTGTCCCCCAAACTTCCTTTTTTTTCAGACCTGGACTTGTCACTATGATGAAAATAATGGTTCTACAACGGTTGAGAACTGTCTCTGCCCAAATATTCTAGAAAAATAAGATTGGACAATTTCTTTGTCCAAAAAAGAAAGGGGAGCTGCTGAGCAACTACGTCACACAGAGTTGCCATTTTTTTTAAATATGTATTTTTCTAAACCTCAAAAGTTTCTAACTTTCTTCCCTCCCACAAATGATCTTTGATCTACTTCTGTAATAGGCATATTATTTTATAGTATCACGAAAGATTTTTCTTTTAATATTGGCGGACGCATCTGGGCTAGGAGTATTGACAGTGCAAACTCATATAATTATCGAACATCAGTACTCATTGTATTCCTAACAATGAGCCTTTGTGGCCCAGTGATCTTCTTTGTCTGGTGTGTCAATACAGTCACAATGAAATCAAATCATAGAATTAATTTTGCTCCTCAAGACGAGAACAATAGCAAAATATTTGACTCGGGGAAAACCATAATGAAAAAGGTATGGCTCTTTTATGAGAATACAGAACACAAAAACACCATGGGCACAAAACGAAACAGGATTATATGCTATGGAGATATACTACCATTATGGAGAGAAGCGAGGAGTAGTTAGGGAATATTGTATTATGTTCTATTACTTTTTAGTTGGTCCTTCTACATGCTATGTAAAAAAAAAAAAAAAACACGATGATCTTATTTAGCCATTTGTGAAGAAGTCTCTATAATTGATCTACACCCTTTGTATTGTGCTGTAAGAATAACATAGATTCCAGTCTCTTCATTCCGATGTATTTTTTTATATATTGCAAATTTGAATCGAGCTAAATCGAAATAATCTTAGTAAAGCCATCATTCACCTTTGCATTAAAGGCGTGGTTGAACATCTCGCATAACATCCTAGCCAACTTCTCCGAGTTGCCTGTCTCTGTGGCGTACAGAATGGTGGCCTTGTCTCGCTTGGCCAGGGCTTTACCCATCAATCTTGTAGAAAACATCACTGCCCTGTAACAAATATTCAATTCATTTCAGTTCAATTTTATATCCCACTCGTAGGGTGGAACACCCTCATCAAGAAAAGGATGGCTTTCAGAGGGGTCCTCGCGGGTTAAAAATGCAAACATCATACATTCATTACATAATTATACACATACATACGGATACAAATACAAATACAAATACATATACAAATGCAAATGCAAATGCAAATACAAATACAAATACAAATACAAATACAAATACAAATACAAATAACCCTGACATTAAAGGGAATCAATATATCAAGCGTGTACGGGTACAACCACGACAACGGTGAGTCTTACCATTGGGCATAACTTGTTTTCCTTTTCTTTAAAAACAAAGAATAGACCCATAGAAGTACACCGTGAATTGACGAAGGCCATACTATTCAGTCTAAAAACATTCAAACCGTACTAGAACATACAGTGCCAGAAGATACCTCACAGACCGAGCGAGAAATGATTGCGGAGCGACCCCAGTCTCAATAGACTCGGAAAGACTGCTCAATGAATATGGACTGAATAGGTAAATTTCATAACAATAATAACATTGTCTGAAAGCAATGAACCACTTCTTGTTGATGTATTTGTTCCACAGACTCTATTTTGACATGCACAAGACATAAAAATGCCAAGCATTCTCATTATCATCTTTTCATTTATTTCATAACATTGTCTGAATGCGACGATAGGAATCGAATCATGAAACCTTTGTGGAAGCACTATTCTTGATAATTCTCCTAAACAAGACAATCAGATTGACAAGACTTCTTCGTAATCATCAGTTCCATTGATATCAGGTTTACCAGTTAGTAGTTATACGCGTTATATTGTACGTAAAAGAAATAAAAAGACACATACGCACACACGCATACACACATTCACATTCACACTCACACCCACACACGCACAGAACACGCACCATGACTTGAAATGGTTGTGTCCTCACCTTCCAACGCTCTTGAAGGAGGAGAGCTCTTGTCCGTTTGTGGCAGCTCTACCTGCTCTCCACGCTCCGCTCTTCCACGGGTCATCCTGTGGGAACGAGTAGTACAGAAACAACAGATGCAGTGTAAATGTAGCACATTTTGATTGACGAATTGCCCTTCCTGGTAACATGCTTCTCACAACAGCCAGAGATTTACTTTATGTCGCATTTGTAGTGCAATGCAACAGCATAGTCAAGTTGACCTTAACCCTTCCTGTGCCATACGGGGACTTTGGACGGTGTCTACAATTTTGCACTCAAAAACCCAAAGGGTTAATAGATACCGCTAAACCCGGCAGACAGACAGAAAGACATACAGAGTGAATGGTACACGTTCTGCACAAACCTAGACAAAGAATGAACAAGTCACGGAATGTTAACGTTTCGCATAATTTCACAAAAACTAATTATAGAATATATTGCGTCTCGTAGGCCCTTTATTTTCAGTTAGATTCATCATGATAATGGATGTTTAGTAGGAAACATTTTATGTAGCGATGACGTCTTCTCTCGACAGTCGCTTGAGTTGTTCTTTAAGATATTAAGTAGTCCCGCCCCACCCCACCCCGAAACAAAACAATATAGATTAAAACAAAACACACACACAAATCGTAAAACGGAAATATCATTATCGACCACACAGCTGCTGATCGTTGCCCTTTAAAAATCGCTGTTGATATGGTTATACCGTAGACAGTATGCGAGGAGGTTCCTGGCAGCACAAACCTGGTACTCGAAAGATGGTTTCAACTCGTAGTTCAGCATTTCTTGATGGAAGACCGGGGTAATGCTGCCAGACATCGGGGGGACGATCCACACCCAGTCCGCTGGACAACCGCCACGAAGCCTCTGCTCGTTCTGCATGTGCTTCATGAACGACTCCGACGCCGAGTGGTGGTCAATTATGGTCACGTTCATTTTCTTAGAAACACAGAAAGTCACAGTTTTAAGGTACAAAGGTTAATTTTTCTCTCACTACCCCAGAATAGCTTTTAGATACCGACTATTTATGTTTAAGACTCTAAATGTTGGATTGTTTCCTGCTAGTTCGCTCAGGGAAGTGATACTATCCTAAATCTCTTTGAGACAAACACCAACCTGGAAGCTATGGAGCACGGCCACATTGGTCTCAACAAGAGCCTGGTCCCTCCACAGAGACGAGTTCGTACTGGTATCCAGACCCATGCTTCTTCCCACTCTCTGTTTGTAGACACAAGGAGAGGTCAAAGATCAAGATTTAAGGCATTATTTACCATTTGAAGATGAAACGAAAACCCAGATTTATTGCTTCAAAATAGTTCTAAAATGTGAGTAAGGGTAGAAACAACCAATGTAAAAACTTGAATAAGTATAATCAATGTTAATTATTGTTGAAATTGATATGCAAAACGTGAACAATAGTCATAATATAGTTATTATAGACTATTAAACCGTCTATTATGGTTTATTGAGAAAAACAGTGATATCTTCGTATATTTCAGACTACGTTGTGAAATTTTTATATGGAAGGATGTTTGTGATACAACTGACCTCCAAATAATAATGCATTGGATGTGATATCTTGAACATTTCTAAATCACTGCTCCCAATGGTAAGGAGTACTTTTAACTTTTAACATGGTAGTAATTCAAAGCAGCAAAACTTAAAACCGTGAAAATGAAAAGGACAGGTACTGATGGCGGCTACTTCTGGAAATCTTCCCACACGCTGGTTACGCACGTTACTGAATTAAAGAGGTTTTTATATTTTGTAATGCAAGTGCATGAAAATATAAAGTCTTCTATACCTCGAGCATATTCAGTCTGTTCTCGTCGCACAGGTCCCTGGCGCCGATCTCTGTGCCCATGTACCAGCCGTTGAAGGGACAGGCGGTGAACTCAAGACCACCGAGGTCGAGCATCATGTTGGAGACGGCTGGCACGGCGTACCACTTTAGCCCCAGCTCCTTGAACCATGGGTACCTGCACATGGGGAACAGAGAAATGTTATGCTGGTTAGCCCAAAGGGTTGTTTGACTTTAATATCCTTTTTTAATGCGCGCCTCTCTATAGAATCAAAACTAGATTTGCTTTAATGCACTTGATGAATATACAATCATATACGATAATCATACAAACAAATTAAGATAGGTAATCTTACATTGTTGGAGATGTGAAAAAATTCCAATCTAATAATAGGTTTTACACCCTATGAGAAAATGTAGTTATTCATCTGTCCTGCGTTCATTTTCTTCTGCTTAAATTCTCCCATGTTCAAGGTATACATTTGTTTTTGCTTTTTCGTCGGCGGTCATCCGAACCGTCGCATATCCCGATTTTAAGTCACATTTTCTATTTTGAGATTTTCAGTCTCTACTTTGATGTAATTTTCGTGCAATTATCACTTTTATAGAGTCTTGTCATTTCATTTTGTTCTGATAATCACGTTTCCCCATGGGCGAGCATGACACGTACCTTCAAGTACATGTATTTCAAAACAAAATAGATTGAAGCAAATGCACTTGCGACGCCCAAACGGACAGACACAGAATGTACGCAAAAGTTAACCACACCCTTTTGCAAGGGCATACGCTGAAAGTAACCATACGTACACATACAAAAAACAAACAAACTTAGATTAACCCCTTCCTCCTTGTTGTGATACCACTCACTTTGGATGTTCAAGCGGCACTTGGAGCAGGAGATGAGACGGTATATGGAAGATCTCTGGCTCCCCGCCATCGGCTTGTAGAACGAGTGGGAGGACTTCGAAAGGATCCCTTTTCCCTTTCCATCCTAGCTTTTCACACACCTGTATCAGTCGCCAGAAATGAGGTCTTTGCTTTATTGGAGTCATTGAAGTGACTTTTCTTTTTTTTTTCTTTTTTAGGATCCATAAATTCTACACTGGTAAAGTTGCTAAGCAAGTGGAATGGTAGCGAATAACAGTGCTACATTAATGGAATATGTGAGCGTCCTACGTCATCATCCATGTTCAGTGCAACTGTTTTTTTTTTCTTCAGAGTAATGGTTTACCTGATCAAGGACTAAAATGAATTTTACAGATATACACATGTCACTATCGATTATGCACACTGCATGATGTGGTTTATAAAAATCATCTGGAGTCCTCTCTAAAGGGATAGTAGCTCCTGTTGAGATGGGGATTCAGCTTTTAACTTTTTCGAGGCAATTAGAAACCACCTATACCCAAACAAATTACTGCTAGAGGGAATTAAAATCGGTATTGAACGGACTGAGATATCCCAAGTCGAATTAAAACAAAGTTGTGTTCCTAATTAAATGGGGTCTCACATACCTGTGTGAATTCTACTCCTGCAGGGTCTCCTACGATGGATCCATCTTTCTGTCTGTACCCTGCGTAGCTAATCAGCTGGCTGTTCCACACCCGGAAGTCACCCCTGTGACCTTTACGATGGGGGAAAATCGTGATCGCTGACCTGAAGCACATAAAATTGAGTAAAATATCTGTTGTTGATAAAGTATCACACTTGAAGCTATTTGGTCACGTGAAAAATTTCCATGTTGTGTTTTGTCTCTTGTCAAATTATACAATACACTTTCCTGTATTGTTTCAATGTTCTATGTATAGTTAGTTCTTGTATTCTTTGTAAATCCTTTTTATCAGATGTGAAAATAAGTAAAATGTAATGAAATAGGAAAAATGAAAAGAATCCTACTGGACAACAATATCGAGCTCATTAATTAACCGATTAAACAACATCTACTGATTTTATTCATCATTTTAGATACCAGTGAGAACAGTGCCAAGATCATGGTAAGAGTTTTCTTAGAACCATCTGGAAATAAAAGAGGATTTTGCAGTGGTAATTGATTCTATTGTATACTATGCCTTGGGTGGATGCCTATGGGTTTAGCTCTCGGCATGTTTGTACTGCTACTTTATGTACTTGGGGAAAATGCACCTCATGATTGTTGTGTCAATGAATGCATTGTGGGAATGAAAGTGGGCGAGGGTGGGTACAATTTTCCATCTGTACCTTCCAGGCCTTTACTTACCTTATGTTCCCTTTGTTCGTCGCATAACTCAAATGGCTGCAGAGAGCATAAAACATGTCACTTGACGAAATCGCTTTTCGCGCGTCAAACACCTTGGCAAGAAAGCAAAAGGAACAATAATAATGCTACGAAAGACTTTGGTCATTTGTCTCCCTCTCTACAAATATATTCTTAATTAATTACAACAATATATGTTATTATTAGTGGAAAAATGAGCAAAGAATATGGGATTCCATATTGTAACAAACTTGTCGAAGAAAGAAGCCAGTAGGAGTGGAGAGTGTCATCTACACTTCCGGACAATGGCACTGCCACTAGGTTGTCCCTGGTTGCAGGCAGTGACATGTTGAATAGGCTCTGAAATTGCAATATTGTTGTGTTACGTAGTCCAAGACGGACAAGGCTTATGGAATAAAATGACCAATCTCTTGGTTAGCAATAATTCTATTTCAGCATGTACATGTATATGACTTTCAATGCTAGCTTCTAATCAATGTTCATTTCTATTTCAATCTCAGTACTCCCATTCTTTGTGCTTTAATTCATCTATAGGTAGTATGTTGCTTTCGGTCTCTGTCGATATAAATGTCAAATATCCTCTTGTGCTTAGCATGTTTTTTGCTTTTAAACTAAGTGAGTCTTAACCTATACGTACTTCTTCGAGGGAGGATAGGTTTCATCATCTCCAAGAGATGTTCGCACATTTTGTTGAACTAACTATAATTATTTTGTGAATGTCTTTTCCTTTTATAGGTAGGCTGGGGAACATTAGATAAACTAAGGTGAATTTGCAGAACCTGAATGTGATTCCATTGAATGCGGCCAATGCAGCGGGCTGTGTTTCTCCAAGCCGTCTTGGCTCCAAAAGTGAGCTCGGCCTCCGTCAGCTCGTAGGTACCCGTCTTCTCAATCGACTCGACAACGGCTGCATGTCGTTCCTTGTGTAGCTTGCTACCTGACCTGGATCAGTAAATGAAACTAAGAAGTGAGTAATTGCTCGATGGGATATCTTGTTACAGAGGTTGAGTGATTTTTTTTTTTTTGCTCTTCCATCGGTTTGTGCTCAAAATGATAATTTTTATACGAAAAACAAACAAAATCGTGTGTTTTTTTGGTCAAAAACTTACAATTATATTCTTTCCTTTAGGCTTTTATCTTCATTGTTGTGCAATGTAGCAACATGACAACAGAAGCAATCATCTTGTTCTTCTTGTTTTTCTGGCATGGAGACGTAACACGAAGTGAAAATGACTTGTATTTTTCCGCTCCTCAGCAAGCAATGAAGCAAGCGCTTTCAGGGCCTAACCTGAATTCTTATTACAATCTGTGAAGTTTTAGCAAACTACAATGTGTTCCAACGTTATCATCTCGGTCATTCTTTGGTATTCTATATAATAGCTTGAGTGTGTACTATGTAAAATATGCTCACTTGCTATTGAATAAAGAAGTTATCGGCAAAAACAGTGGAAGCATACTAGTAGTCACCTCTTAATGTGAGCGTAGAACTGATTGATGAAGTCCTCGGCATGAAGTAGGAGCTCCTCTTTAGTCCGGTCCTTTTTGCGTGGAGGGGACACAATAGATCCCAAGCACCTCTGCTCCGTACATGGTCCTTTCTGTGATAGAAAGAGAGAAGATATTTCAGCGGTATTTGAAAGACAATTACAATGAGGAAAATTATTGATGACCGTTGCAGGAGGCGACGTACAAAATGCCCATCTTAACAGTCTAAAATGGTATCGAAGCAAGCAAGAAATCCTCAAACGAAATGTAGGCACTAATTAAAACTCTCCAAACCTACACTTAAAAACCTAACGGCAGAACAAATGGAATGTTCTATGCTCCCTTCACCGGAAAGTCACCATTTCGTCGCTCTCACCACGAACAGTTCTCTCGCGGCGCATGGAGGGAAAAATCAGTTTCGAAAAAATAAAAAGTCTTGAAGCAGGGCTCCACGTTTACTTTTTGTTTGGTGGCCCGATGGGGCCACCAAAATCCTCAACTTCAAAGTTTTCGTGGCCCGAGAGAAATATTTGGTGGCCCGAAAAAAAAACAATAAGAAAACATTAAAACTCCTCTTTTTCCAATGAGTCAAATATTTAAGTTTTATCATGATAAGCATTGGAAGTTGGACATAATCTTCTCATAAATAAACCTCCACACACTCGCGACACTCACTCTCAGGCACTCATTCAGTCCTTTTCATCCATCCTTTAAACAAATTTAACTGCTAATTTCCGGAGCAAAAAATTACTAATTTACTGACATACTTTTCAAGATTTGTTTTTTTGAAATTTGGTGGCCCGACTTTAATTTTTGGTGGCCCCGGGCCACCGGGCCACCGTTAGTGTCGAGCCCTACTTGAAGTATAACTTTTGAAACCCAAACCGAGAAATTTCACCACGAAACGTCCGCGCATAACAATGCCAGACCCATCACTGTAAAAAAAAAAAAAAAAAAAAAAAAAAAAAAAAAAAAAAATCTATGGAAATCCGGTAGATCGGTCAAACAGTTTTGATTAATAGGGACAGCGTCTCTTGAATACCAGTAAAAAAATGTTTTAGAACTGAGCATAAATAACGACGTGACCACGTTATTGAACGCCACTCCTACTTTCATCACACATATCCATGTTATAAGTCAGGAAGTAATTTTAGTGTCTACTGGCGTGCAAAGAGAATGGACACTTTAATAGTGCAACAGAAGATAGTTACGTTCAGACGGTGGTCCTTCACTTCGACACATGTTTGAGGATAAGATATAGCATAGCTCGTATAAGTAAATATGGGGCTCCATACGGTCTCCTCCATAACGAATTCGGGTATTTCGTCGACGAAATGACAATTTCGTTAAGAAATAACCCCCTTTTTCAGATTCAATTGTATTTAGTATTGACTTTTAATCATTGCAGAGTCTACTTTCGATTTTGTTTTCCTCAATTTTGAGAACCCATTTTATGAAATAGAATGCCTAAACGAAAGAAAATAACACCCTTCTTTTAGCGACGACATCAACGATACTGAGTAAGGTGTCTAAAAAGCAGACATTTTCCATGTTTTGTTTTGCTTTTTTATGAGAGTGCGTAGCTGGTCATACTATGATCGTGTATACTGCTTATGGTTTTAAGAATAAAGATGTCACGCCTGTGCGAACAATGTTCTTGTGTTGGCAGAAAACGGATATTCTATTAAAGCACACTCCAAAGGGCCCCTGAAATTCAAATGGGTGTTGATTTTTGTTGATTTATGATACCCTCAACATCACTTTTGCGGTAAAATGAAAATTTAGAAACATTCAATATATTTGTAACGATTTTTCTTCTATTTTCTTCAGATTACTTGGGAACGCCCACTAAAAATCCTTTCAAACCAATATTCCTCTCGTGACCTCATCTGTCATTCATTGCAAATGTACTGCGAAAATGTTTAACAAAAGACATTGGAATGCACCTTCCCCTCGACTCAGCATAACTTGCATGTTTCTGTGATATTAATGTGACTAACAAAAGACATTACGTCTAAATATATGGAATGTTTCTAGTTATTCGTTTCACCGCCAAAGTGATGTTGAGCGTATCATAAATCAACACAAATCAACATGTATTTGGATTTCAGGGGCCCTTATTTCTCCTTCATGAATATGCCCTTTTATTGCAAGGCATCGTTCAAGATGATTCGAAATTCGCTAAAGTTATTACTACATTTCAAAAGGGAAAATAAAAACAAAATTAGGCAGGCCTTAATCATCGTCTAATATACATCTACAATACTTTAAAGAAAAGTGTGTTCATAAATGCACTTTAAGGTTTTAATTGAACAACTTTTTTTTTTTTTCCAAATTCACAATTTGGTTTTAGGAAGAAACATTCTACCACGCATGCTTCACTGATTTCTATGGATACCCAATGCGATCGATGACCAATCCTGTCTTTGTTGGTATAATTTTTCTTGGACATGTCCAAGGCCTTTGACAAGGTAAACCACAATATTTTGTTATGCAAACCGTCTCATAATAATTAAATGGAATGGTCTTGGACTGGTTCAAGAGCTACTTTTCTTTCAGAAAACAATTTGTTGTTCCTTACACTGGAAACATGCTATTTAGCTGTCTCTGAATATTGAAAAAAAAATCAATATTTCCAATTATGTTTCCTAACGGTAATCAGAAAAATCTTCTTCCTGGTCTTATCAAATTTGATAATGTCAATTTGCAGCAAAGAGATTACTATAGTATTAGATTTTTAAGCTTTATAAATTGATGATAACCCCTCATGGAAATCCCACAATCAATTTATTTTATGTAAATCACTTTCAACAAACACAGGAATTCTCTATAAACTAAAAAATATCTTCCCCGCTAATATTCTACAACCACTGTACGGTACTTTCTTACATTCATAGATAATTATGTACTACAGTATCTTAGAGCCAAGGGAAATCAGAATTATTAACAAGAAGTCGTCTTTCGCTCATACAAATGAATAAGTTTCTCTTGAATAAAGTACTTGAAGGGAACATCTATTATGTAGTAGTAGTAGTATGTAGTACATAAATCGACAGCTCCATGTTTAGATTTTGTGGTCCTTTAGCAGAGAAACCAATACTCAATCGAGATTCTGTTTGACTTTATTTTGGCCCAAAACTCTCTTTCTTGACCCTACGAGTTCTAGAGAGGTGTTTTCAAAGCCATGTGAACATGGTATAGTTACCTTACTTTCTTCTTTTTAATCATTTTCTTTTCATAAATATCACATTACACTTGAGCATATTTATTCTCATGGCTAGTTTTGTCTTCCATCATAAACATGTATGTATAATATTCAACCTTAGGAACCGAAAAATACTTATGAGCATTGTTTTTAGTAGGTTCCATGTAATTTTTGTTTCATATTTCACGATTTTATTCATAACAAACACAAGCTTTGATTTCATTATTTACTCACAGATATCCTTCTCATGTCGATTCGCTCTAATATAATTTCAATTAGCTTCGGAGCAATACGTTTTTCGTTTATGTTTTGAATTGTAATCTGATGATTTTTTTTTTTTTTGCCCAGTGATATCTGCTGTATTTGGTTTGATTCAATTCAATTCAATTCATATGCAATTCCTTTGCATCAGTCTTGCAATGTTGTTGTTTCCTATTTTTCCCTCTCCATCCTGACTAGATAATAATGATATGTATCTTAAGAGTTGTCTGAAAATGTATGGCTGTATATTGAAGGTGGCCTTCAGTTTGTTTTCCACATTATAGATTGGTATGTGTAACAGACCGTAACTCAACAAAACATTACTCCCTCTTGAAATGTTTGTTAAAGCTTCTGCTAAATTTATCATGAGCAGATGATTATCTGTTGTCTTTTTGTTATCGTCTAGTGTGAAGCAAAGCATTGTTTCTCTTCAAAACACACCATGTTGATTCTCTACTACGGTTGGTGCTTTTCAATACATTCCAACTCGCACATTCACCTTGAGACGTCGGTTGTGGTAACGAGTGGGATCTTCAGCCCCCATTGTCACCCTTAACATCTCTCATGAAGCGAGACTTTTCTTTTCTTTTCTGTTTATTTTCCCCATTAACAAATAAGTTTTGCAGGAAACACAAAAGCACATAGAAGTATACTGTTTACATAACTTTTTACATAATTATTGCTTACATTATGACGATGGTTTTTTTAACGTTGATATATTTTTCAACGTTGACATACGTGGAAAGGCCTTGGAGTGGATCACGAGTTACCTATCAAATAGATCCCAATTTGTACATGTCAATGGCTTTGATTCTCAAAATAAAACGATAACATGTGGTGTCCCACAAGGGAGCTTACTAGGCCCGTTGTTATTCATTATTTATATCAATGATTTTCATAGATCCTCGGAGAAACTTCATTCATATTATTCGCGGATGACTCTAACCTTTTCTTTTCCCATCCCGACCCAAATATCTTAGCAAGAACAGTAAACGAAGAACTGAAAAAGGTTATACAATGGATATACGCAAATAAATTGTCACTTAATATTCAAAAAACAAAATTTATGCTTTTTAGTAACTCTTTATATAGCCTCCCGGGAAATATATCATTTGATACTACTCCCCTAGAAGAAGTTTCTACTTTTAAATTTCTTGGTGTTTTCGTTGATAACAAGCTTTCATGGAGGAGTCATATTGATAGCATAATATGTAAAACTATTTCACGAAACATTGGCGTAAAATGAACAGATTAAAATATTATCTTCCTTCATATGCATTATTAACTCTTTACTCTAGTTTGATACTACCGTATTTAAACTACGGGATTCTTGCTTGGGGTAATACATATCAGATATTACTTGATAAACTTTTTTTTTTTTATTGCAAAAGAAAGCGCTCAGAACTGTTTTTAACCTAACTACATGAGAACATACAGATCCTTTGTTTTTTTACCATAAAATACTAAAAATAAAAGATTTGTATGTGTTTCAACTTGGTCAGTTCATGTTTGATTATAACAGCAACTTTTTACCCAAAATATTTCACGACTCTTTTCATCGAAACAGTCATGTACATAACTATCCTACGCGACGATCCAACGAATTCCATCTTCCATTCATGAGAACCGTACATGCCCAAAATACATTTCTGTATACCGGACCCAGACTTTGGAATAATCTAGATAATAGCTTAAAAGACTCACCCTCATTCCTCACATTTAAATACAAATTCAGAAAACATTTGTTATCTACTTATAATTCTAGATAATCTGAATTAATGGTTTTAATTCATGCTTGAGGTTTCACCTGTCCTGACAATGCCTGATGTCGCAGCACTTGGCGTGTTCTGTATGCAGACCTCTCTTCTCTCTTTATTCTTCTTTCCTCTTCCTTCCTGTCTTTGTTCCTCGTAGACTTGTATTGTCACCGTCTTCTCTCTTCTCGGTACTGTCTCGCGTCGTATATGTGTGTGGGTAACTGAATGTCTGTACCAGTGTGTCGTCCTTCTTATATTTTCCCGGTACACCAGTTCAATGAACACCGTCTGGGCATTAGCATTGATACTTATTTCCTATTATTGTCGAAGCCAGCGTATAGCTATATTTTTACAAACGACTTAAGTAATCTATAATTCAGTAAAAATGCTGTAAGAAAATAATAAAACAAACTTGAATAATATATTGCTTACTCATCAATTATCTAGGGATCCACGTCCTACAAGCTTAGCTTTTTTGTGGATCGCTATTTTCCAAGATTGAAGTTATTTTCTGAAAGCTCGCGAAGTATACATGTATACGCATCGTTCCTTCTGATTATTGTACATATGTTGATGTATATAATTTATTTCGTATATTACATGAACCTTTTGTAAAAGTGTAGACAATATCATTTTATGATATGTATACTTTGTATTACGTTTTGATTTTCGTTGATTGGAAATAAACTATGATTGAACCTGAACTTGATATTCCTGTCTACCTCTTGCCTTCGAGCGAATTACAAGCAACTTTTTCACCACAGTTCATGATTCATGTTCCAGAGAAACCATTTGGTTCATGCATATCTCAGTAGGCAGAGTGATTTTAATGCATATCACCTTACACATACTCGAACTGTTAACGGCCCGTTGAAGATCGCCCCGTCACTGTACAGGCATGCTAACCTGGAAACATTAAACTGCACATTACTTGAATATGAGACCATTCTGAAGCAAATAATTTTCACACAACAATAGATATATAATGTACTCTTAAATGAATCCCACAAGGATTGGAACAATCATTCCCCAGCATTCCCACTAATTCCCACTGATCAGTTACTTGCCATCCCCTTTAATCCTCTATGTGCCTCATCAATTATCTGTCCATAGGTTTTTGTGTGAAACTTGTGCATATTTGACTCATTGACACTTAAAGGGACATTCCAGACGATTTTCATAATTTTACATCATGTAGTACAAAAAATCGACAACTCCATGCATAAATCTCTGGAATTCATTTTGGTTCTTGAGCAGAGAAACAATACTTTGAAAAACCTCAAACAAATTACACTGAACAAGGATGATGACATAGGAGGTTCACATATTTCAGAAATGTAGCAGTGTAATTCCATTACAATACCGCTTGCTTGCGAGTTCACCTGTGTATAATCTATGCATGCCTTCTTCTTTTGTTCTGCTTCCTTGAGCCTCAACTCATGCATTCTTTTGGTGACTCTGCCATGTCATCATCCTTGTTCATTGCAATTTCTTCTAAATTTTGAAAATATTCTTATTCTTCATCCCAATCATCACAAATTCTGAAACTCTGTCCTCAGTATAACTAATTTATAGTTATTCAAATGTAAAAATCTGAAAATCATCCGGAGGTCTCCTTTAAGGGGTTAATGATTACTCTCTTGCAATCATTTAAATATATACATATGTGACCGTGCATTACAAAACCAACAAAAGTCGCACACCCTTATTTTGTGTCAGGACTCAAATTGGGTGAGAGGAGTCAACCTCGTCAATCTTGAGTTTTTCATATTTTCTAAAAGAACAAGATTTCATGTTCATCATGGTACAATTTCAAATGGAAAATTGTGTTTCGAGCAGTTTTCTAGAACACTTTGTTTTTGGAGAATAGTGTGATTAGGTGTGTCTTAGAGTCCCTTTTCATTTCTTAAAAACCCTTTACTAACTCTTCAATTTCAACTCTAATAACTTTTGAAAGGATAATGCTGCTGCGTTGAAATCGAATGTGTTAGTAGAGCATGATCAATTTCAGCTCAATTTGATTTTTCCTTCATTGTTTATGCTGCAGAGTTTCACATCCTGTTTTTCGTCCCATTCATTGCACAGTTGGCACGGCTTTTGGTAAGATTAAGCGCTTGAATAGACCCGATACCTTAGATCCTATTTTCTCAGTAAACACTTTTCCAGAGTATGTATTTTCTTTTAAATATTTAGATAGGTTAGGAGAGTTCATTTGAATTGGGTTATACAGCATACTAAAGCTTAAAGTCTGTATATATATATATATGTATATATATATATAGACGATTATATATCGAGAAAACAACGCACACTTTGCAACAGAAACCGTGAAAAACTGAAGCAATGAAAAGATTGATCCACTAAGAAGCAAAGCTTGTACATCGTAGATCACTCGAGAGAATATTATAACCAAATTTGCTATGAATGATTTGTTCCTTTAGCAATTGAGATAAATGTGTATACATGATGTTATAATGATATCAAGCATTAATAAACAGTACTTGTAAAGTAAAAGAAAATATAAACGTAGAACAACATGGTACGGAAACTATTCATAAAGCCATGTGGATGCACGAAGATATGGTGACAAAATAACACTAACAAAACCATTATATTTGCTCAATAACATGAACCAACGAATGCATACTTTTAATATGTGTTGCTTTTGTTGACAATGAAAATAAATTCGAACTGAATTGAAAATATTGCATTTGCCTCATATCTTCAATGTTCTGAATAGTATTTTACTGTTGTATAAGGTGATGTGTTTGGAGATATAATGGTAACAGTCATTTACTTCTTATGCAAATTGCAGTTACAACCCTATATCACGTTTCCTTAAAATACGCGATAATGTAGAGTTACATTATGTTTGTAATTCTTTTATTGGAATGAAACTCTTGAAACGTTCTTTCACATAATGAAATGGGGGAGCACTTTGAGTGAAATTGGCCTGTCGTTATGAAAGATCTGTAGCAACTTACTTGGCAAACTTTCTGGTGCAATGTATCATGAATTTGACTCCTATCGACCATGTTTTTCAAAGGAATGTACCGTTGGGTCGCGGGACATATAACATGCCCGTTGTCTGGACCTTTGCTTGACCGCACAGGTGACTGTCCATTTTGCTGGACACTCATCTTCACGGAAGTTCCTCCCGACTGCACGGAGTGAAAGGGATCGGGTTGAATGGACGTCGACTCTGAGGCGGACGGCACTGTCCAGCTGTGTCCATCCTCGTAACCATGGCAACTGGTCGCTTCCCTGTTGACCAGGACTAATTGGATGCTCTTCTCTGTAACTGTGTCACTGGTGGAGTAGTTTTCCTCTTGGCCTTCGTCACTTATTATTGTGACGTCATCTGTTGAACACTGTTTCTCCATATCAGCTCTTGTTTCGCTGTTATATAATTCCCTAGATCGTTGATGTTCTCTTCAATCTCCTTGCAGCTCATGTGGTGTCTCTCTCAAAACCCCAGCTCGTTAAACTGATCACTGCGACCCTCCTTTCCGGCAAGGGGTATGCTTCCCTCTGCTCGTGCTGTTATCATCGTTGTCATACATGATGTTTATTTAGGCATGAATGCTGCCGTTGTTATTAAAATAATTCCTCACGCATGATGGACTAGTTCCACTTTGTTTACTCTAAACTACATAAAGCAATTCATTGGATGATCAGGAAATTTCATGTTTTTAAAATTGTTTCATTGGTTTCCTGATAGGGGGTGGGTGTGGCGTAAACTCTGGCACCAGCTAGTCATGACATTGGAAAATGATGAGGAAATGACTAGAATGCGGTTTAATGTTATTCTTGGACGTGGATCATTGCTTACTCCAGGTACAGTCAACATTGTGGGAGAATCTACTGCATCGTTGAAACATGATTTGACGGTCACTGCGGAACTGTCTTTGTAAATACAGACCAGAAATCTTTCCTAGAGTGTTTTAGATGAGCCTCGTGACTTTGCTTGGCCCATGTGATGTGTCTCCGTATAATACTACCAGGTCTTCCGATTTAGAACTCAACGATCGTTGACTAGATCAACGAACTTTGACTATTAAAAATCAACCATCCAAAATGCCGTTCAATCGCATTCTTCAATATTCTACAGTGGCAGATGGGGGGGGGGGGAGGCGCAGCAGGCGCGCTGCCGCTTTGATTTTTCTTTAAACAAAAGACATTAAAAGATTGTGCCGCCTTAAATTTTCGATTGTACCGGTGTCACAGGCGATCCGTTCCGGCCAGTAGATAAGTTCCGCCCGAACGAATCGGCGGAATTTGGCCAGTATATCGGATCCCCCAGATCCAATCGGCCTCTCCAATTGCCTCACCGCCGATACGATCCCCAACCGCCGATTTGATCCGGGTCTCTACCATACAATTTATACAAAGTGATAATGGGGAAACACCCCTTCAGTAAAATGTACTCTTCCAGTCTCCCTCCGCAGCCAATGAACTTCTCCTAATCTCTCTAACCAGCCAATCAAACAAAGTTGCCAATTTGAGACCCGGACTACAAAGCGATTCTTTCTTCTTCTTTTTTTTCTCCTTTATGTTTTTCGTCGTTATGGTGCCATGATACAGTACATGCATGCACAGGGTACCGATATGATACCGATATTGGTCATGCCAACCTGTCTGTGATTTGATTCGTCTTGAACAAGATAACCGAATGAGTTACTGTAGTCGGGATGTTCGGCATGCTTCATGTTAACTACTGTAATACAAGGATCGACTTCATATTAAATACACGTATGAGTTCAAATAGTCCACCTTCATTTTAATGTCTATTTTCAGCGCTCAGAATCTAATCGTTTAGTGCGATATAACGACCAATATAAACGCCAACGTCTAAACATGCATGTTTTTGTTTTTTTTTTATCAGTTGTAACAACTTCAAATGACGGAGTGAATTTTGTTTTTGTGTGTTCAGTTGTCTTTAGTCTATTTTATGTCCGTGTGTATGTTGTTACGACCAAAATCACTCTGAGAATGATCGCACAAAAGAAACAATCAACTAATGTTCAGGCGGTTTATTAACAGTGATATTGTGGGTACAGACTCGTAATCAGTTTTCACATCAGTACAATAATGATCAATAGAAACAGTTACAAATCAGTAATGAAATCACTTACACTTAGTACATGCAATATCCCTGGAAATGTCCAAATACGATGCTCGATGCACAAAGGAATGATCCACGATGCACCGATGAATGATACCTTCGACGTAAATCCAGAGGTGCAGGTTGCATTAATCCACAGTTAAATCCGGGGTAAAATCCACAATAGATGTCCACAGTATAATGTTCACAGCTAAACGTGTAAAATCCAGACTTTATGACGACCACGTCCAGTTGATGCGTTGAATAATGATTCACTTTATAATGTCCAGCAAAGAATCCAGCCCGTCACAGCTTTGCCGTAATAATGTCCGTTGACACTAAAATATGGAGTCTATCTCCAACGTAGGCAAATTAATTCTCTGCAAGCAAAATGTCTCCCTGGCCTTATCTCCACAAACACAGTTTGTATAGCAGGTCAGCAGGTAACACAGGACTGACTATCACAAGTCGCTTCAGAGCCAGAAGTGACGTAACTCTCAGAGCAGAGGTGTTGGGTACTCTGCCTACCTCAGAATTCCTCCTGCTTATATACTATCCATTCACCCCTTTCTAGTACATTCTGTAATTTTCTCCAACCTGGGGCTACATACCTGAACATACTAGCAAGTCCAAATTCCAGGAATCCTGGATGACTCACTTCCTAATATGTGCATAACATCATTGCCAAAATTAACTACCAATCACATTGGGCTACAGAGGCAGTGCCTCACTCAGCCAGCACTTCCTAGAATTTTCTGGAATGGGTGAAATCATTCTAGATTGAGTGAGCTATAATGTATTTCCTGCCACATGCATACTTGTACTGTAGCTACATTGTATACCATGTAGAAAATTCTCCACTGATCTGGTCAGCCTGTATGTACTATATCTATATCATATAGAATGTTCTCCATTATTCTGGTCACCCTGTGTACATACACATTAAAACAACCATGCATACAGCCTTGATACATGTACATAACTACTTGTGTGTACATTTGTGACACCATCCCCCATGGGAAAAAGAAAGCCTTGCCGTAGCAAGGGTTTCTTTTACCTTCACAATTTCTCATTGTTATTTACAACGAATGTGAGGTAAAATCCAAGTCAAGCAACAATAATCACATACTATCACATGCCTTTTGAATAGCTGCATTAATTCCATGTTCTCTTTTCATGGATACCATTTACATTGACATTGCTTGGATTCTCGAAGCTTATACAATCATGTGAAACTTAAATTGCATACCGGTACATCAGTAATGGATAAGCTAAACACTGTATTAATGTGAGGTGAAAACCTTTCACCCTTAACTTCTACTGTGCTATCCACTATCTATGTCACACCAACTGACTTTCTGTCATAGCACTCTTTCAACATGTTGACATGACACATTCTCTGTTCTTTGCATCTGTCTGGTGTGCTGATCACATAGTTCACATCATTGAGTTTCTTTTTGACACAGTATGGGCCACTGAACTTGGCTTTCAGTGGTTCACCTTGTATGGGCAGCAGTACAAGAACTTTGTCACCTGGTTTGAAGGTTCGGGCTTTGGCATTTTTGTCTGCCTTTCTCTTCATTGAGTCTTGTGACACTTTCAAGTGTTCCCTAGCTACCTCACAAGCCTTTGAAAGCCTTTCACGAAACTTTGACACATAGTCAAGTAGGTGGACCTCATCATCCTCAGTCATGAATTTCTCTTTGATGAGCTTCAGTGGGCCCCTAACTTCATGACCGTACACCAACTCAAATGGGCTGAAACCCGTCGACTCATTTGGGGAGTCCCTCGTTGCGAACAGCAGGAAAGGGATGCCCTTATCCCAATCCTCGGGATACTCCTCACAAAATGCCCTAATCATTGTCTTTAGGGTCTGGTGGTAGCGCTCCAACGCACCTTGGGATTGGGGATGATAAGCTGACGACTTCAGCTGCTTCACACCCAAACGATACATCACCTCTTGAAATATGCCTGACATGAAATTTGACCCTTGGTCAGACTGCACTTCCTTGGGCAACCCATACCTAGTGAAAAACTGCACTAGAGCATCTACCACAGTCTTGGCAGTGATATTTCTCAATGGGATAGCCTCTGGAAACCGTGTAGACATATCCATGATTGTCAAGAGGTACTTATGACCCGACCTAGTCCTAGGCAAAGGTCCAACACAGTCAACTAGAACCCGACTGAATGGTTCTTCAAACGCAGGTATCGGAATCAATGGCGCCGGCTTCACTGAATGCTGTGGTTTACCAGCCACCTGACATGTGTGACAAGTCTTACAAAACTCAGCCACATCCACATTCAACCCTGGCCAATAGAAATGCCTCATGATCCGATCCTTTGTCTTTCTGACGCCTAAATGGCCGCCAACTGGTAACTCGTGAGCAATCTTCAAGATCTCACCGCGGTAACTGGGAGGGACAACAACTTGACGGACCACCGTCCAATCCTCATCAGCTGGCCTATGGGGAGGTCTCCACTTCCTCATCAAAATGCCATCTTTGACATAATAGCACTCAGGGACCTTTTCAGCCTCAGCCTCAGAACACGCCGTCTGAGACAAGCCTTTCAACTCAGAGTCTGCCTGCTGTGCTTTAACCAAGGAAGACTTGCTAAACAGCCCATTACTGTTAGCCTCGGAGCCTAATACAGCAACCCCATCATTCAAATCCTTGAAAAAGGTTTCTGCCAACCAAACACCGGAATTCTCCTCCACATCAACAGAATCCGCATCATCTTGAACAGCTCTACGAGCCTGAGACCTAGTCACAACACAATCTGGGAAAATCCCAGGAAACTCCTCCTGCAACTGCTCAGTTTCAGCAACCACCACTGGTTTATCCGAAACAACTGGAGACGCAACCACCTTGTCCCCAGCCAAGTCATTCCCCAACAAAAAGTCAATGCCTACCATGGGCAACTCAGGAACAACTCCAACAGTGACAGGACCAGAAACTAGGTCACACTTCAAATCCACTCTATACAGTGGTACTGACATATAACTGCCATCAACAGTCTGAATCAAGACTTTTGCATTAACTGCACTATCTGGTGGAAAAGTCATACCACCATCCACCATCAACGACTGAGAGGCCCCCGTATCCCGCAGGATGACTACTGGCTTACCTGCTTCACCAGAAGTACATGGGGTCACCTCACCATCAAACAAAAAGCTACGATAGCTCTCATCCACCTGCTTAGTCCTATCTTTGAATTTGGGAGATCGACTTTCAATGGCCTGTGTTTCACTGAACGGGACACTATTTTCGGGTAGGACACTTTTTGACATGACAAATCCCATGTCCTTCTTTGTTTTGTTCTGCAACTTCCAACACTGTGACTTTACATGCCCTGTCTTGTTACAGTGAAAACATTTGATGACATTTGCACTTGTACTGGACCCTTTGTCAGATTGAGGCTTTGGTGTCGATGAAGTTTCAGAACTCGTGCCTTTTTCAGGACCAGCATTTTTTGGATTGCTCGACTGATTTTTGTCTCTCTTATTTCCAGAGAAATTCCTGAAACGTGGTCTGTTGTCATTTCTGTGGGTCAGCTCATACTCATCAGCCATGAAGGCTGCTTTATGCAAACTTGTCACTTTGTGATCTTCCAGGTGCAACCTCACACTGAAAGCAACACTCTTTTTGAATTCTTCCAAAAGAACAACCTCACGTAGGTTATCAAAATCCTGATCCACTTTCAGGGATCGGTACCACCTATCAAACGTCATTTCTTTTTCACGAGCAAACTCAACATGTGTCTGGCCTGGTCTGCGGTACGTATTTCTGAACTTATGTCTGTACGCCTCTGGCACCAACTCATAAGCATTCAACACTGCTTTCTTGACTGTAGCATAGTCACGTGATTGCTCTTTGGAAAGAGATGAGTACACATCAGCTGCTTTGCCGACAAACACACTTTGAAGGAGCAAGGGCCAAAATTCCTGTGGCCAGTTCAAACTGTCAGCCACCTTCTCAAATGACACAAAATATGCATCAACTCTGTTTTCCTCAAACTTTGGCACCAATCGAATGTTCTTGGCCAAATCGAATTCAGGGGGAGCCCTTTCACGATTTTCAACAGTCTGTGCATGAGCCATTTCCATCTCACGCAATTTCATTTGTTGCTCCATTTCAAGTTTCTGCATTTCCATTTCCATTTCTCTTTTCTTCATTTCCATTTCTTTAGCTCTTTGCTCTCTTTCTATTTCTCTAGCCCTTTCCCTTTCCTTCCCTTCCAGTTCTAGTCTCATCTTCTCTTTCTCCAGTTCTAATCGAGCAAGCTCAAGCCGTGTTTGATCGGAAATTTGAGCTCGATATGGAGTGTCAATTTCTTCTTTGAGCTCCATATGACCAGCTACCAAGTCAAGAATCTCTGCCTTTCTTACACCTTGTGGAACATCTACATTTAAATGCTGTGCAATGGCAGTCAAATCACATTTGCGTAACCTTTGCAAATCTTTGAGGGACAAATCTGTCCTCTGAACAAATGCCTGAACATCCATTGTACTGATTGACATTGTCACATGTATTACACACAATATACAATTGAACAATCAACTCAACTGGTATTTTGTCTGTACCAATATTCTGGATTCCGGAACGTTCCAAATTCTAAATTTTGGCTTTACATTCACTTCCCGGACAAGCCCCCAATTTTGTTACGACCAAAATCACTCTGAGAATGATCGCACAAAAGAAACAATCAACTAATGTTCAGGCGGTTTATTAACAGTGATATTGTGGGTACAGACTCGTAATCAGTTTTCACATCAGTACAATAATGATCAATAGAAACAGTTACAAATCAGTAATGAAATCACTTACACTTAGTACATGCAATATCCCTGGAAATGTCCAAATACGATGCTCGATGCACAAAGGAATGATCCACGATGCACCGATGAATGATACCTTCGACGTAAATCCAGAGGTGCAGGTTGCATTAATCCACAGTTAAATCCGGGGTAAAATCCACAATAGATGTCCACAGTATAATGTTCACAGCTAAACGTGTAAAATCCAGACTTTATGACGACCACGTCCAGTTGATGCGTTGAATAATGATTCACTTTATAATGTCCAGCAAAGAATCCAGCCCGTCACAGCTTTGCCGTAATAATGTCCGTTGACACTAAAATATGGAGTCTATCTCCAACGTAGGCAAATTAATTCTCTGCAAGCAAAATGTCTCCCTGGCCTTATCTCCACAAACACAGTTTGTATAGCAGGTCAGCAGGTAACACAGGACTGACTATCACAAGTCGCTTCAGAGCCAGAAGTGACGTAACTCTCAGAGCAGAGGTGTTGGGTACTCTGCCTACCTCAGAATTCCTCCTGCTTATATACTATCCATTCACCCCTTTCTAGTACATTCTGTAATTTTCTCCAACCTGGGGCTACATACCTGAACATACTAGCAAGTCCAAATTCCAGGAATCCTGGATGACTCACTTCCTAATATGTGCATAACATCATTGCCAAAATTAACTACCAATCACATTGGGCTACAGAGGCAGTGCCTCACTCAGCCAGCACTTCCTAGAATTTTCTGGAATGGGTGAAATCATTCTAGATTGAGTGAGCTATAATGTATTTCCTGCCACATGCATACTTGTACTGTAGCTACATTGTATACCATGTAGAAAATTCTCCACTGATCTGGTCAGCCTGTATGTACTATATCTATATCATATAGAATGTTCTCCATTATTCTGGTCACCCTGTGTACATACACATTAAAACAACCATGCATACAGCCTTGATACATGTACATAACTACTTGTGTGTACATTTGTGACAATGTGCATATGAATGTGTGTGTCTGTGATTGTTTGTTTGTTTGTTTGTTGTTGTTTTTTGTGGGGGGGGGGGAGGCGGGTGGTCTATCTCTTCTGGGGTATTTATGTCTTACACAGAGATTACTTCAAACAGGCAAGGTATTCAAAAGGGATACCGATTAGTTCTGGTTGAGATTAGCCATTGAAAATTTAACGTTTTGCAAGATAATTAGAAAGCACATATGAAATATCAGAAAGCATGTTTCTAAGAGAAATTCAAAGTACATTATACAAAATCGGTTTGGACTGAAAAAAAAATACATGTGTAGTTGGCAGATAAGGTGGGTCCATTCTTTGATTAGTGCCTCTCTGCGTATACAAATATCTCAGCAATTTGAAGCAAATTTGTGTCAAATGAACTCTTAATTCCTAAGAGAATTGAATGCTCTTTTATATTGCAGGTTTCTCATTGTTTTTGTTTTGTTGGAAACCTGAACCCCCATCTCAGTCAATACTGTACCATCCGTTTAATCCTGAATGCCTTCCCTTTTCATAATAGTGACTGCGGCCCCAAAAGAGGTCTTCTGTTTAAAGAAAGTAGCATGCATGGAAAATATGGGGTATCAAAAACTCACGTAAATTTTTGACTTCTGATAATGCCCTAACTTGAATATCCAAACAGTGCACCTGTGTACAAAATCTGTGGTTCCACAAAAAAGGTACATTTTCTCTTCGTACACATTAAGTTTCATGCATACATGTATATGCATATTTTTTAAAGGAAAACACATATTACATGCACATGTAAAAGGCGTGAAGCCAATAGTGGCAAGGGGATAGGCAGAAATTAAAAGAGATAAGAAAACGAAAAACAGCTAGTAAACTACCTGTAACATGAATTGACAGGAAACGGACAGAAATATGGTTTAATGTACCCAAAAATTGTAATTAAAATCGAGCGCAATTTAAGTACGAGGCTATAATATAATTCAGTTAAAGGGACAATATCAGAATGTAAAAATAGGCTTGTCATTAATATTATTTAAGAAATGAAGAAATAGCTTGCTTAGATTTTTTTTTTTGTTTGGTACTTGCATCCACAATAAACAGATATTATTTTGTTTTCAATGAGGCCAACTCGCACAACCCGGATAGGATCGGCGATTGCGGAACGTTTCTGCGTACTGCCCATTATATTCGTTCCGGTGGAACCAATCGACTGAATTCGGCCGGTATATCGGTTCCCCCGGATCCCGGAACGGATCGCCTGTGACACCGGCACCACGTTTTCAAAAGTGTGTGTGTGTGGGGGGGGGGGGGGGGGGGCACTTCAGACTTCTGGTGCCATCCCGGGTTTCATAAGTTAACAAGCAAAGAAATAAAATAAAAAAATGGTCTTCAGCGCAACTTTTTTAGGGTGCAACTTCCGGGTTTCTTCAGAGAAGAAGAAGAAGAAAAAAAAAAAAGATCTTTACCGCAACATAGCCTTCACTTCAAGGTTTCTATCTATTTCTTTCTAGTGCCACTTACGCTCTTCCGGGGTTTAAAAAAAAACAAAAACAAACAAATGGGGAAGGGGGGCCCAAAGTGGTGACACCTTATGTATTCCTTTGTACCGGGTGCATAAAAAAAAATAAAAAAGTGGGGGAGGGGGGGGGGGGGGGGGGGGGCGAGCCCCGCGCCCGGTTCCGGCCCTGTGACAATCGCGAGTCTCATTGCTTCCCATATCATGTCAGTGCTACGTGATAGATTATGCCTAGGGCCTGGGCCTACTATTTTCAGTATAGAGCCGAGGGTTGGAAATTATTTTAGGCCTAAAGGACAATTATCGAAAGGACATTGCAGGACGTCTTGATGGATAGTTGCGTAATTTTTGGTTGTTGAAGCTTATGATTGCAGTAACGTACCCGTTGCATGTAAGTCTTCTACTTAACACTTGATTCATGAGAATTTAAAGAGAATCCGACAATTCGTTTATTACACGGATCACGAAGTTTTGGAATATCGGTGAATTCTTCGATGTGCCGATCGATCAGAACTTTACAACAAACTGTGATGCGTCACTGCAAAAATATCATACGGTCTATCAT
Organism: Diadema setosum; assembly: GCA_033980235.1. NCBI lineage: Eukaryota > Metazoa > Echinodermata > Echinoidea > Diadematoida > Diadematidae > Diadema > Diadema setosum. Next base: position 20,379,877 of record CM067065.1, read on the forward strand.
CAGAGTTTGAAATGCTATTTTAAAAAAGAAACATGATATTGATGGAATTAAACGGTTTTATGACAATCTTCGAAGCTAGTGTTGTCAGACATAATCCCTTTTGCTAAAATCGCCTGATATACTGTCATCCGTGTAATAGAAAATAAGTCGCAAACACAAATGAACCTCCGAGGGTTTTTGTCAATCAATAATCCTTTCTGATTTGCGTTTGATTACGCCGAAATTAGTCAGTGTAAGTGACCCAAACTTAGTTTAAGGCCCGGTCCCACTGGCCGACGGACACAAAGCGTATGCAAAAAGGACACAGCGGACGAGCAAAATTTCGGGGATGGCTTCATCCGCTTTCATCCGCTCCAGAAATTGACAAAATTGGCGAAAATTGGCGGTAACAGAACGGAAATAGAACGGACGTGGGTAGTATGTAGCGGGGATGTTAAACGGATGTTCATTGGAAGCCTAGCGGATGAAAGCGGATGGAAGGGGATGACAGCTCCGAAGGGGTTACCGGAGATAATTGCGAAACGGACGCATAGCAGAAAAAGCGGATGCAGAGCGGATGCAGAGCGGATGCAGAGGGGATGCTTTCGAAATGCTTTATATACGAGATGCATACGCTTACATCCTTTCTATTAACGTGCTATTAACGATGTAAAGACGTCCCACGTACCATATCTTTCCTCCCTCTTTCCGTTTTTAGCTGCAGCGGATGTGAGTTACGAGGATGCCCAGAGGATGCAGAGAGGATGCAGCGGACGTTTAAGGGATGCCGCACGGACATACAACGTTTGTTGCTCGTATGTCGCGGATTTACATCGTACACAGCGGAAAGTTCATCCGTTATAAAAGTTTTAAGCAGCTTAAAACTTTTTGCGCGGATGAAATCACAGTGGACGGATGCTCGATGGATAGAGCGGATGAAACACGTATGCGATGGGTACACAGCGGATTCGTAGCGTTTTCCAACGGATGGCAAGATTTTTTTGTACGCTTTACATCCTCTTTGCATCCGTAAGTGCAGTGGGACCGGGCCTTTAGCCACTCCCACCAGAAGATATACTTGTCGGCATGACGATCTTCGCTAAAAAAAAAAAATCATCAAATACAACTACGTGTCCTTCATTCAACGTACTTATCTATTACGTAATCAATGTGTTTCACGCACCTCCTGTCCATGATTTGTAGTCCGTAGTATTCACATACTACTACTGTCTGTATTCAACACTTTTTTGTTCTTTTTTCATCTAATAGGTGGATTGGTTTCCCCTCTCTTTAAAACTTTCTATATTTTTCTTTTCTTTTGTCATTACATCGCATTCGAAAGGCATGGGTATCCGGCAAGTGATTTTTTTTTTGAAAGGAAAATGATGATACAGGAAGGTCAAAACTTCAATTTCTTTGTTTTTTTTATTTGTTGTCACGACGATTTATTAGAGCACATTACTCTGCAAAAGTCAATTATTTGATTACTCCGTATAGCTAGTGTGTATAAACAGTGCACAAATCTGCGCTTACGCGCGCTTACGCGATGCGGTGCGCATAAAACATTTTTGAAATAGTCTTGGAAAGTTCGGATAATTGCAGACCTGTGTTTGGTGATTAAAATCACCCGATCTGGACTAACTCATTTTCCTTCTAAAATGACGATGAGTTGAATAATCATCAACCATGACTATAACTGCAACATGACGGGTCATGAAAGAATGCTTACAAATGGTAGGCCATATTAGAGATAATCAAATGTAAATAATCGTAGCATTTCCGCGTCAGTCCCATCCATAGCCAATAGCGGGCGACGTTCCATGACTGCTCTACATAGCGTCAACACACGGAAATGGCACAAACACCAATATCCTGTAGATTAAAAAAAAAAAAAGAACCGCAATTATTAAGAGAGGGAAGAAATCAACAAAAGCACTGCAGTGATTGAAGTGTTTAAAAATAGCATATCATGGGACCCCTTGGAAGAAGAGTCGTATTTTGCAAATGATAATGACTTTGATAAAATATGTTAATATTCTTGCAAATTGTATATATTTTATCTGAAGACGGAAATAAAAACAGCAACAATATGCAGTCTGTACGAATGCATGTGAAAAGTAGCATATCAATCTGCCACAGAAGAGGAATTATTTTGCGAACAAAGTTACTTGAAGACGATTATTAAAATACACCATTTCATCATGAGGATGCTTTCAAATGAAACCTCGAAAAAAAAGTAAAATTGAACTAAATACCATACGTCAGCATATTTCCAGTATCAATAATTATGATTGCAAGGTGTCAGAAAATGTGTCCACAAGAAAAACATGTAAGGAGCAAAACCATAAAATGAACAATCGAAGTACCTTTATCGAAATATTCCGGAATTTGATGAAATTTATTCCGCCGATTTCTCTCGAGAATACGACTCCTCCCTCACCCTCCTCAGAGCCGAGAAGGATCTGACCTTCATCTCACGCCCTCTGTCGTCGGCGTCCAGTTTAACCAACCCGTTCATTTCTCTGCATGCTATCCGTCGTCATCTGCCAGTCCCAGCTTGAAGCGTTTCAAACACTGCCTCAATTCACTGGCTACAGTATGCAACAGATGGATATTGGTGCAGAGTTATGTTATAAACGATTGGCAGTCACTGTTTTGCTCTTCGTTGTCATCCGAGAGTCAGCTTTTTCTGGCACGAACAGTTGGCAAGTAGATAGATCTCTCCATAGATACCCTTTGAACAATCAAATGCATTTCTAATCGTTTTGTTCATAATTTCATCGGTTGACTCTTCCATCTCTGTTTGAAGAGGGCGTCAGCTGTTTTCCTCTCTGTTTAACATGCTCCGACCTTAGGGCCTACACGAAAACGTGATTCTTCCTGGTCTTTTTGTCGCTGTAGATGTTTCCGCAGCCACCCCTTACACTTTGTGTGTGTGTGTGTGTGTGTGTGTGTGTGTGTGTGTGTGTGTGTTTGTGTGTGTGTTAAAACGCTCTTCTCCATCGGAATCTTCCAAGGTTTATCCTCATCTTCTTTGTTGTTATTTATGTTTAATTGTTGTTTTTGACCACTCTCTCTCTCATCCCTTTGATGCCTTTCTTTGTATGGTTTAGCCGACTTAGGAGATATCTTCTGCTTCCTTGAAGAGTTGAATCTGGTACTGAATTCGTCCCTTCTCACTGTATTCAACATGACAATCTTTGTCATGCTGAACAAAAGATGTCCTTCATCTATATAGGATGTTGCTCTATCTTGAGCCTGGGTTCACATTCACTTGTTTTGATATCAACCGACCTTTATCCCCATCCATTATTGTATTGTGTTTTAAATATGTATTGTTCTCGTCGGCCCATTAAATCATTAGAAATAAAATATTTCTTTAAAGGGAAACCCACTTTTGTCATTACACATGACTGTAACTATGTCGTCACTCTCTCATCATTTTTATTGACGTCTCCTTCCTTTTGCGTTCTTGCTATTGTTTTTAATAAAATGTAATGTGCTATCTTGCGATCTTTGATTTTCATCACCTCTCATTGTCCACCTCCTGTTAACACGAGCATTATCCTGCATGTGTTATCAGGCGCCATTTCTTTTCCTCGTTTGCATTCACCGAAGCTTTGATCTTTGTATTTTGTTTCGTCATCTTCACCGAGGGGATTACCTCATTTTCCTGGTCCACTCACATTGTGTTCGTCCTTAACCTGCTGCCAGCTTATATCTGCCCGACTTTATTGCCGATGCTCTTCCTTTCCCATCTATCTCCCACTCTGTGTCACTAGGGAGCTTTAGATTTTAGACGCGCGGACGTTCAAAGAGAATAAAAAAAAAAAAATGATCTGAGTGTGCGCAGTAACTTGATCGCGCTACTGCGCACGCTCAGAACATGTTTTTTTTTCTCTTTGAACGTCCGCGCGTCTAAAATCTAAAGCTCCCTATATCTTTCACGACGTCGTGATTGCTTTATGCCGCTCGTCTTGATTTTCCCCTTTGGTTCACAAAAGCTGATTGTCACAAATGAATGTCACGTTACTGATGGTAAAGCTTGTTGTCCTGCTTTTGCCATTGCAGGCTTGGAGTCACTGCCTAGCACGTGATGTAAAGACTTGTCTCGTCATTTGCACATGTTTTTCTTCCTGTTAAGTACAGTATTCGTCTGCTGTATCGTTATTCTATCGTATTGCCATTCCGGTGACGAACAGTGATGCCAGAGCGATCGCACCCACAATTCTTATACCATCACCCGAATTTTAGTAGGTGTCGCAATGTGCTTCGATATCCCTCCGGTTACGTAAAATAAATGCAGACGTGCAAGTTTATCCGAACTTGAACACTTTCGTTTGGTTAGAAGGGTCAAGGCAAGAGTGCTTTCCTGGAATGCTGGATACTCAGGAATATGGCAGTTAATTCTTGATGAAAACCTTTCAATCTAGAATATTAATGGTTTGCGTCTCTGGGATTAAACGTAATTACAATAAGTATTGGGAAGATGCTTCTTGTCATTCTATGACTGATGGGTGTTGTGTGATGATAAAGGAGAAGACCAGTTTCCATGGTGACGAGTTATGCTTCTTATCTCCGGCCTTGTTGTTGTTAATGTGCAGAGAGTGTCAGATAGGCACTACGGCAAAATTAGAGCAAGTGTAGACAGACTGTATAGTTACGATGTTATCTTGCAGCCATGCAGTGTTTTCTATGGCCAAAACGTGTACACATAAAGTGAATCTGAAGCAGGCTGCTACATTCTCACCCTCAGGGAAAACTTTTGTATGACTCTGAGAGAGCGCTACACTGCATCTTTCTTCTGCATGGTGGCGTGTATGTCCCCACTTCCCAGTCGATGTGGTCGTAATGTCGTCTGGATCGAAGTCTTAGGAGTGCACAGTGACAACTGTCCCGGATGCAGACTTTAAGTACGCACGTCATGGATGGATGGCAGACGACGTCTGGAGTCTGCATCTCCTTTCTTCTAATTACTCTTCCCCTCCCCTCCCCTGAGGCTGGCCGCCTACCAAGAAGCGAGCCAGCCTCCTCCGCTATCCACCGAGGCCCCCTCCCAAAGCATCTCCTCGGCAGCTGTAGCGACATCTACACGGCTCCATTCCATTCCCATAGAGGGCGCTATTGTGGTCTCCCATTCCATGGCTGAAACGTCGACTTTCTCCCATTCCATTTCGTCAGACTCCAGAACCTGTGGAGTGTCAACCACATTGACTTCCCAATCCATCCGCTCCCTCACGTCCACCCACTCCGTCTGCAAGTGGGCGTGTCCCTCCCTTGGTAGCCCCACCCTGACAACAGGATCAAGGCGAGTAGTCTTCCTTGCCAGCCGTCTATTCCTCCTCAATCGGGACTTGGTTCTTACTTGCTTCGATGTGGAATGACTCTCTGGTGCATTGTCCTCAAGTCTTTGCTTCTTGGTGTACATTTGAGGATCAGCGTTGCCATCGTCT